>CM056580.1:34857366-35284866 GCA_029721435.1 Gymnothorax reevesii | reverse complement strand
CATAAACTGGAATTGTTACTCTCCGTATTTCATTCACTCATCCTAAGCGTGCGTTAGAATGCAAGGTTTATTTGGATTTACCGTGTAAAATCCCTAAACTGCATGATTCACAGTTCATTAATGTTTGGCAAACTAATCTATTAACTTGAATCAAAGTAAAAAATTTGGGAATTAAACTATGTGAGATGAACATAATTACTGAGTCATTGCATTTGATACAGTCAAAAAGTAATTTGGCAATCGATGTATTTTTTAGCAGTGAAATTGGACCTATATCAGGTATCCAGATTCAGGTAAAATAATTAAAAGCACAAGAAACAAGAAAACGTTCTAATTATAATTCAGCCCTTGTGTTAATTTGACTCCAATCGAGTTTATTTGAGCCCAAGATGGCTGGGCCGGACTCATATAAACTCTATTAGAGTTGAATTAACGCTGGGATTTCTACTGTAATGGATGTAATTTCAAAATAATGAAAAAGCTCACGCTGAGCCTGGATTTTGTCTATATTAATTCGTCCAAAACATTCCATTTGGCCGCTTCCGAACATAAAAGAGTGTTGAATGAGTCATTTTTTCTATAGTGCAAATCTCTGGATTGAACTGCAAGCGTGCGAAGACAGTAAAATGGGCTTGAATTTCATCAAATTATTATTATTATTATTATTATTATTATTATTATAATCATCATCATTATCATGATCATCATCACGAATAGTATTCATATCCTTTCCGGTTAAACAGAACTATACATTTTTTTCTTTCCTCTTTTACGTGGCTTAATGAGTGCAAATGAAATCAGAATAAGACGCCCACTCCCTGTTCCCTCTCGATTTGTCCCAAAGTGAATGTCATGTGATAATAAAGCGCGAGATCTGCAGGGGTCTTCGACTCTGTGATCATTACAAAACCGGCGCGGAGCTGTCGGGAGCGCACACACACAACGTGCGAGTCTCTTCGCGCGGAGCTTCGCCAGCAGTCTTTCAAGAGTCGTTTAGCCTTTAACTTCTTTCGGTCGGGTGGTGAGAAACGGTTTTTCGTATTTACTTGCAGATTCGCCTCAAACTGTCTATTATCTGTGAACTGTGAAACTATTTAATGTGTTTGGGGTCTGGTGTTGTTTAAGAGACACCCAATTCAAAATATTGACACTCAGGAGCAAGTGTTTGTGACTGTGCTGTACTTATTATATATTATTCATTTATGTAATATTCGAATAACAGAAAATAGTTTTTTGGAGTTTTGGATGGTTTGAAAGTCTTTTGGCGATCTCGAGAAATCGAGTCCTGTATTATCACTGAATTGGACGCAGCTATAAGCTAAAGAATAAGAAAATCATGCCACGTCCCGGGAAGAACTCTTACAGCGACCAGAAGCCGCCTTACTCCTATATATCCTTGACGGCTATGGCTATCCAGAGCTCCCAGGAGAAGATGCTCCCCCTCAGTGATATTTATAAATTCATAATGGATAGGTTTCCGTACTACAGGGAGAACACGCAGAGGTGGCAGAATTCCCTGCGGCACAACCTGTCTTTCAACGACTGCTTCATCAAGATCCCACGGAGACCTGACCAGCCCGGAAAGGGCAGCTTCTGGGCCCTGCACCCAGACTGCGGTGACATGTTCGAGAACGGCAGCTTCCTGCGCAGGCGGAAGCGCTTCAAGCTAATGCGCTCGGAGCACATGGCATGCAAGAACTCGCCGATGCTGCACTACTTCCACCATCAGCACCACCACCACCACCAGACCAAGCTCGCGCTCGGGGCGCCCGAGGGCTCCGGGAACGTGAGCAGGCTGACACAGTTTCAGACTTATAGTATCAATGGCGGACAGTCCGGGGGGTTTAAGCATCCTTTCGCCATCGAGAATATCATTGGACGGGACTATAAGGGAATGATGACAGGTGGGCTGCCCATTGCTTCAGTCATGCATCATTTGGGATACCCGGTGCCCACGCAGCTGAGCAGTGTGGTCAACTCCATGTGGCCGCACATGGGCATGCTGTCGGAGCCCATGGGCCCAGTTCCCGTCTCCTCTGACTACGCGCCCTTTGGAGTTCCAGTTAAGAGTCTCTACCACACGAGTGGCCAGACCATGCCCGCAGTCCCGGTTCCGATCAAACCGACGCCTGCCCTGGGCCAGATTCCCGCCCTACCAGGCCTAACTGCCGGTCCGGCGCAGCTTTGCGCCCCCAGCCCCTCCTCTCTCCTGGAGAAGACCGTGACCGACTTGCCGGAAGCGAAAGGCCCTACCCTGCACCCGGCGCTTCTCTTGTCGTAAAGGCAGACAGAAGCGAAAATCAGTCAACTTATTTGAGCAAGTTTGGGACGATACCACTGAAGAGATTGTGTGTAACAGTATGTATTAAATATGCATTCATGTAATCGAGAAAAAAAGACAGTTAAGTCTGTCAATCGGAGATTCTGAACGGGAGCTTGGACTTGGGAATACGACGAATTCCCTGAAAGAATTATTAATATTGTTTGCGTATACCCTATAGTTTGTATGGGTTTTCCAATTAAGATAATAATCTTTTGCTAAAACGTGCCATTATAAGTTCGTGGGGACCTAGTCTTGAATTTGACCCAAAGAGTTTATGAGGGTATAAACATTACCAGAAATATTTGGATATATTTTTATCTTGGCATTACCCTGAGAGTGAACAATTTTTTCAGGAGGTTTTGCACACCGTGGCCGCGTTGGTGTCATTTCATAATTTAAAAGCTCTAAAAGTTGTCAGAAAATATTCACTGGTACTATAAAATAAATTATTTATCGTATTTGATGGCCAGGCAGATAAATTCATTAATTAGAGAATGGAGCAAAGTTTGAAGAAAATCATGTATTATAATGAATGAATGTTCTGAGACAAGATAATATATATACAAAGCACTTTAATGACGTTCTGTCCATGCGTATGTTTTGAGGGAGTGCAGTTAACCTTGGTCGATTTCATGCGAGTTTCCAGGGTATTGCTTCAATCTCTTTTATGTTTCGAGTATCAAGTAAGTTCATGTGCACCGATAAAGGCAAAAACTTTGACTGGTAAATGTCTTAAAATATGTAAATACATGGACCAAATTGACTACGTTTGCTTCATTTCGATTAAACACTTGTTGCAGGAGCTTTGCTGTAATCAGATTTTTTTGTTTGCTCTGTTCAATATTCTTTTGCATTTACGCACACAATATTCTAATTGTGCAATACATTTAATGACATTTTGAAGATGTGTACATTTCAGACGGTATTGTCTTGCGTACATAACCCTATTATGAACGAGTAGCCTATTCTTTTTGATTACGAATTCACTCATCTTATTTATGACAATACACACTTCAATTACTGAATAATTTCGGTTATACCATCTGAATTTTCATCATCAAACGTTAAAATTCATGTGATTTTTATTTTATTTATTTATTTAATTAATTTTTTTGAAACTATTCAGAAGTCTGCGCCTGTTTTCTCAACAGTCCCAATTATCGACTGAATTTATCCTTCATTATAAAGATTTTCGATAGAGACATTTCACAAGAAAAAAAATAGTTGGGGTATTTTGTGGTTTTCTAAAATTTGTCATTTTCAAAATGATTACAAATATAAACATATTTCCCAGCAAGTCGGAAGTACATCTAAATATCCGTAGTTGACGATATTGCCCAATTTTGCGCATAAATCGTTTCTTTTAATGAAGTGGACAAAATGTGGATATTTAATGGCAATACTGCATATTTACAAGAAATACTGTGACGTTTTGAGAAATTGGAAATATGGTCAACCGCCCAGGTAATAATCAATGCTGATTAGCGTCGTACACTAATTTCAAGTCCAAGCCGCCGAATGTAGGTTTAGGTACCGGGTACGGCACGTCGGGTTTGCCGTGCGGGTTTTGTCCTCAGGCATATGAAACAATATCATAATTTTCACTTCTAGCGCTCGTGCGTTCACAGTATAATTATTTTTCACTTTATTTTTAAAGTCACGTGAAACGTCCATATTCTGTCCGGCTAGTTCATTCCCAATTATCCGTTACCTGCAGTGAAGGCAGAGGCCGTATAGGGCGCACCTTGCCCTTGAGCTTTCTCTGAGCCCTGGGGGCTGTGCGACGTGGTTTAGAGGCATTAATGTTGGATTATTATATTTAACTCCTTGGGGCTGAAACCAAGGATTCTACTATCTGAAACAGATTGCCTGGTCCTAATCACAACCGTGCTGCTTTCTTTATTGACGAATCCGCGTCGAATTGCGAAGCGGCTGCAGTCGGGATATGTTTTGAGAATAAATCCGTTACCGTTTTCATTAAATTACTCCTACCGACGTTTCTTATTTATTAAGCCCAGTTTTGCTATCTGGCTCGTGTCATTTCCACGCTAGGGTAGTTACACAATGAAACCCGACGCACCATAAAATATCCGGGGTTTACTTCTCCAATATTTTATTATTATTATTATTATTATTATTATTATTATTTGTTTTTGGAGTTTATGAATCCAATGAGGACCACGAGTACAGCAAGAGTCAATTTAACACTGAATATTTAGCATAGTGGACAAAGCTGCTGAAGGCTGTCTATAGGCTGTTAGCCTATTAGGTCTTACAGTTTCACTCATAACTTAATTGGTCGTGAGAATCAAATAAGGTAAGTTTTTAAAGTTGGTCAAAAATGCATAATCCGGATTACTATACATTTCATAAGTGCGTATTCTTACAAATTATCATTTACTTGTCTGTTTAACAAACTTATACTTTCACATTTGCAATTTTTAATAATGGACAAAAACACATACACTGTTCGGGACTGATTAAGCAGTTTTATTTTTTTGGACTATCATACTTGAGATTTACAGGTTGTCCAATCTGCAGATCTACCTTGTCTGCCTTCTTTTTTCAGAAAAAAAAACAAACTTTACCATCTACCCAAAATCTTAGATCTCCCTTTCATATTATTTACATTAATTGCACTGCAACACAGTGGCAAAATCATACTATAGTCAATACATTGGATCATAACAATAATGAGAAAGTAGCACAATTCAAACATCTTGCTGCTGTGTCCCTGCCTGAAATGTCTGTCTCTACATTGCATTGCAATGCACATTCTTACATTTATAATCACAGTGTAATTCACTGGTATGCCAGACAATAATAATTATGTATTGTCAGCAATTATTGCACTATTACACAAATTACCACTTAACTGTGCAATTGGCTGAAATGTTTGTAGACTGTAAAACTCTGCAACATACACTGTTTGTCCATTAGTACACTGATAAGAGTGATGAGCTGGCGGAGGAACGAAAGTAAATTGGAAACAACTGAATTGATGAAGGAAGAGAGGAGGTGGAGAATTGGAGACATATCACTCAGGAAAAGCAGAGAAAAGGATAGTTGCCATCCTGCTAGGATGAACTGATAAATTACACATGGATTGTAAAGGGCGGGTGTTTTCACCACTGGTAGGCAGTTTGGGTGAGTAACACAGGTAGGGCATTAGGTAAATCAGCAGGTAACCTACTGCAGGAAACAGACACACATTAACTGCCTCACCTCCTCCTTCAAATGCAGCACAGATAACAATTACAACTCACAGTGATAACAAGTCAACCACAACCTGATCACATCGTAACCACAACCCAACCACTATTTAAGCACAAACCTATCACAACTCAAGCGCACTCTGTCAAATAAATGTGCATCAAACGAATGTTTCTTTTTTTTCCACGCACCCAGTACTGTAATATTTTCTTTGGGAACAAAAATGTGCCTCTTGCCATAAACGTAAACTAAAACGACATGAAATTGTTGTGAAATAATTAATTATACTTTGCAGGGTAGAGAAGAATTTTATGCAAACACTACCACCAAAGTGACAAGAATTTTAACTTTTTTCAGCCCTTCTCCAGAGAAAAACATTGACAAAATGTCAAAAAATACCCCATAGGCACAAAAAATTGTGCCCCCAGCCAGTAACGCAATTATTATGGAAGACTGGAGTGCAGCCAAACATTTTCGTTTTGTTTTTTTTTTTGTAATGAAAAAATATGTACACATATTGGATAAAGTTTTATTTGCAAACAAGAGACATGCTTTTATATCTCCTAACATGCCTCTTAAGATTGACTATCATTAGAGTTAGGAGACATTTGGGGTGATATTACTGTTCAAGCAAAAGTAGCTGAAGTGGTTACAGCTTGCTTCCATCATAAGGAAAGTTGTAAGAGCATCTGAAATTTTGAAAATGCACCTGAAAACAACTGTATTTTAGGATGAATGAATGGTTGGTGAAGACAACATTTCTTGATCTTACATATGTGATCTTTGATTCTTTGATTCTCATGTAGAAATGGTCTACGTTTTATTGAACTAACCACATATGGCTCCATTAATATGTGATAAATGCCTTGGAGGACATTTATACTAGTGCGTGCCCCCCGTTGTCATATAGTAGCCTACATAATAGGACAGAATAAGTGCATGATTTACATGAAATACAATGTCACATGAAAAGTTACGCAGCTGATGCATTTATAATAATTACAATGTGCCCTGCACTGTATTAACTATACTCTGGCATGGCTTACAGTTTCTGCTAACTAGCATTATGTGTAAAAACTATCCAAGACAATTATTAAAATGACGTGTATGAAATCAGTGTCTTTCATACACCATCAATTAATATAAAAATTAAAAAAACAAATACACATACTTGTTATTTTATAAATAACTTGATGTCACTTTGTGTCATCCCACCACACTCATGAGAGCTATGTCCCTATGATAGATAAGTTAAAACAAACAAATCATTCTTGTTCAAAATGAAAAACCACAAAATCCCCATGTTCAAGCATGACCTGTGTTGTTAGTGCCCCAGTCTCTCCTACCGAGATGCTGTGTAAAATGTGAATAATTACAGAAGTCTTCAATTTGCAAATCATTCAAATTTCATTTGAAAATGCATCAGATGTTGAAACTTAGAAATTTTATTGTGCTTTGAAAATTATCTGCTTGTTTTGAATTTGATACCATCAACACATTCCAAAGAAAATAGGATGGGGGTAACAAAAGACTGGAAAAGTTATATGATGCAAAAAAAAAACACCTGGTGGAACAGCTAACGGAAAATTAAGTAAATAGGCAACAGGTCAGTAACATGATTGGCTATAAAATGAGCACCCCAGAGAGGCTGAGTCTTTCAGAATTAAAGATGTGAGGGCTTTACCACTCTGTGAAAGACTGCAAATAATAATTTATGAGTAACATTTCTCAGTTAAAATTGGAAAGAATTTGGTGATTTCATCATCTACATCATCTACATAAACAAATATGGCCGTCATCTTCAGGCCCTCGGGTGGCACTCCATTAAAAACAGACATAATTCAGCAATGGAAAATAATACATGGGCTCAGGAGCATTTCTGAAAACCACTGTCAGTGAACATAGTTCTTCGCTAAAGCCGCCAATGTGAGTTAAAACTCAACCATGTAAAAATAAAACCATGTTTGAACAAGATCCAGAAACATAGTCCCGTTCTCTGGGCCCTGGCTCATTTAAATTCAGCTGAGGCAAAGTGGAAAACTGTCCTGAAGTCAAATCAATCAAACTATGAAATCATGGATGTCACATTCCTCTGGGCTAATGAAGAGAGGAACCATTCATCTCGTTATCTGTACACAGTTCAAAAGGCAGCATCCATGATAGAATGGGGGTGCATTAGTGCGCGTGGCACAGGTAACTTGTACATCGGTGAAGACATCATTAATGCTGAATGATATATGCAGGTTGGGTGAGTCTGGGTGCTAAACTGGCCTGCCTACCGTCCAGATCTGACACCAACTGGAAATATTTTGTGCATTATGGAATGAAAAATATGACAAAGGAGGCCTCAAAGTGTTCAGCTTGCAAGAATAAAAAAACATTTTGCTTTCATAACTACAGCAGTTGGTGTCCTCAGTTCCCAAATACGGAGTGCTGTGAGAAGAAGAAGTGATGCAACACAGTGATAAATATGCCTCTGTCCCTACTTTGTTTGAATATGTAGATGGATTCAAATTCAAAATGAGGTGATATTTAAAAAACAAAATAATAACATTTCTCAGTTTCAACATCTGATATGTTGTCTTTGTAATATTGTCAAATAAATTTCGAGTTTAAATGATTTGCACCTCATTGCATTGTTTTCATTTACTTTTTGCACGGCACCCCAACTTTTTTGGAAATGGGGTTATACTTTCATCAAACATTTGGAAAATTTGGGCGCAAGAGAACAAAAGCATATCATCAATAATCCTTTATTTTTCTAAATTAAATGTAAAAAGTTTAGGAGAGGGTCTATATCTCAACTGATATTTAGTTTTTTAACCTGTATGTGAAGGGTGGGATTAATCATGATAAGGGCAGTCTTAGGGTCCATTCGGCTGCTCGGTAGATGAAAAAATAGTGAGAGAAGATCTGAGGAACTTGCACAGATGAAACCTTGTTAATTAGTTAATTAATCGCTCACTTTAATGGTTTCCACAGCCTTCTGATCATTTGTCTGAGATTTTGAGCTTTTTAATGAACCTGCTGACCTTCTGCATGATATACAACAGCTGGGTCATGCCGGAACACCATTAGCTTAATAATATCAATGCTCAACACATTGTCAACCCACAATTAAAAGAGAAAGATAATTCCAACAGTAAAGAAGAAATATAAATATGGACCAGACAGAAACAGAGGAAAAAAATATCATGAAGGAAGGATAATTCCTTCAGCGCTAAATATTCAAACTGCTTAAAATATTTTTTTGAATAAGAAAAAAAGAAGGATTTACGGTATGTCAGGCATCCAGAGCTGTGAAAAAATGGCCTTTCACTCGTGGGGATTCATTCTTATCATATCTGCAGAACTTAAAAAATGTCAAAAATTGTGCTTAAGTTCCATTTCATGTAAATCAATGTTCCTAAATGTTAGCTCATCTTATACCTGTACCAAGTATTATATTGGTTTTAATACAAAAATTACAGGTGAAAGTCCAATTTTAACCATGATCAAAAAGATGAGCAAAGACACACTGAGACAACAGAGAAGAAAAAACAGCTAAAGCATGTGACCTCAGCGCAGCTTTCTGTCCCCATTTATCAGATGTATAGTCCTTTCAAACACACATACACTTGCACACATGCACGCTCTGATGCACTCACACAAGCATAGACACACACAGGCCCAAAAACCCACATTAAAGACCACATACGCAGGCACAATTATGCACAGACATCATACAGAGCTGCTCTGTGAGCCAATCTTTCAGGTTTTCACTGATGTACAGGACCACTGGAGTTGGTGACAACAAACATTGCGATTGTGAATGCATCTGCGTACATTTTCATTGCCATATAGAAGTGCATGCATGCATGTTTGTGTGTGCGATGCCTTGGACATACATTCATTTCTCTTAAGTTTGACTCATGTAATCTATGCCTAACAAGTCAGGAAAGTTAAAAAAAAAAAAATAGAAATAGTAATAGAAAAGGAAGATTAAGAGAGATGACGAGAAAAGGAGAGCTAGTGGATCACAGGAGCACTGAATGTGTCCCCGTTTTTTGGTCAAACTCAGGATTAGACCCAGTACTCAGGGTGTTACCTCTTTGTTTTGTAAAGAACAAACTCTCCCTCCCTATCACACACACAGATAGTTACCCTTTCGTTCAAAATTGTGTGCGTATACATTTGGACTCACATACACTACACACATAGCAGATGATTGAATCTCTGAAGCAGAAAATACAGAACTGTCAGATCATGCATATTCTCCTGTCAAATTTAAAGATGGGACCGTGCTGCTGCTACAGCTACACCCCCCCCCCCCTCCAAACCATGCACACACACACACACACACACACACACACACACACGCACACACACACAGACTCAAACACATTCGTCAACCTGAATTAGTTGAGCCTTTGAAGAGAGACCATATGCTGCTGTTGACGCGTTTGACGGTGTACTCGCACAGCCAAGGTGAATACGATGACTGCAGTGAGCTTTGCTAGGTGAATGAGAGCAGGAAAGATTTTGCTCAATAAAACACCAAGAACACAATGCTCAGGGCCATCAGACTTGAAAATTACAAGCATTGTAAAAGATGGCCAATGACAGGTGCGTCAGACCTGAGTTAAGTCTCATTAAACATGAATCATTTCACTAGCTTTTTTACCTCAAATGGTTGTTGACTAACAGAATGATGTAAACTCTACTGTCTGTTGTCCATTAACAATTCGACCCATGACCTCTAGTGGCTAAGATGGTGAAATTTAACAAAACTTAGCTCATATACTAATTTGGAACAGCATTTCAACCCTGCACCAGCTAAGGTGGGCGTGGCAGGGTAGTAATATTGGAAAAAATATTTACATTTTATATACGGATATTATATTTATATTGATATTATATCTATATATAGAAATTTATTTATTATTTATTTATTTCAGATTTCTCTATTATAGATAAAGAGCTGAAACTTGCAAATGCAAGTTGGGATGCAAATACTATACAACATGTTTCAACATTTAATTGACGGGTTTTGATGATTTCTGAAAAATCATCAAATCATCATGTGATGTTTTAAATTCTTTCACCCATAGCGTACTGACATGACAACATCACTGCTACCTAGCTTGTGATGTCGGAAGTAAAATCCTTAGAAAACTTATAATGGGGTTTGCACACTCTCTGCCATTACAAGTAAGAATTTATTTTATGAGCCTGCATGCCCTGATATTAACCTATAGCGCGAATGGATGCAAGTGAGCACATCAAATTTATCAATTACTGTCAAAAATGTTGTGCCATTACTCTTGTCATCCAGTTCGGAGTTCAATGTCACAAACTACATATCCATTTCTGAAACGCACGAGTGGCGTGAAAATGGTTCCCTACCAATCGGTTTCAACCAAACGTTTATAACTTAATGGAAGGCAATCAAAGACATCAACTGGAGAAAACAAAATTGATGCTTTGTTTCCTAGGCATTGGCTACCTCCGGAAACCTGTGGAACCTATAATTAAGTGAATTTATTTCACAGCCGGCTAGCAACGTGGTGCAAAGAAATCACAAGAGAGTGAATCACGATTATATTGCTGCTAAGCTAGGGTTAGGTAAGCGAGGTTTAAAAAGCAAAAGACAGCCTGTTGACATAGCCAGTTTATTCATAAGCAAGTTTTTATTCTACTTAGTTAAGCTAACCTGGCCAGTTATAAAGTTATGTACCTTGCTAGCACCGATGTAAACATCTGGCCAATGTTATGTTACATCTAGGGAAGATTTATCCTTTAAAAAGTCGAACTTTTATTTAATTAAGATAGTGCTAGGTGTTATCAAGAGGCAGGGAGCACGGGCATGGGGTGAAAAAAGTGTATTTACAATAGCAACAGTGGTGCACAGGAGAAATACGGTGCACAGTGAACAATAGTATTTACAAGGATTTACAATCAAAGTTGGGGAATACAACAAGGTCGGAAAGCACTGGCAAATAGAAAAAAGAACAATACAAAATTGTACAAGAAAAACAAAAAGGCAATACTTACTAAATATTCACAAAATTATTAATTATTAATTATTATTAATTAGCACAAAAACCAAAATACAGTGGGCGGCAGCTGCCGCTAAACTAATGGTCTACACAACGAAAAATATCTACGTGCGTGTGGGAATGTATAAGGGCCCTCTTCTGCCCTTGACCAAGTTGTTCTCCCCCCCCCACCATGTTTTTGCATTTCAGCCTTGGACCCCACTCCCGAATAGGCATGCCAGGGTGACAGACCAGTCGAGTTTCACGTTTGCATGAACCTCTACTTTCATGTCAACAGAATGAAAACATAGCTTTGTATTGAGCACGTTATTGCATGCAATAAATTCTGGATGGACGATCAACAGGTATATATAGATGATTTGTCTCAGAACTGAGAAAGGTTTGGCTCAGGATTTACCACAGTTCCCAGGCTCTATCAACCCCCACTAGACCCTTCGGCTCATCGAGCAGAGTAGAGAAAGAGAGGGAGAGATAGACACAGGGGCAGTAGGGCGATATAGGTTAAATTTTTCTTGTCACTTGTTTCCTCCAGAGAGGAACAATTCCATCAGTTATTGGGAGCTGTTAGCGGTGAAGCTGGCCTTTAAGGAGGGGAGGCACTGGCTAGAGGGTCCCAGATTCTCCTCCTTTTCTGGATTGACCATCACACCCTGCAACATTTCTCTATGGATAAAAGGCTGAATCCCAGGCGAGCTAGTTGGTCCCTCTGCTTGGCAAGATTTAATGTCATCTGAACATACCGACCTGATACTGAAAACACTAAGCCTCCTTGACTCCTTGTCTTGTCTGTATCCTTCCAGGCCCGAACATCCTCCTGATACCATTCTACCAGGTAACTGTGTCCTGCCTGTCACCAAGCTACAGGTTCAGAATGTGGAGGAAGTCGTGTTGCAGACCTGTTCCTCTCCAGAGGAAACTCCCATCAACCGTCTGTTCGTCCCTGAGAAAGTGAGAGGGAAGGTCCTAGCCTGGGGCCACACGTCCCAGCTGGCCATCCCAACGTCTCATGCACTCTCGCCCTCGTGCGTCGGCCTCTGATGGCCCACTATCTGCCAGGATACTCGGTCGCTCGTTGCAGCTTGTACAGAGTGCACCCACTCCAAATCAAATGGCTAATGACCGTGCAATCTGCTGCTGAACATGGGAGTTCCCAGCAGACTGTGGGCACGCATTGCCATGAATTTCATCGCAGGGCTACCTCCATCTGATGAAAATACTGTCATTCATACCGTCATTGACGGTTTTTCAAAATCTGATAAGTGCCATTGGCTAAGCTGCCCAATGCCAAGAAAACTGCTGACCTATTCCTCCCACAAGCTTTCTACCTTCATTGTGTGCCTAAGGAGGTGATCTCTGACCACAATCCCCATTTATTCAGCCGTCCCTGGAAAGCCTTCTGCACCTTACGAGTGCTACCCTATGCGCCTCCTCAGAGCTCCATCCAGAAACCAAAGGCCTGGTGGAGAGGCTGAACTAAGAGCTGGACTAAGCTGTTCACTACCTGACTGAAGGTAGTCCCGCCAGGTGGTCTTGTCTATTAACTTGGGTGGAGTTAGTGCTCAATTTGTTACAATTGGCTGGATTCTGTATGTCTCCTTTTCAATTTTGTCTGAGTTGCCAACCACCCTCATGCCAGTCAGAGGAGAGAGAAGTGATAGCTCCCTCTGCTCAGGTCGTGGTTTGCTGTGTCTGCCAGGGTTGGAGAAAACTCTGTGCTTTACTACTTGGACACATATACGCCCTCCAGAAGCAGGGGAACCATCGTCACAGACCAGCACCTGTCTACTATGTGGGGCAGATGGTTTGGCTCGCTGCGAAGGATGTGCCGCTTCGGCAGACGTCCAAGGAGCTTACCCCTTGTTCACTGGCCCATTCAACATTTTAAGAATTGTCCTCATCCCCTGTCAGGCTCCTCCTCTTGTATTTCCTCTGTAACGGACACCCTGTGTTTCGTGTCTCAAGAATTAAACCTGTGTTTTTGTCTCTCGATCATCCTCCCTCCTGTTCCCCCCTCCCACCAGGCTCATCAATGGTTGCCTCACTTACACCATGCGTCGGATCCTGGACGTCAGGCGTAGAAGACGCGGATGTCAGTCCCTTGTGGACTGAGTGGGCTACAAGCCCAAGGAGTGTTCCTGGGTCCGTTACCATATTGCTAAATAAACCTTACTATTGGATTATACTCTGCACCTTACTATTGGATTATACTCTGCACCTTACTATTGGATTATACTCTGCCTCTGCACTTGATTCCTGGTCTGGATCAAAATGGACTGACTGTAAAATGCAATATTTGATTCCTTGAGACTTATTTTGAGCTCAAGAATTCAAATTATTCTGGCTGTTCAAAAAATTTGCCATATAACCTATTATGTCAGAAATTTAAGAAAAAAAATGCCTCCTGGAACAGAAAAGCTGTTTTTTTTTTTATAAACCATGTATAGGGTTTTGGTCAAAAATACTAATTTTTCAGTTTTAAATGTTATTTTTTTTTCAGCAAAATTGTGCAAAAACATTTTTATTTCTACTTAAAACTTCATGACATAGTCTTATTTTCCAAAAGCGGTTTATACTTGAGTTCTCATGCTGAACCCCCTCTACACATTCATACCCAAATAGCAAACTGAACAGCTCTAACAACTGCCAACTGATTACCTTTGTGGCCTAATTGGATCATCCAAATTAGATCATTGGATCATCGCTGGTTTCACAGACGTTGATTAAACTTAGTCCTGGGCAAGATTAAACTTTGCATAGAGAATCTCCATTAAAAATTTAATTCAATCTTGGCTTATTCTCAGCCTGTGAAGGACAGATATGGAGAAACACTGGGCCAATGAAAATAAGAGTGACATCTTTATTAAGCAGTGGGAGGTTGGCACTTACTGTACGGACCATCATTCTGGAGATGAGGAATTCAGGCGCTGCTTATTAATAAGAGAGGGTAATTTAAATGCAGTAAAATGGAGAAATAAAAACCCAGTTCACTTTATAAGCGTTTTCTGTTCCTCAACCCAGGACGTCCCACAGGAAAGGCGGCACACAGCCTGTCTTCATCATGGGGGGCTCTTTCCCCCTTCTGTCAGCGCTGATGGATGAGCCTGTCATTGGAGTTTGGCTGAGAGGAGTAATGGAGCTCTGTTAGGACTGTTTAACACTTATACCTACAATTATTCCAAACATAATTACTCCACTTGTCTCTGTACATCTGCATGCACACACTATATACCACACATGCTCACATACACGCGCAGCGTGCACGACATCCGCACACACTCTGAACACTGGAGTTTGGCTCGTTGGAGTAGTAGAGCTCTGTGTACAATTAAGTGAACGCTAAATGTACAATTATTCCAGATAAAATTACTTCTCTTTTCTCTGCACATACACACATGCACGCTATACACTGATGAGCCAAAACATTAAAACCACTCACAGATGCAGCTAATAATGTTGATCAACTCATAACAATGGCACGTGTCAAGGTTTGCAGACAAATTTTGTATCTAGTAAGCGAACAGTTGGTTCCTGAATTCAACGTGCTGTATGTGGGAGAGATGGAAATTGAACAGCTTTGACAGGGGATAAATCGTTATGGCCCAACGAGTGGGTTAGAGTAGCTCTGAAGTGGCAAGACTTCTGCTCCCCGTCAGTGGATGTGAGTATCTACTGACAGTTCCAACTATAAACCGGCAACAGGGTTTTGGATGCCCAAGGCTCATCAATGTATGAAGGATATAGAGGCTATCCCATCAGGTCCTGACCAGCAGAAGGGCTATTGTCGCACGAGTTGCTGAAAATTTCAATATTATTAAGGAGTGTGTCGCGACACACAGCGCATCATACCCTGCTGTGTATTGAACTTTTTAGCTTGCAGACCAGTCAAAATGCCTACTCTAATCCTGGTCCTCCTCTAAAAGTGCCCTCAATAGAGCTATACGATGGAACTGTTTTGGCAGCGCAAGGGGGACCTTCTCGATATGAGACTAGTGGTTTTAATCTTGTGGCTGATCGGTGTATACCACACACTGTGTACCACACCCACACACACTTTTTTACACTGGAGTTCGACTAAGTGGGGTAGAAGAGCTCTGTTAGGCCTGTGTAACTCTTATACCTACAATATTCCAAACATAATTACTCCGCTTCTCTTCGTACATACACATATTCATGCTAGATACCATATATACATACGCAAACACATATACACAAACACACACCATATACCACCAACATGAACTAACTCAAATTTATTTTGGAGGAACTCTTAAGGACTTCTGAATGCAATTATTCTGAACATGTTCACTTATTGTTTCTCTGTACACACAGGTGCAAACACATACAGTGTACGCACTCATGCATCTTATACAACACAAAGAGTTGCACTGTACACCACACACACCATCAACTACTCAACCAGAAAAAAACACGCACATACGCACACACACATACACACACAGTATACTATTCACACATGCGCACACAAACTCAGAACATAAATCATAAACACATACAAACCATGTGCCATACACAAAACTCTCACATCCCAAAACACCTGCACAAAAACACGCAAACACACACATAAATACTTACGCATACCCGCACATGTATTGCAAACGGGCACAGTCAGAAATACACCACTAACACCCACACACACACACACACACACACACACATACATACACACACACAAATAATTAATGCAAAACATTTATTTTACAATCTGTTCAATGTATTCTGGCACTGCCTGAGCAAATTGTCTTTATTGAAGAACAGCAGACCCTAACATTTTCTTTTCATGTTAAATTACCATTCAATGAGCGAACTGATCAAGCCACACTCTGTGAAGACGCAGGATCATAGAGGCTAAATGGGAGATTATTACGTCTCTTATTAGCTCATAATTAGCAGCATTTAATTATGCAGCACTTGGGCACATTACAACGGTAGGTCATTATGAAAGAATGCTTCAGCGCGATGTTTGACGCGGTGTTTCTAGCTACTGAAACTCCAGCTCCACAAAAACACAACCATATTCTTCTACATAGCTGTGAAATAATGTTGTGATACTTCATTTTCACATCTTACATTAAACGGTGTGCGTGTGGCAGAGGGCGAGAAATCAGTTGATTTCCTCTGGCTTTGGAGTAGAGGTACAATGCTGCCCCCAGAGGCTTTTACGCCCACCATATTTATTGCTGACATAATGACACCGAAGAGTCTTGACAAACACTTAGGTCTTGAAAAAACACGGGCATGTGAAGATTCAACCTCTCTATCATGACACAGTAAAATTTTTCAGAATTACATGAGCTGATGAGTTTATTTTAGCCAAATCTAGCCTCAGTGGGATGAAATCGACACTGTCAGAGTAAATTGTACTCCAAAACATTTAGCTCCGAACATTTTTTTTTTTTGTGGAAAGGTATATTTAAGAAAAGTAATGGTCGATGAAATGATACCTGGGAATGGGAATCCATGAGCATGGTCGTGAGAATACTGATGTATGGGAATGAAGCACAACCAACACTATGTGCCGCAGGCGTCTTTATGGGGCATCTTGAGTTTCAAAACAAAACTATCAGCCTTCCTCATGCCACCCCACAATGAGTCTGGGGCCCTAACCACTGCCGATTCGCACCACATGAGATTCTCCAATTAAGAGAAATCGTGATCTGAAGTGGTCCATTCATTCATTCATCTTCTATACCCGCTTATTCCTCACTAGGGTCACAGGGCGAGCTGGAGCCTATCCCAGCTGACTACGGGCAAAGGCAGGGACTCACCTTGAACAGGTTGCCAATCCATCGCAGGGCGCACACACCATTCACACTCACACTCATACCTATGGGTAATTTAGTGTCTCCAATTAACCTGATGCATGTCTTTGGACTGTGGGAGGAAACTGGAGTACCCGGAGAAAACCCACGCGAACACGGGAGAACATGCAAACTCCACGCAGAAAGGCCCCAGGCCGAATTCGAACCCACAACCTTCTTGCTGTCTATATAACAGCAACAGTTGATTATTGGAGGGGATCCACTGAGGACAACTGAAGTCAGAAAAAAAAATCCTTCGTGAATTAATAAGACTACAATATTTACTACAGGCAGCTGTCATCAACCGGCAGAACCCCATCCCCTTCCCCTGACAAAAGTAATAGTTAACATAGCTCTTATAAAGCTAAAACGCTGTTTTCTTTTGTTGAACCCACACAAACACATACAGGGCTGTGGAAAATTATTTCCTCCTTCCCAATTTCTCATTTTTGTATTTTCGTCCACTTACAAATCTTCAAATCATCAGACAAATTTAAATTTTCGACAAATACAGCCAGCCTACACAAGCCCAGTTGTTAAATTGTTGTTTCATTAATTGCAGAAAAAAAGCCATCGAACCCTACCCGGCCCAATATGGAAAAAGTCAACCAATTAAATTTAATTTACAGTTGGTTCCAGCGATTCTCGATCTATGGGCCGCAGCAAGGCACCAGGTAGTAAAGTAATGGCTGAAGGGCCATGTGCCCAATTCCATAAAATAAATGACCAGCAAATCTATATTCATTCTTATTCGCACCCCTGATATTGCCAGTGCAAAAGACTATATTATCCAGCAGATGAAACTAGATGCAGTAAACATTCTTTGTTGTCATGACAATAATTTTCTCTGAGTCAGGGGTTCGCAAACTCGGTCCTGGGGACCCACTGAGTCTGCTGGTTTTTGAACCAGCCACAACCACAATCCCAGAATTTTAATGAGTTGCTCATTTTTCCTAACTACACTACCCGTGCTATGTGGACACTTTTAAGCCACATTTTGTCAGAAATACAGCAGCTATTCGGGCAATTGCTGAAGAACTGGAGAGCTGCATATTAAAATTGTATGTTTGTACTACTCTACAAATCACCTTATCACATAGAGAGGAAAATTGCGACTCTTGATTTTGAACAATCGATTGACCTTAAATTGTTGAAACTGTGGACAGGTCAGTAAAACTAGCCTTTTAATAGGTAATTAAGATTTTAAAGACAAGTGAATTATTATGGGACAAAATAGTTTTTGTGATTGGTACTGGGGAAACCAGTCAGAAAGAACTTGAAAAATTATGTTGACATTGTTGATTCACCACATTCTTGAATTTGATCAGTTAAAACTTATTGCCACCTTGGCTTGGCTTCTTTCTTAACAAAGTTACAAAATAAGCACAATATAAACATCACGGAATGCATGGCCATCATTGTCAAAGCAGTTCAAGAGAGTGAAATGTCTCTATGGCCTGAAGAGCCATCAATTCAAGTATATTAACAGTTTGTTAATTCTGTTAACCCCTGCTCTGACTGATCGTTTCTGCCTTTGTTAGCCTGCGAATGCGGCCTGAATATAGTTAGCATTTATGTAAACCATGACTTGCTCCAAGCAATAACAAGTAGAAATTTATTTCAGTAAAATGACACCAGCCGCCAGCAATGATCCAAAAGGACCTTGTGACTAGGCTGCATCAACATAATCCTTAGAAAAGCAGGTACAACAATGTGTTTGTACAGTTTGGTCTCTCATAGCATCTGTCCATTAAAATCTAACATTTACTGTCTGTTCATGAAAGAAGCTCATCATAAACACCGAAAAAGTTGGTGACACAGCTTGCTCATGCCACAGATAAATCTGCAGATAATTTTAAAAGAAAGAAAGATAAAATGGCCTATTAAATTGAAGGTATGCTGACTAACCTAAATGAAAACAAAGTTAATTAAGTTAAAACATTTAAAAATCTATTCTTGATGAGTGAAAAGTAACTGATGCCTTTAATTGGTGAGGCCTTGAGGCATTAGGGCCAGCTGCTGCAAGCAAGGTCAAACAAATTCCCAGATCCACTGATACCGTCTTGTTTCAAATCCAATATGGCAGCTTAACATCAGGCACTGGAAAGGGACTGAAAATCAAAGTATTTTGCGCTGGATTTTAAAAAGACCACTGACATAGCTAACGCAGCAAAACTGCTTGTCTCTTTACGTTATGTGCACAAAGGAGATTTCCACTATTTTATGCTTTGAATGGAGTTGCCAGGGAACTAGTCTGTGAAGATCAGAAGATCATCTGGGGTAGTAATGCCATATAAAGTAATTCCTAATTTTCCAGTCATTACAATTTTTGATATTAATAAATGCTAATTGATAAGCTAATGGGGAAACCAGTGTATCGAGCCGGTCACTCGTAGTTTATGTTTATTTGTTTGTCAGTTTCTTTAATTGGACATAAGTGGCCCCTGGAGGCAGAGGGCTATTAGTAGAAGAACAATTTTAAAGTTCCATGACACTTTGACAGGAACAAGGGTTTGAAAGTGGTTTTGGGTTTCCTGAAGGTACTCAACGAATTTGACTTAGTTTAACCCTCTTCAAAATTTGATAGGGGTCAAAATAAGGTCAAGAGGGGTCAAAATTAGAAAATGTCCCAATCACGTATACCAAATGACTCATCTTGTCTTACAGAATTCAAAAGAACATAGTTTGCCCTATCTCTGACCTTGAATTGAAGAAAGGTCAATGCACTTTTGGTCAATGGTCGAATTTGCAATGTTAAGATTGCCTGATTTTAATGAATTTTTTGTTTAAATATACGTTTTCTGACATAAAAAATTCAACTAATCAAGCTTTATTAACCAAATTTTATCCTGTTTCGTATCCTTAAGGCATCCCAAAACCTCTTTCAAACCTTTGTCCTCATGAATGTGTCCATAAACCCTAAGATTATTGCCCAGCTGTATGCATAACTGGCCCCCGATTCAACAAAGTTTGAGAAACGCTGACCCAGACTAACATCTAAAGAACTGGAGGCCTCACTTTCCTCGGCTAAGGTCAGGGTTCATGATTCCACAATAAGAGACTGGAGAAAAATGCCATCCATGGGAGAGCTGTGAGGTAAAAATTACTTTTCGATCAAAGTCTTGTTTCATATTTGCCAAAAACATCTTGATTACCTCCAAGACTTTTAGGATAATATTCTGTAGACTGATTACTCAAACATGAACCTTTTTGGAAGGCATGGGTGCTGTTACACTGGGCGTAAAGCCAACACAACACTCCACAAAAAGAGCATCATAACCAAAAAGCAAATGCAGTGGTGGTAGTGCAATTATTTTGGGCTGCTTTTCTGCTTCAGGATCTGGGAGACTTGCCATAATTGATGGAACCATGATTTTCCTACCAGAAAATCGTATTGGAGAATGTCTGGCCATTAGCATGTGACCTAATGCTCAAGCACAGTTGGGTGATGCACGCTGAAGCACGCAAGCAAGTCCATCCCTGAGTAGCACAAAATGAAGGTTTTAGAGTCTCCTAGCCAAAGTCCTGCCTTGGATCCCATTGAGATGCTCTGGTATGAAACTGAACTGACAGTTCATGCTGAAAAATCATTCATGTTAAAAAATAAAAAAATGCAGCAGAGAAGAGAGGGCCAAAATTCTGCCACATCTGTAAAAGACTGCCACTTAAGGCAAGCATTTGATCGCAGCTGTTACCACAGCACGTTCAGTTATCAGCTTTAACTTTTTTTGGGGGGAGGGCGGGGAGCCCAATTTTTCACATGGGTGATATAGTTTTTGATTTACTCTCTACATGCAATAATAATAATAATATTAATAATAATGACAATAAATTATCAATCAAAAGCCCACTCACGATCTATTTGTCTTATAGTAGAATTAGTTAGATAATCTAAAATATTTAAATATGACAAATAAGCAAAAACGGAACAAATCGGGAAAGGGACAAATAATTTTTCACAGCGCTGTAACAGATATGCCCTTCAGAAAAGGTGCTTTTCTATGTTGAATCATGAAACTGAAATAAATGGATAGACAAAGCCATTTAGGCTTCCAGCATATCTTTTAAATATGAATGATATGAATGCATGTGATAACGAATAAATTACGGGGTCAGTAGATCACCAGAGCATCTTCATGGACTAGCACAACATAATCGCGCGAGCGTTTGCACCGTCGACTTGGGTGACGGCAGAATAAGACAAGAGGAATTAATCATAATTATCTAGACTCCAATAGGTCCGGGGTGGCAAATTCTACAGTCTTTTCTAATTGCCAGCAAGAGCACGCAGTCGTAATAAAGCACTTAATTCATTAATTTCCTCTTCAGCAGAAGGTCTCCCGAAACAGGCTAAAAATGAAAAAGTTAGCATAATATTGTATTCTACGGCCCGGGCCATAAATTTATCCCTGATTGAGAATATCGTTGAAGAAATTACTTTAATTGCTAAAAACACATAATTGCATTGATAGATTCTCAGTTTTATTCGGGCGAGCTCGGTGCAGGAATGAGCAGACGCTCAATGCACAGTTCCACTCCCTGCACTGAGCAGAAAAAAATTATGGACAGTTACTGAATAAATAAGGTCATAATCAAGCCATTGAACATATTTTATTTTTTTATTTTACTCGCTGGAAAACAACAAGATGATTTTCTGAAACCAGAGAAATGAATTAGGTTACTGAAATAGCCCAGAGTACAATATTGGAACCACTCCACCGGCTCCTAATTTATTACAACACTAATGAAAATTAACTATATTTCAAGATATTTGGCTTTTGACCCCAAACCCTTTGCCAAGAAATGTTTGACCTTTAGAGAGACTTTCAAGGTATTCAAAGTGCATCAGACTTACAATTTAATTTGTTAAAAGTAGGCTATTCACTTTTTGCTGAAACAGTAGCCTATTCACGTCCTAGTCCGGTAACACAGAATATATTTCATCCCTCACACTTTTGTATGGTCATTTGGATCACGTACTGTGGAAGAGTAGCTCTGCCTCATACAGTCCAGACTAAAATTTCAATGTTGAGAATAAAGGAGGTCACGAACATGGATAAACAATGAGCTATACTTGTTGATCAAAATGATGGATCCAGCAGCATAACAGGGAAAAAGGATTGTTGTGGGAGAAGTTTTCCTCGCCCCAAAAATGTCTATACACTCCAAAGGCACTTGACCCCATACCATGTGAAAAGTTAGATTTCCTTAAGTCACCTCCTTCGAGCCAGGGGACCTCAGTCCAGGTTCCAGGGGTTTTTAAAATTTATTTAGTAATATTTGATAATCCATTTGAGAAGATACAGTAAACTGAAACAATATTTATTTATTCTTTTATTTATTTCTTATTGTCTCCCGTCGCCTCTGGAGAAAGGGAGACATAGGAATGCACCTCGTCCGTTTGTGCATGTGTGTGTGCGTCCGTCCATCCGTCGGTGCGACAAGTGGCGTTAACATGATAACTCAAGAAAAAAATAGATTGCAGACCCCATGTTCTGCATATAAGAGGATTAGCTTATGAACCAGTTACCTATTTAATATCAGTGACCTTGACCTATTATTTGACCTTGCAGTTAGCAGGACAAATATTTGTACTTCACCTATTTTTTTTTCTAATTTGATTTATAAGCTCAAAATTGTTCAATGTGGTGTTTTGCAGCATTCTGTTTAACTTGATGGGCAAATTGTATGGATCCAGTTCCTTGCCATCTTTTACAAAATTTTCACTTTCAGGTTGAACAGAATTGACCTCCATTAAGGTCACAGGGTACATATTTATTTTGGCGACGGGAGACCGTGGGCCTCGCGGCCAGCTTGTTTGTTTGAATCATTTAAATGTTAAGTACCCAGACAGAATACACCTGCTTACTCTTGGTCTTCACAGGGAACAAAGGAGACATCCGGGGAAACTAAAAACACTGCATATTCCACCAATATCATGACTGGAGGCGCACAATATTTTATGAGAATAGCCTTTGTTTGTACAGGTGCTGTAATCCTGACCTCGCAAACACGCTAAGATACGCACTCCGGACACATGCAGATGCGTCTTGTTACGCAAATTTCTTTTTCTGCTGGTCTGAAATACAGCGCCAATGGCATCGGGTGACACATTCATTGCCCCACAAAGCTGAGATTAATCGCCATCCACCGTTAACGAGAACAGCTCCCAGCTGCTGGTGCTCTGTTAGGGCTGGCACTTTCATTTCGCGGGGTTGCTGGCATTGGTCACCCATTCATTGGATGGTCGTCTATGCCACACGCCAATAAAAAGCCAATAGACGGTGCATTAAGGGAAGAGGACAGTAAGAAGCTGTCCGGTGATGGTACTGTGAGTTGGAGGTCACCTGCGGAGTTTGGGAGATGGTAATAACTCTCATATCCGAGGCAAGGCAGAGCGGTTTTCTGATTCACGGGCCGGGGGCGAGGCTGAGTGCCCTTCCGACTAATTTCAATTGTTTCAGGTTGTCCTTTTAGAGGGACCTCTTACATAGCTCATTTTACCACTTAATTCACGCGCCCTCCTTAATGGCATACATTACTTCTGTCGCACGGATTTATTGGACTCTGGCCCTTTCCTCACTCTTAAATTTTACCTTAAAATAATTTTTCATAGTTGCATACATCTTCAGGGATTTCTTTGAGTCTCTTGAACTGTACCTATTGTCTGGGCCTATAATGGTTGAACGTGGCTTATTCTTGTTCCAGAGTCCCAAATAATCAGCACCACTTGCTGCCTTGTTTTGCGTCTATTGCCTTCTTCGCACTCCGTTTGCCCTCTGGTGCCTCCACTGTTAAAACACTGTTACAGAAACAGCCATATTCTCTATGACCTTTTGCAATTGCAAAACCTGTCAGTGCATGGGCAACTAGTAACATTGCCGATGAGCGGAGAAAACTGGCCATATTGTTGGTTTTGCTGGGCAAAAAGATTTCGCGCATGCAAAAGTTCTTGGTGAGTCTTAATATGCCAGCACAAATGCAACTTTTTAAAAGCTGACAAATTTTAACATATTAAAAAAAAATGAAAACTTGAAGGCTGTATTTGATGCAAAATTAGTCCATCCATTATTAATACCACTTCTTCCTCACAATACAGTCCTGAGGGAGCTGGAGCTGAGGCAGAGACCTTGGGGGCTTTCAAGAGCTGGCCTGACTTGAGTCATTCAGTATCTGAAGGGATATATTCACAACAGTATAAAGAAACAGGTGAGCTTAGTTGGGCTGAAAGGCCTGTTCTTGCCTGTTATGTTATGTTATGTTATGTTATGTTATGTTATGTCTCTTTCGTATATCGTCATCATATGTCCAGCGTTGTGTCTTGTAGCCATGCCCTCGTCTCAGGTCCCACTCGGAAGAGGCCCTCCTCTGAAGGTGGTCTATGGAGGGGACAGTCTGAGATGATGTGGTTGGCAGTCTGCTCAGGCTCCCCGCACTCACATGCTGCATTGTCTGTTAGGCCTTCATGGATGCTTTGAAGCGGCCAACCCCAGTGCGAAGGCGGTTCATGTTATGTGATGTTATGTTATGTTATGTTATGTTATGTTATGTTATGTTATGTTATGTTATGTTATGTTATGTTATGTTATGTTATGTCTTTTGACTATGGGCAAAAGGCAGGACCACAGCCGAGACAGCTTGCCAATCCATTGCGGAACGCATACACATCACACATGCACTTATTCCTGCAGCAATTTAAGGTCTATTACCCTCACATGCATGCCTGGCATGTCTTTGGACTGGGGGAGAAGCCGAAGTACCCAGAGGAAACCCAATCAAATCTAAGGAGAACATGCTCAAACTCCACACAATCCCCAGGCCACATCTGAACCTCAAGCCTTCCTCCTGTGAAGCAGCAGTGTGCCACTGTGCCCCCCTGTCATTCAATACATGAATCTGAAATATAGATTAATATGTAGCAGGTAGGACTGAGTGAGGAAAACAAAGAAAGCATTATTTATGCATGGCGGAGAAACTTTGAAATATGAATTGAAAATTCATATAAAGTATATCGAGGACACGCATCTGAGTCTGATGCCGGCGTTTAGACACCAGTTGAAGGCCTACACATCAAAATGTTCAGTTAATTTGAGTCAAATTAACTCTCACATAGTCTATCTGAGTCCACTCTTGCTAGAGTGAAGCCAAATAGACTCTTGTTGAGATGATTTACCTCTGAACATTCTGCCCTGTTCCCCCTCTTAATTGCACCTCTCCTTTCCCTCTCCCTTAGTCTCCTTTCTCCTCACTCTCTCCTTCTCCTTTAAAGTCCATTCTTCTCCACTCTCAATTTTTTCATTCGATTCTCACTCTCAGTCGCCTTGTCATCGGCAAAATATTCTATTTATGTGGATACTTCAAAATGGTTGATATTCCATTTGCAGGCTGATGGTTTTATTTTTGAGCTGTAGTCCCTAGCTGACTGAAGCCAGCAACCAAATGGGCAGGACTTTACTCAACCTTTTCATCATGCAGTGGGCTGGCAGGCAACTCTGCTATTTTTAATTAGGCCACAGGGTCACCAGTTTTAAACAGGTAAATGTTCGTGGCCGACTCAAAGAGTTTGTGGTCGTAGCGCTATTGTTTTTTATGGGAGTTTTGCGCACTTAATTGTCAATGTCAATCTGAATTCCAACTTGATGCCATTGCCAGTGAGGCAAGCCATCATTAGACTGAAAAATCAAAACGGAACCTTCAAAGAAATAGAACATCATATGCAGCCGACTGAACTATTTGGTTCATTCGTAAAGATGAGGAACCCTTAAGTGAGCTTAGGAACTCCAGAAGGCCCAGAAGATCACCAATAACAACTGCCTTGAGTGATTTATTAAAAATGTATTGTGGTGGCTCACAGAGCCAAAATAATAAAGACTGTGTCATTGTCCAAGTACTTTTGGGCCTAAGCGTCACAAACCTCATGTGGCTGCCTCCTGTGTCTCCTCCCATTCAGCAGCTTGTGTGTCTATCAGAAGCGTCTTCTTTGGTTGGTTTGCGTCTTGCGTACTCCCTTATCCCGGCTGTGTCTCATTCCATAGTCACCTCACCCTTGTATCTGTGACGTCTGTATACACAGCTGTGGCGGCTGGTGAACTGGCAACAGGGGAGGCTCAAAACAATCCCTTAAAATTAATTATTGGTCATGACCTGCTTTCAATCAATCATTAAAATTACCATTACAGAAACTTCAATAACTCTTAACATTATCAGGTGTGGCCAGTTT
Organism: Gymnothorax reevesii; assembly: GCA_029721435.1. Classification (NCBI taxonomy): domain Eukaryota; kingdom Metazoa; phylum Chordata; class Actinopteri; order Anguilliformes; family Muraenidae; genus Gymnothorax; species Gymnothorax reevesii. Next base: position 35,258,253 of record CM056580.1, on the reverse strand, counting down.
TCATTTATAACACACACCGATTATGACTCCGGACTTCTCACTCTTTTCTTTATTCAGGGATTGGAAGCAATGCATGTGTTTCATGATCGTTTAAATGAAATAAGATCATTTAAAACGTCTTTATGTAATTCAATTGCTTCCAACCCCTCCACGCACACTGACTTCAGCACAAGAATCTCTTGCATACGCATTGATTGAATAATTGCTGACTGCTACAGAGGAACGTAAATATGCCTCTTAAACTTACGCCAAATGCGTGAGAGTCGACAGGTAAGCGTTATAAATGAAAATTGGCCACACCTGATACTGTTGAGAGATTTTAGAGTTTCTGTGATGGTAATTTGAATGTATGATTGAAAACAGGTCGGGACCAATCATTAATTTTAAGGGATTGTTTTGAGCCTCCCCTGTCGCCAGTCCACCAGCTGCCATTGATACCCAGTATATATATCGTTTGAGTTTGCTATTTGTGCTTAGACCAGTGAGTACTTACAGGTAAATCCCTTCATGTTTTGAAAGTAAAACATAACTTTTAAGGACAGTAATGTATGGAAGCTGTCACAACCCTCACGTGAATTCTTTTCATGTCTTTTCCAATTCATCAACTTGTGTGTCTATAAGGTTTATGTCTAGTGTGATTGGTCTACATCATGTGTGTTTTCCCACCCTCGGCTGCAGCTTGTTATGTAGTTGTTCTCTGTTTGCCATGTGACAGGTATTTAAGCCATCTGCGCTGTGTTGCAAGTTGCTGGATGGTATATTTACGTTTTGTGCTGAGTCAGCATTGTCAGTGAAAACTCTGTCTTTGTTTAAAGCAATGTGTATTTTAATGACAGCAATTCCTGAAAGTCTTTCTTGTGATTTTGTTAATTTGAAAAACCTCACAACCCCAATCAGGGTCCAAGAATGAGATTGCATTCAAGTTAACCCAGCTCTAGTCAATTCGTCAGTCCAGTTTAACAGGAACAGGCTCCCACACCTAAGCAGGGTGCAGGATTGGGACAGCGTTCTTGTTAACTCTTCCAAGTATTTTCCTCCAGTCAGTTTGTTAGGGTCAAGCTCCTAATCCTTTTATTATCATCAGGATTGGAATCAAGTTCCCCTGAAGCTACTTCATCCTCCTGTGGGGCAGTTCAGTGCTGGTGGAGTCTGCACTCCACCTGGCTGTGATCTCAGAAACCGCTTGCTGGCAACTGACAGTTCAGCTTCATCCATAACATCTGTTCAGAACTTTGCTATCATAATCCAGGATTCCGTCCTCATCTCTTCCTCGGGGGTTCCGTCCGCTATATTACCATATAAACTGTCAATAAACCACTTGTTGGATTGTACTCTGCCTCCGCACTTGATTCCTGGTCTGGACCATGAATGAATCTTCCTTCACTGTTAAGTAAATCAGAACAAGCTCCCAGGCCTTTCTTAGGGTCCAGGATCGGGATTGCATTCTTGCTATCCTGTCAGCGTTTGTTTGGTCTGTCCAGTTTATTAAGAACAAGCTCGCAATCCTTCTACAGTCATTAGGATTGGAACCGTGTTCCTCCTAAACTACTCTTTCCTGCCTTTGGACATTTCAGCTGTGGCAAAATGTGCACTCCACTTGGCAACTATCCTGGAAAGCCACTGGCCAGGGATTGGCAACACCTGCGCGGCTTTGCCCACAACATCTGAATTGGATTGTATTATCCTATTCTAGGCTCCATCTCACTGTTACTGCATTATTATCAACAAACCCTGCAAATGGATTGTACTGTGCCTCTGTACTTGAGACCGAGGCTCGATCATTACAGTAAGGTTGTTTAAAAAAATAAATATTGGTTAATTTTTGCATAGAACAGGCCGAACCACCTTTTTGCTATTTTGGTTTTATTTGCCAAGTGAATCAACTGATCTGAATCCATTTGAACATGCATTTTTCATCCTGAGGCAGAAACTTGATGGCTAAAAGTCCCAAAAACAAGTAAGAACTGAAGACTGCTGCATTATGGGAGCAGTAAAGCATCACTAGGGTAAGTATCCAGCGCCTGGTGATGTCTTCACCTCACAGACGTAAAGTAGTCATTGAATGCAAATGATATGCAAATGATTATTCCATTTTTGATCATGCCATATTTTAAAAATCAGTCCGTTAACATCCTTAACATTTCAATTTTCAGGAGTGGGCAGGAGGTTTTTTTTATTTTTTGATTTATTGTAATAAAATTTTAAGATCCAAATTGCACAGCAAATTTAAATCATAAGTACATATTATTAACATAAAGAATCAAATCTGCTGAACTGATTGGTGGTGCGGTGATTGAAAGCCCAATAGATCATCTGCTGCATGAACAGGGATTCTGAGCATTTTTCTAAACTTACTTTTGGTGCGATCTTGACAGATCTTTTCCAAATATAAAGTTAAAGAAGATCAGAGGCAGGACGCCCTCTCTGGGGTGGGTTGTGATGCTATCTAACCTATTTTTTTTAACACATAACTTTATGTTTAATTGTATCATTTGGAGGGGACCGCACACAAAAGCTGCTGTCATTTCTAAATGGTTCATCCAGTATAAATGGAAATACCCTCAAATTTAAGGCTGTCAGTCTGCGTCAATTATATGAACAAACCTGGCTGATGCTCAACATTTAAAAGAAAATGGGAATCCCTGAGCAGGGGAACTTTCTTCAATTTCTCCAGGTCCAGGTCTGACACTCATGTGCCCCTTGCAGGCGCTGTCAGCAGTGCACAGGGTTAGGATGGGCACTTTGAGTAGGGTGCGTTTCATCATGTGTTGTGACACATTGCGCATGTAAGCATCCTTGAAATTCCCTGTGACTTGCGCCACAGAAGCCAATTCTGTCATGTCAGATCAGACGGGACAGATTTTGCTGCTCTTGTCCATCAATTAGTCTTGCATGCCTACCACCCGATTGTCGGTTTATGGTCTGTGCCGCCAAGGACCACTTTCAGCAGGTAATCACCACTGCTGACTGGGAGCAACCCAGAAGTCTTCTACTTTGGAGATGCTCTGACCAACTCATCTGCCCACAATGATATGGTCCCTGTCAAGGTCACTCTGGTCACATTTCTCCTGCATGAAAAACTACGAGACCTGTCACCAGCATGTCAAGAAAATCAATGTTATTCACTTTTTCTGTGAGTGGTTTACAGATAGGAGACAAATTAAAGGAAAACATAATAAACCTAAAATAAATATAACAGTGCCTGAACACTGTTGTGTTATACAAAGTTATTCATAGTAATGGTCTGTTTTGATTAATTTTGTCATCCGTCAGTATATGGTAAGAAATCAATTATTTATGAATATGTTTAATTTATTCACAGGAATGGTAACCCGAAAATGTGCTGCTGCTCCTCTAAAGTACGTACCGATAAAATTACAGAACCAACAATGATTTCAATGCAATTTTATATTTTGTCTGTAAGTGCCCTCTTGTGGTAAGCTCGGGAATTGTTACATCTGTTCAAAGGCATCCTCCTTCAATAGCTGAAGAAATAATAGCTTCGCATTGTAGTTGTAGGTCATTTTATCATGCCCGGAAGCACCACTCTTCAGTGCAGTGATTTTGGAAATATAATTCCTCACACTGGGTGGGGCTGAACTGCCACATATATCCATCCCCCACTTGCAATAACATGAGACAGCTTTTCAGGGAACAGGTTTACGGAGCTAACCCGATAACCGCTTAGGGCTAAACCCAGAGCACAGCACCTTTCACAACAGTCCATGCTCCGCCTCCATGCTCCGAGAACTGTCTGATTTTTCCGTTGTGCAATTAACACTTAGCAAGTACAGCAATCCTGTCTTGCAACACGGGCCATAAGAAAGAACAGTTAATATCCCAGGGAACACAGAATCAATCTTTAAAATTAATGTTATAATTAAAATGAACGGAAAAAATGTACATGCTTATGATGATAAAATGCTAAAATAATAATAATAAAAGAATAAAGATAGCTGAATAGATTCATCAGAGCTTTCTGGCGAGATGTATGCGTTGTAAATAAATAAATAAATACATAAAATAAAAAATGAAATTCGTGAAACTTAAAAAAGGCAACCAGCTGGAATGAATTTTCAATTCACCCAACTTCAAGTTCCAAGTTTTTTTCAGAAATCCGTTTGTGGAACCATTAGGACTTGAAGTTGAGTAAACTGAAAAATGCTTTGCAGTTGGTTGCCTTACTTTGTTCAGTTTAGTCAACTTTTTATTTTTTACAATGTGGACATGACTATAATGAACGCTGCAAGGGGATGCAGCAGTTTATCTTCTCTGAAATGAGGTAGATAACTGGTACTCACTGACGTCACCTTGGGATGACAAGGTTCTCACCCACTTTTAGACCAGCCACTGGGCAAGGAAAGTCATTAGATCTGTAAATCTATTTAGAGAAAGTCATCTCATCTTCTAGTACTGTGTGTCCATGTGTATGTATGCTGTTAACCATCTAGGTCCAAAAAAAAAAAAAAGATAAGTAAAAGAGGGTGGCTGATTCAAGTTACTAGGGACTTCAATGTTACGGACTTCATTGGCTAAGTACTTTCTGTAGCTTGCTGATCTGCTGCAGTTGGTACACTGTATATGACACGAGTCCAAGATTATTTGGAGGTTGAAAACTATGGCCTTTTCTCAATTACTTATTTTGTTCCTAACTCTCTTCCGTGTGCTTGACCTGGAAACCTCAGGACCTGTTATCATTAAAGAGACTCCAGAATGACTCATTTGAATTCAAGACTTAGGGAAACAGGAGTATAGAGTATCGGAAAGATACCTTGGGCAAGAAAGTTTGAGGGCATCTTTCGCAGGACTATTTTTCATTGATTAACATGTGCTTCCGCCCCTCCCCAACTACCACGATTGTAACCAATGTTGTTTTTGGTGGGTACCCAATCTTTCATAACATTTTTCCAAACCACAAATAACAATAACATTGTATCAGATCTTCTTCCTGTGATTCATTTTTTTCAGCCATTTCTTTGTGTAACCCTCATGGTAAGAATCTATATGAACATATATGCGCATATATGCCACCTATATGCTGCATATATGCCACATATAGGTCAATTCAGGTACATATATGTGCTTATAGATGGCATATAGGTCTCCTATATAGCTCATATACCCAGTGGAAGGTTTTGTTTGTTATACATATCGTATCAAATCTCACTTTTGCAACTGTCATACATGATGCCTCGCTCAAATTTTTATTCTCAAGGTAATATCTGCATAATAGTCCAAAGTCCCTAACAGAAATAACAAAATTTCAAGCAATAACTCATTAATTGCAGGTGAAAATGTGAAATTGGCATCATATTTGATCCTAAGTACATGTTGACATGTTACAACGACATGTTATGTGTAAACCATTAACTATGGCAAGTGAGAGGAGACAAAAAGCTATGATATCAATGCAAATATCTAATACTATTTGTAACATTTTTTCCCTGAAATATTATCTATAACAAGGTCATCAATTCTTTCTTGACCATACTTATTTCCATTCTATGAAGATTGAGTCGTGTATTGTGAAAGAGAAGGAAATGTATAAAAACAAAATGGTTTGATTATGTTTATTTCATCAATGAAGCATTTTTTCAAGTTTCAGTCACTGCCAAATTCACCACATTAGATAAAATTGGATTCACATCATTACAGCTCATACACATCCACTGAGAGGTTATACACTACACTGTTACATCCACCAAATGCAATGTTTTCTATCTTGTTTGTAATGCAGTTTCTAGATTAATATGGCTCAGAGATCCTTGGTCTAAATGTGGCAAAATAAAACAAAAATAACAAAATTAAAGTACACAGAAGAACATGCATTCAAGTAAACATGCCTTTCAAAAGTCATTTTCATCCCCACATCTATTTGAGCATTTCACTGTGGTTAATGAATTTGAAGACAGATTTGACACAGTTTTCATGAACAGACACTTGTCTTTTATCTGAGATGCTTGTACAGCAACTAAAGGTCCCAGACTTTTTCCTATAGGGATGAAATAACAAGGATTCTTAAATTCCTACGGGGAAAGAACCTATATAAACATTTAGGTTTTAATCCCCACCTCGTATCAACCAGCAGTGGTCAGCAGCTCTTTTCAGAAGTAGCGCACAATTAGCCAATACACTACAGGGATGCAAATTGCCAAGGGCCTGCTGGGAAGGGTTATGTAGATTAGAGTTCCTTTAGGTGTGTTCTGTTGGCTAGACGGGCGCTCATAAATAAGATTCTGACCATCTGCCCAATCTTTGCCCTCGTTCTGAGCTTGCGAAGTTTCGCCCAGCTGATATATATACAGCATTTGCTAACTGTCGCAGGCTGTCAACAGGGAGCTGCATATGCGAATAAGCCAAAGAACTTGTAAAAAGTTCCCTAATTGGATATCTCATATTCGGGTGGGATTGGAAATGCAAAATAAAAATTAAGAAATTAAATAATTAAAAAAAAAATGTTGGAGTTTTAATTGGCCATTTTCATTTATCATAGGTACATATATGTACCTATAATAAATGAAAACGGCCAATTTTATGTATGTTGCATATATGTGAAACCTGTATCTGGTCCTACATTAAAACCTATATGTTTATATAGGTTCTTTCTGTGTGGGGCTCCAGACCAGGTACCAAACGCAGAGGGAGAGTACAATCCAATAGTGACGTTAATCGGTAGGAGCATGGTACTGACAGAGGGACAGAGCTCAGAGCAGAATTACACAGTCCAGTTCAGGTAGTACAAGCAAGGGTGCAAGGGTGCAAGGGTGTATCCCTCACTCCAACATAACGAAAAATTAAATTCTTTTAGTTTACACATACAGCCAGTGGTCAGAAACTTCCAAAAGATGGATGTGCATGGCAACAAATGGATATATTTTTACTTGGAGGAATTGTTTCAACAGTTTTGGAATGTTTGGAAGTTTTGGAGTTTTGGAAGCAACTTTATTATACATATACGATCACATACCAGTGTGCGGAATTGGAAGGGCATATTGAAGAGAAAATTTTGATATCGTTAGCCTCATAGCATAATTTCCTGAGTCATTTCTTGACTTTCTGCTGCAATATCAAAAAAAATATATACCAATGCGCATGCTAAAAATTGTGTTTTTCCTGGTTTTCCAAAAACGTTCAAATATGACTGAAAACAACTATATTATTAGGCTAACGATATGGACAGAAAGACCTCAAAGAAGGAAGTTGAAAAACTATTGTAAAAGCTAACGTGATTGTGGCGAGGAATGCAGAGATTTGGACTCTCCAAAATAGTTAAACCTGCATGAACATAACCAGGAAAAAAATATGTCAAATATAAATTTTTGATTGAGGAATCATAATATTTGAACCTGCAGCTGTTCAGGCATCTGGCTTTAGCTGTATTGTTTGTTCTAAGCCGATGAGGCTAAGAAAGAAAGGGGCAAAAAAAAAAAAAACATAGAATCTTTTTCCTGTAGGACAAAAACTCATATTTCTAGTGTTGTTACTTCATCTGAGTGATATTCTCAGCAAATCTTGCATATTTGAAAGCAATCTATCAGGGGCGTCACTAGACCTAATACTGTACTGGGGCACAGCTGGGGCAGAAACAATGCGAGCGCGCAAAGTGCGTGAGCAAACATTTTTTAGCACTAATTTATCATAAAAAAGCATAAATAGTGCTTCAAATTATACATTCATGTCAGATTATCTTGTCTCATAACCAAAGTACTCAATGAGCCCGATTCTCTGTTCACACAGAACTCATGTTTTCACGTGAAATAGCTCATATATGCTCATCAAACATCAATAGCAATCTCCAGAAACCGAGTTAACAGTGCTAGGCTAACCATTATGAATCAACGTTATGCCTATGATGAGCCAGTTAGCTATAAGGAAGCAGCTAACGTCTGCACTAGGCTACTTCAATTTACAGCCAGAGCTAGCTGGCAAGATGGCAGCTGAAAGTTGAAGCAAATTTGTGACATTTAAATTCCCATGGAAATGGCGACACAGAGGAGAAAACAAACAAATAAAAACAGCCAGTTGCCCAGCACTAACCTGAAGTCAGGTGGAAAGAATGACGGCGAGAGCAGTCAGCACTGACAGACACCGTTGTGTGTGTGAACTTGTGTTCTGAAGTGAGCGCTAGCCGAATCACAGCCAAAGCCATGTGAATATTAAGTAGCCACATGCCATTGTGTACTATACGGAGTGAAGTGAATAAAGTAGCAATGAGTTACAGTTAGCATATTAAGTAGTTGTGTGCCTATGCACTTTCTGTTACTGTAGATTCTCTTACTGTAGATTATGTGGACATGTAGACTTAAAATGTGATTTTTTTTATCCCCAGGAGAAAATTATACTGGGGCACTGCAGACCAATACTGGGGCATGTGCCCCAGTAAAATATGTTTGGTTCCATCAATGCAATCTACTGAGTGTCACCCTTCAAACATGACCGTGATTGTAGTCAAAGCGGTTCAAGAGCAGTAGGCATTTTAGTTTGGATGGAAATTTGCAAAGAAAAGGACAGCAAGGGTTAACAGGATTGTGGTCCCAATCCTAGACACTGAGAGTAAGGCTTGAGAGCATTTTCCTATTAATAGAACTAGGAAGAGAACTTTCATAGTTGTAATCAAAGATTAAAAATTATTTTGGAAGAAGAAGAGCATTAACAAGGAAATGTAGACTGGTTGCTAAGGGGCATATGGCAAGTGACAATCCTGCAACTTGCACACTCAAAGTAAGGGATGTAGATACGCCAATATACACATGAGGGAAGAGGAACAGGAATGCAAAACAGCCGGTGAGGAAAGCAGGTAGGGTATAAATCAATCAAAAGAGAGAAGGTATCTAGAAGATAAGTATGCAGCTGGATGGGAGAAGACATGAAAGGTATTTACATGAGGTTTGCTACAATTTCAATTAGCTTATTAGCCAGGTGATCAGAGAAACGCAGGCTAAGGGCCCACCAGGGGCACATATGGATGTGAGAGACAGTTTTGGCTGCTTCCAATTTTTCTCAAAGCTTCCCATGTGAATGTCCCTGGACTCTTTCATTGCACTACCAGCAGCCAGAATTCAGAGATCACGGACGACACCTGCTGCCTCAGATTCTTCTCCTCAGCCATTATACAATAAATAATTGTCACACCCTCATGTCTTCCAAGTCGTCTCTTCCCCCTATCCAGCAACCAGCGTTTCTTTTAGAGGTATTGTCTCTTTAATTGATTCCATGTCTTGCCTGCCTTCCTTCTCCCAGCTGTAACCCATGGGGTGCCCCGCTCCCTCGGTGTCTCCGTGGTGTATATAAGCTTCAGTTCTGAGCAGCAGAGTTGCTGGATTGTCATGCTCGATTGCTCTAAGCAACCAGTCATTTCATGTCTTCTAGTTATCGTAAAACCGTCTTCTGAATTGATAATGACTTTTAGGATCGTGAAATATCAAATTACTCTTCGGAACTTTATCAATAGCAACAAACTCCTAAGCCTTTCTATCAGTTTCCAGGATTGGAACTGCATATAGGTTCCTCCTATCTCTTTATTAGGAACAACTCCCAAGGCCTCATTGGTCCCTGGGATTGGGACTGCATTCCTGCTAAACCCTTTGAACCTGTTCTTTAGCAGTCATGCTTCGTCAAAACCACCTGGCTTCTCCCCTGTGTAGCCACTGGCCAGGTGCTGTCTTGCCCATTACCCTCACCAGTCAATACCATTAAACTGCCCCTTACCTGTACTGGGCTTCAGCTTTTCTCCTGTAATTACAGTATTCCTACCAATAAATGCCCATCATTGGATAATACTCTGAATATGAATGACCAATCAATTACAGCCGCCTACAGGTGACTGCTTGGTGGCACACCTGTTTCCATGTGCACCTCCATCAAACAGCAGAGAGACAGGTTTTTGGTTGCATTTTATAATGCCTACATCACGAAAAGTCATTTCCCCTCATCGTTAAAACTCTGAAAGGCAGTGAGCTTTTGGATTCCGGGCAATAATGTGAGGTTTTACGAAATGAGCCAAGAGCGAGAACCAGATAAATGCAAAATGGAGGCTTTATTTCTGAAGGGGGAAACCCCCCAACAGAGCTGGCAACAGTACAATGTCCACAATTCAAAAACAGTATCCAATGGGCGTAATCCAGAATCGTAACCAGGGCACCAATGACAAAGTTCGTGGTCAGACAAAAAGGGTTCGGTACACAGGCGTAGGTTTGGAGGAGAAACAAACTCATAAGCCAAAGACAGTCCGAATCCAAAACCAGGGCAGTAATGACAGAATCAAGGTCGGGCAGAAAAAAGGTCAAAACTCACAGATGCAACAATATCCGAAGAGGGCAAACCAAAAACAAGTGTCGGGCAATCCAGTCAGAAAGAAAATATCACGATGAGCAAGGCGAGGAACGTAGCACAAGACAAAGGAGTAAAGACGATCTGACAAGGAACTAAAAGTGTAGACACCTTATATACATATCCGGGTTAAACACATGACTAGGGTAAACAGGTGTAGTCAATGACATGGGAGTGACACATGAGGAAAACTAATTACATGAATTTGGCGAATGCCGAAACGCAGACAGGGATAACGAGACATTCCTATGAACGAACAAACGGCTCCGGTTAAGGAGTACTAAAGTGTACAGTCTAAAGAAAAGGGAAAGCAAGAGATATAAGAGGAAACCGCAGTGGAGATAATTAGTGATAGACAAGGAGGGCGGAGATACAGATTGGGCGAATGCTGAGAGATCGTTAGTCTATTAGTATGTGCAGCTATACAATCCCGAGTGCAAGTTAGTCAGTTAGTATAAATGTACAATGTTAATCGGGGTTAGTAATTATCGAAAACAATAAACTGTTAGTAGGGTTAGTAGATAGCATAAAGAGAGAGGAAGGAAGAAAATGAGAAATGAAGAAAGATTGAAATCCCAGAAACCAGGAAATCACCCGAATGAGTGGCACGTCAGACAAGGGACCGTGGGCAAAGACCTACACAAGACAAGACAGGGTAAACGAAGTGCAGGACTAGAAATCACAACAAGACTATGAAAGAATGGCAAGGCTATGAAACATGGCAAGACTGTGAAACATGGCAAGACTATAAAACATGGCAAAGACATAAATAATACAAAACATGAAACATAATAAAACATGAAATCAAACAACAAAACACAATACATAATCATGGGGATGGTCAGGGGCAGGCAGTGGTCACTAAAACACAAAAGGCATACATGGCAAGCCAGGCACAAAACTTAAACATGAAACAGACAAAGCATGGGCTGAGATGCAGAATCACAACAGAACCCCCCCCCCAACGAACGCCTCCTGGCGTTCAATTCGAAGAACGTGATGCAGCATGATAGTCTCTTATTAAAGTCTTATCCAGAATGTGTCGGGCAGGAACCCAGCTGCGGTGTTCCGGTCCGTAACCCTCCCAGTCGACGAGGTACTGTAGACCTCTGCCTCGTCGACGAGAGTCCAGGAGGGCACGGACCGTGTAGACTTCGCCTCCGTCGATGATCCGGGCGGGTGGAGGGGGATCAGGTCCAGAGGACAGGTGGTGGGTTACAGCAGGTTTTATTTGTGACACATGGAAAGTTGGGTGTATACGTCGCATGGATAGGGGGAGACGGAGGCGAATGGCAGTGGGACTTAGGACCCTCTCGATAGTGAAAGGGCCCAGGTATTTGGGGAAAAGCTTACCCCCGTTACCTCTGAGAGGGATGTCCCTAGAAGACAGCCAGACCCGCTGCCCAGGTCGGTACGTAGGGGCCGCTGTGCGTTTCTTGTCGGCCTGTTCCTTCATCCGGGCGACCGACCTGAGCAGGACCTGGCGGGTGGCGATCCAGGTGCGTCTGCACCTACGGACGAACTCTCTGGCAGAGGGAACAGCTACCTCCTCCTCCTGGGACGGGAACAACGGAGGCTGGTAGCCCAGGCAGGCCTTGAAGGGGGAGACGCCGGATGCAGCAGAGGTGTGGCTGTTCAAGGCGTACTCCACCCATGGCAACTGATAACTCCAGGAGGAGGGGTTCCTAATGCAGAGACAACGCAACACACTTTCCACACATTGGTTAGCTCGCTCGGTCTGGCCATTGGTCTGGGGATGGAAACCTGAAGATAAACTGACTGTCGTGCCTAGGGCTTTAAAAAATGCTTTCCAAAAAAGTGCTGTGAACTGGGGACCACGATCAGAAGTGATGTCGGTGGGTATGCTATGAAGCCTAATGACATGTTGAATGACCAGATTGGTGGTGTCTTGAGCGGAGGGAAGTTTAGTGAGGGGAACTAAGTGAACTGCTTTGGAAAATCTGTCAACAATAGTGAGAATGGTGGTGTGGTGATTGGATGGGGGAAGACCTGTGATGAAGTCTAGTGCAATGTGGGACCAGGGACGATGTGGTGTCGGAAGGGGCTGAAGTAAACCTTGTGGTGGTTGGTGAGAAGTCTTAGCCTGGGCACAGACCGAGCAAGCTGTAACGAAACCCTGGACATCTTGGCTAAGTTCTGGCCACCAAAATCTCTGGAGGATGAAGCTCTTGGTACGGCGAATCCCAGGGTGGCAGGACAGTCTAGATGCGTGTCCCCATTCCAGGACTTTGGGGCGCAGGGCAGCTGGAACATACAAGCAGTTAGTGGGACACGCACTGGGGGTAGCAGCATTGGTCTGGGCATTCTTAACCTCTCTCTCTATGTCTAAACATATGGCATTGATAAACGTTTCTTTAGGGAGGATAGTGTCATTGTTAAGTTCCTCCTCCTGGATCTCAAAACATCGGGATAGGGCATCAGGCTTCACATTCTTACTTCCAGGCCGGTAGGCAATGTGGAAGTTGAACCGGGAGAAGAATAAAGCCCACCTGGCTTGCCGCGGATTGAGTCTCTTGGCTGTCTGCAGGTACTCCAAATTCTTGTGGTCAGTCCAGACAATGAAGGGAACTTTGGATCCTTCCAGCCATTGCCTCCATTCTTCCAAGGCCAACTTCACCGCCAACAGCTCCCGGTTGCCGATGTCGTAATTTCTCTCCGCTGAGCTGAGGCGGCGAGAGAAGAAGGCACATGGATGGACTTTCCCATCCTCCGTGGACCTCTGAGACAGGATGGCTCCAGCTCCAATATTGGAGGCGTCCACCTCGACGATGAACTGGAGCTCTGGGTTGGGAATAGTGAGGATGGGTGCAGATGTGAATCTGGTCTTTAATTCTTTAAAGGCGTCCTCTGCTTTCTCCGACCAACGAAACTTGAATTTGGAGGAGGTGAGAGCAGTAAGAGGAGCCGCAACAGAACTATAGTTCCTGATGAATCGCCGGTAGAAGTTGGCAAATCCTAGGAAACGTTGGAGTGACTTACGGTCCTCTGGTCGGGGCCACTTGGTAACTGCCTCCACTTTTACTGGGTCCATGCGAATGGTGCCCGGAGAAATAATGTAACCCAAAAAATTGGTGGTTTCAACAAAAAACTCACACTTCTCGGCCTTCACGAAAAGGCGGTTCTCCAAGAGGCGACGGAGCACTTGGCGAACATGCTTAACATGGTCCTCCTGGGATTCAGAAAAAATCAGAATATCGTCAAGGTAGACAAAAACAAACTTGTTTATCATATCTCTTAAGACATCATTGACGAGGTTTTGAAACACTGCTGGAGCGTTGGTAAGCCCGAAAGGAAGAACCAAATATTCCCAGTGCCCCGTGGGAGTGTTAAAGGCGGTCTTCCATTCGTCCCCCTCTCTGATTCGCACTAAATGGTATGCATTCCGGAGGTCGAGCTTAGTAAAGATCTTGGCTCCCTGCAGGAGATCAAAAGCGGTGTTCATGAGGGGAAGTGGGTAGCGGTTCTTAATAGTTATCTCGTTGAGGCCACGGTAATCAATACAGGGTCTTAGTGATCCATCCTTCTTAGCTACGAAGAAAAAACCCGCACCAGCAGGTGATGATGACGGGCGTATAAGGCCTGCAGCGAGAGACTCTGAGAGATACTTCTCCATAGCTTGGTTTTCTGGTCTGGAGAGTGAATAGAGTCGACCTCTAGGGGGCATAGTACCTGGTTTCAGGTCTATGGTGCAGTCATAGGGTCGGTGAGGTGGTAAGCTGGTGGCCCGAGACTTTGAGAAAACCTCCTTGAGGTCATGGAATTCTAGAGGAACCTTTTCCAGGTCTGGAATCTCCTCCGGAGATGGGTTGTGTTGAGGGTCGAGGGCCGAGGGCGTTGCGGAGGCATGTCAGGGAGCAGTTGGGGCTCCATCCCTTAATTTCGTTCTTGCGCCAGTCGATCTCTGGTAGGTGTTTGGCCATCCATGGATGGCCCAGGACGATAGGAGCATGGGGAGAGTGTAACAGGAGGAACTGAATGGTTTCGTGGTGGTTTCCTGACACCTTGAGTTTGATGGGGCTGGTCGTATGGGTTATTTGAGCGATCTTCTGGCCGCTGAGCGAATTGGCCACTCGATCAGGGAAGATCTTCTCTGTGGGAACGCCCCATTTCCGGGCCAGCTCCACATCAATTAAATTCTCCTCCGCTCCGGTGTCCACGAGAGCCTCGGTGGATCTGCTCTCGCCCCCCCATTCCAAAGTTACAGGAACGCATGTGCGATTGTTAGTTTCCTGTCCCGGCGTCACCCCTATTACTGTTGCTATGCGGGCACCAGGAGGACCTCTTCTCTTCTTTCTTTTTTCCCTGTTAGGGCACTGAGCGATAAGGTGTCCTCCCTTGCCACAGTAAAAGCAGGCCCCATCACGGCGGCGGCGATCCCTCTCCTCCACAGGAATGCGCGTACGTCCCAATTGCATGGGTTCAGGCTCAGGGAGGCGGCTGCCAGTAGGGGGTGATCGAGGCGGAGTACTCTGGGGAGCTGGATATGGTCGTCTGCGGGAAGCGAGGCGTCGGCGCTCCTCCAATCGCGAATCCACGCGAATAGCCAGGTCGACAAGGTCGTCCAAGTTCTCCGGTAATTCCCGCGCCACTAGCTCATCTTTAAGTGCTTCGGATAATCCGTCAAAGAAGGCATCATACAGAGCTCTCTGTCCCCATCTGCTGTTGGTGGCCAACGTCTGAAAATCAATGGCGTAGTCGGCTACGGGACGCCCACCTTGTCGCATGCGTAGGATCTCTCGTCCTGCCTCGTGACCCAACTTGGTGCGATCGAAGATCCGCCTCATCTCTTCACCCAGTAGACGAAAAGTCTGTACACATGGGAGATCAGCTTCCCAAGCCGCTGTAGCCCACTGCTTAGCTCTTCCCGTCAGTTGCGTGATGATAAAGGCAACTCGCGCTCTTTCGGTGGGGAAGGACGAAGGCTGCAGGCTGAAGATGAGCTCGCACTGGGTGAGAAACGCCCGACATGCTCCCGGGTTCCCGTCGTACCTCTCCGGCGGTGGTAGACGTGGCTCGCAGCTGGGTAGGGGCGGGGCGGAAGCGGGAGCAGGAGGAGTATAGACGGTAGGCTGGGGTGACTGTAGTTGCTGCGCCTCCTGTACTGAGCGAGTGAGATCCGCCATCTGGAGACTCATGGTTTGCATGTGCTGCATCAAAGCACGGAGCTGACGTTCCTGAAACTCCAACTGAGTGCCCTGCTGGTGCACTGCCTCCTGCAGAGACTGGTCTGACGCTGGCTCCGTCATGGTCAGATCGTAATGTGAGGTTTTACGAAATGAGCCAAGAGCGAGAACCAGATAAATGCAAAATGGAGGCTTTATTTCTGAAGGGGGAAACCCCCCAACAGAGCTGGCAACAGTACAATGTCCACAATTCAAAAACAGTATCCAATGGGCGTAATCCAGAATCGTAACCAGGGCACCAATGACAAAGTTCGTGGTCAGACAAAAAGGGTTCGGTACACAGGCGTAGGTTTGGAGGAGAAACAAACTCATAAGCCAAAGACAGTCCGAATCCAAAACCAGGGCAGTAATGACAGAATCAAGGTCGGGCAGAAAAAAGGTCAAAACTCACAGATGCAACAATATCCGAAGAGGGCAAACCAAAAACAAGTGTCGGGCAATCCAGTCAGAAAGAAAATATCACGATGAGCAAGGCGAGGAACGTAGCACAAGACAAAGGAGTAAAGACGATCTGACAAGGAACTAAAAGTGTAGACACCTTATATACATATCCGGGTTAAACACATGACTAGGGTAAACAGGTGTAGTCAATGACATGGGAGTGACACATGAGGAAAACTAATTACATGAATTTGGCGAATGCCGAAACGCAGACAGGGATAACGAGACATTCCTATGAACGAACAAACGGCTCCGGTTAAGGAGTACTAAAGTGTACAGTCTAAAGAAAAGGGAAAGCAAGAGATATAAGAGGAAACCGCAGTGGAGATAATTAGTGATAGACAAGGAGGGCGGAGATACAGATTGGGCGAATGCTGAGAGATCGTTAGTCTATTAGTATGTGCAGCTATACAATCCCGAGTGCAAGTTAGTCAGTTAGTATAAATGTACAATGTTAATCGGGGTTAGTAATTATCGAAAACAATAAACTGTTAGTAGGGTTAGTAGATAGCATAAAGAGAGAGGAAGGAAGAAAATGAGAAATGAAGAAAGATTGAAATCCCAGAAACCAGGAAATCACCCGAATGAGTGGCACGTCAGACAAGGGACCGTGGGCAAAGACCTACACAAGACAAGACAGGGTAAACGAAGTGCAGGACTAGAAATCACAACAAGACTATGAAAGAATGGCAAGGCTATGAAACATGGCAAGACTGTGAAACATGGCAAGACTATAAAACATGGCAAAGACATAAATAATACAAAACATGAAACATAATAAAACATGAAATCAAACAACAAAACACAATACATAATCATGGGGATGGTCAGGGGTAGGCAGTGGTCACTAAAACACAAAAGGCATACATGGCAAGCCAGGCACAAAACTTAAACATGAAACAGACAAAGCATGGGCTGAGATGCAGAATCACAACAAATAATCTTTTGAAATGCCCTTAGACGCCATTTTTTTGGGCAGGCGCATTTTGTGAAGTCAAGTGTAAAGCGTATATTTTCTCATGCCTGAAAAACCTAATGGATTATCATGTTTCTGCAGTATATCTTAAGTGAAGATAGTATATTGTTGAGCTGGTTATTTAGCTGTTGGCACAAAAATTGTATCTTTGCTGCAAAGCGTCACTACCATTGTTGCTGTTTTCTTAGCTGAATGCCTCACGTCACCAGGTCTCAGATGTTGCAAGGAATTCTGGGAGCAAAGAGATTGTCATCTGCTCACTGTAAAAATTACCATTTTGTTGCGCCCTCTGAAAGGGTGAATTTAATGCCCTTCAATATGGCTGTAGTGGGTGTGGCCAGCATTATGTTCACTTTGAAGTAAAGAGCGCTATATTTTGAAATGCAGCTGAAATGATTAGATCCATTTAACTGTTGCCACATGCAAGGGTAAACTGCTCTGGACATACAAAAGAATACAGATCCACCACTGTCATCTGAGACACAATTCTGCCTAAACACACCACTGCTACCCTTACTCAGACAGGGACTGAAGTAATGCTGAGCTGGGCAGTACTGAAGTTGGTCCTTTATTGTTTTTCTGACTGGCAAAATTTTCTCCCCCTAGAGGCAAATGAGCCAAAAATCGTGCCTAATCATCAATATTTTGCTTTAATTGAGGTAAAAGTAATTCAACGATGAATTTAAGTCTAAAAGAAGGTGTGGGCCTATGTCAAACATCAAGATCTTTTGTTGAACATTTGCCCACCGCAATCCAGCTACAATTAGCGTAGTGTGTTTCAAAATGGAATTTGAGATCTAATCCATGACACACAGAGTCACGCAGTAACTCTTGCATTGTATAGTACGTGAAACTATTGTGATCCGTGTCATTGTGGCATATACACAAACTCATTAATACTCCTGAGAATCTGCAACCGGTGATGATTTTTTTTTCTTTTAAGCTTTGTGTGTCTGCAGAATATGGGGTGACTGATGATGATGAAAGCTCACCTGGGGAATGGGCTGCCAAAAGCCCTCCAATAGTCTTTGATAAGGGGTCAAGTGACCCTCAGGGGTGCTCCGTATGGGGCTAACCTGAAAGGGGAATGTATTTTTAGTAGAGAGCTGGAGCCTTGCTCTGTTGGTTAGCACTGTCTGGCTGGACAATGCCCTGCCAGATTCCTTCATTCATTAAACACCTTTGAAGTACCCCATTATTTGTATGATTAGATGACTGTTCACCCCCCACAGTTTTGCCCCTCCTCCCTTCGGCTCACAACATCTGTGCCCACAATAATACTGGCCTCTGACTCTGACACACCTGAGGTATGGAGGAGCAGGGCCAGCTAGGCACAAACATGTAAATATCGCAGATGACTGTCCCCGTGTGATTAGTACATTGTAGAGTGAAAAAAACTCACACTCTTACACACACACACACTCACAAACACACACACACACACACAGTTGGGAGTATGAAAGCTTGTTTTCTGGTTGGTTGCGGGCGAGCTGGAAAACAGTGACGAAAGCACCCTCACCGACCTCAAAAGCCCACCTCTGTGCACACGTCACTCAAATGGGACAGCAACACCTCTGACGCTCGCTGCCTCCAGCCAGGCCCAGTGCAACTCAGCCAGTATTTTAACAGGTAGGAAATTTTCCCATAAAATGTAATTTTATGATATATTAATTTTGTATAATTAAGGATTGTCCTCAAAATTTTGTTTTATATCCAGACCTGGAGTATTCCTTTTTTATTGTTTTGCTCTGTAAGACAAAAAAAAAAAAAAAATGCAAAAGAGGCAAGATAATTTCACAAGAACATTTATCTTAGTATGTTTAAACAGGTTAATACTTTCAACTTCAGAGAGAAAAATAAGACTTTAAATCCAACAATACGACAAAAGCAGTGGCTTAGTGCGACAGTTTTTGCAGAGCACAATACAGATTGAGTGAGTTAAGTCTCACAGAAGTCTCATTTAATGTCATACTCTGATATGAGAATGATCATTTTTGAGGTGTATCGTTCAAGTTTATTTAACACAAAAGCTGAAACAGCAGTTTTTTCTGATATCAGAGAATGACAGTGGTTTACACCATCAAGAGGAATAAAGCTTTATTTTCCTGAAGAACAGAGAAGCCCTAATTTAAATGTACTCTCCTTCCTCCAGCTGTGACGGTACCTGATAGCCCGCAGAAGAAGGGGGATGTGGTTTATTGAGCGAATTCGAGAGGGAATGGAGATCCTGGAGATCAACAAGACCCCAGGGGCCAAAGAGGAGCTTTCAGCCAAGGCCAGCCTCCTCAGCAAGCTGCATAGTAACATTCTGACGCCTGAAAAGATCCCAGAATTCTTCATCCCACCTCGGCTGGCTTGCAGGAGTTCCAGGAATGCAGACAGCACCTCCACCCAAACCCGACTTGAAGCCCTACAGGACCCGCATGTGTCCCCCGCCAGGAACAATGCACTCAGGCCTCTGCCGCATACTGAAGCTGGGAATGTGGGTGGGGCAAGACCGGGTGGTGGGTGGGGTGAAGCTGCATCGGGGGTGGGGGCTCTTTGTGGGGCACACTACGGCCTAGCTGAACATAGCGAGAGTCCCAATACACGACGAAAGGAGTCACTGTTCCTTGCGCAATTTAAGGGCCGGCCATTGGAGAGGGCAGGTTTCAGGCATGGCAGACCTCCACCCACCAAGGCGCAGATGGCTCAGGGCAGCATTGGGAGCGACACGCCCTCCTCCAGTGACTCCTCCTCCCTCAGTTCCCCTGTGTTCACCCGCTCAGTCTCCAGCTCTGCCCTCTTCCGATTGTTTGGGGTGGAGCAACCCAACTTACACTTGTCCAGCTCCGCCTCTATGCTGTTGCTGGGCGGTGACTGTTGGTGGAATCAGGAGAAGTACCTGTTCATGGAGAATCACCTCAAGGAGGGGGTGGAGAATGCAGGAAACACGGCCCAATCCGAAGCCTCCGCAGACCCTCCCACCTTTGTGACCTCGGCTGTCCGCCTGGTCCCCGCCACCCCCAAATCTCTGGTTCCGTCAACCTCCCAGGCTCCACCTCCATCCTTGGACCTGCTTTGCTGCCAGGATCGACTGCGGAGGGAGCATGTGCTGTCACTAGAGGGGCGGGGCTGCGTGCGTCTGTCAGCTGAGCGTGACCACTCAGGCTCCACCCTGAGAGTGCGTGTGGTATCTGTGGAGGACCTGCACGAAGGCGCCCCCGGTGGCCGACTGGCACACTGCTGCGTCAGCCTCTGCTTGACACCTGGCAAGTGGCAGCGGCAAAATAGCGCCATCATCAAGAACTGCAGGAATCCCGTCTTCAATGAGGATTTCTTCTTCACTGAGCTAGAAGAGGCTGGCTTCCACAGCCTCGCACTCCACCTCAAAGTCCTGGACAAGACCTCCAGTCTCAAACGGGCCGTGGTACTAGGTTCTGCTTCCAAACCGCTCTCTCAGCTGCTGCCACTGTAGGCCAGAGGGATGAGTAGGGTCCCGTAAAATATTCAGACACTACCACAATGAAGTGGGTTAAAAACAAACAGCAGTTATTTTGACTTGGAATTGATTGATGTATGATGGAAATTCTAAGTGTCACATCCTGCTGATGTGTGCAACGTTGGATGTTTGTAGGTCACCATAAGTATGTAGTGGATGTACATCTCATTGTTGAAAAAAAACAAATAAGACTTGAAGTACCTGCCCTGCTGAGGTATTTGCGTAGAAACTAGAATGGAGGGTAAACATCAGATTGGCCGAGAAATGATAACAATGTATGACTAATCAAAATATCTGTTTGTTACTAATTGTGTTGAGTCCAATCAAAAGGAATTAAAAGATATTTAAAATAATGCTTTTCTGCGCCGTTATTTGGTAAAATTCAAGTGTCAAATGGTCCCTGAGATGTTTTTTTAAAATAACGAGTGTTTATTCTCACAAACAACTGAAAGATTACTTGTTAGAACCGTTCATAAGTTTCACTCTCCCAAAGCTGAATACGAAGCTCTCCACAGTGTCTGGCGCAACAAGACCTCTAGCGCCCCGCTGTGGTGATATGAATAAGCACCACGTTCAGTGGGCAGGGCGAGGATATCAGAGTACTGTGGTAGAGCAGCGCCAGAGAGTGACAGCATGGTAACTGAGGTCTGAGGAGTAAACTAAGCGATTAAAATGGTGTTTGAGTCGTTGGTGGTGGACGTCTTGAACAGGTTTCTGGGCGACTATGTGGTGAACCTGGACAGCTCGCAGCTGAAGCTGGGAATTTGGGGAGGTAATTGCTTTCTAGAAAAGTCGGTCATTGCGAGTATATTTGAATATCCTGCTGAAACCAGCTTCGCAACTCTGACATGCTAGCTAGGCTCGCTAATGTTAGCTGCAATCTATCGTGCTGCGTTATACGGAAAGTGAAAGAGAAGCGCCTCTGTGTAATACTGCCCCGCCTGAGCACCTTCTCATCCCGCTCCCTGCTGCTTTGGCGCTGACAGCATGGCGTTTCTCTCCAGCATGAAAACATCAGACGTGCAGCAGCGGTTGTATTCCAGCATTCCCCAAAGCTGACATTTCAGGACAGAACCGTAACTCGCCCCTCCGAGCTAACGCTGAAGACAGATTATATTCAATGTCAACGCGCGTATTCGCGTCTTTGCTTTGCTTTGACTTTTAATGTAATCTGTCGTGCGAAAAATTCGTTTCGCGTCCGGTGTGAAAGCAGCTGTACTCTGAATTTTCAACTGTAGTCCGCTTGGGTAGTGATATTCTGCTACTGTCTACATGGTTAACGTTAGTTACTGAGGTATAAACATTTTACAACTGTGCATGAAGCTCCCAGAGCCAACCGTGTCCTCATATGAAGCTAACGTTAGTTGATGGTTATTTTCCAGAAACTAGGGCGTGTAGTGTCCGCATGTTTATGTCTTATTACGGTTTCGCCCTCGGAGAGTCAGTTAGCTGCAGCTAATCAGTGTCACTGAGCTTCACTTGGTCTCTCAGCAGAGCAGTTGGCTACCAAACTCCCCCACAGGAGGGGCCCCGCTCACGGACTGACCTCTGCCCGGGTTCATGCCTCGCTTTGGGGAGTAATCACCCGCTGCCGTCGGGGAGCGCAGTGACAGGCAGGGCAGGGATTATCGAGGGTTGGGCGAATATTCTGAAAACATTCTGCTGAAAATTCGCTGAGAAATTCTTCTTTCTTTTTGCATCAACTCAAGAATAACTGGTGAAAATTTCGTCACTGTATATTAAGAAATAAGGAAATTATGCAGGAATGTGAAGGTGGTTGGTGGTTTTTCAGCAGAATGTTTTCAGAAGATTAGCCCCACACGATTACGGGACCGCCCGTCTGCCTTCAAAATAGCAGACAGCAGGCAGTTTGCTGGCTAACATCGGGTTAGCTCAGCTGAAGACTCTCCCGTTGCCAGCAGCCGATCGGGCTGTTGTATTTATTTATAGATGACAACCAAAGTTATACTGTGATAAGCTCCTGCGCGGTGGTATTTCGGTAGCTATAGAGACACTCGATATTGGTCAAAAGCGGTGCATTAACATTAGCCATTGCCCGTATTGGGCTAACGTTTAGTTGTCATTTATGCTAATCGAAAACTAATTTGGGACCTGCACTGTATGTGACAAACGCAGGACAAGGACACGATGTCCAGCGTTAGATTTTGGAGCCACCATGAAATGTTTCAGACCTGCCAAATCGCGCCCTGGCCGCGCTATTTAACTACCAGGTTTAATTCAACACCAGGGCGTGTTTTTACTTCTCCTTTGGATTTTTTTTCCTGATGAAATTTCACTTGTGTTTATATCCTGACGTTGCTGTGTAGCGCAGCCATTTAGCCTGCTGCTTGTGCGCACCTCATGTAACCTCTCGGACATATGAGTGGCTTGTACCCCAGTTCGGCACGGCGTCCTGTTCTTAAATGACAGGACTGCTGCAGTGTGACAATACATGGGTTTTACGTGAAGCAATCAAGCTGTGAGTGCTACGGCACGAACGACACCAGGGCTCCCGAGTCACGGTCCTTAGAACTGCTGGTTTTACACCAAAGAGTCAGGTGTGATGACAGTGGACAATCAGTGGCAATAATTTTTCGCTTGAATACCTGGAAGTAGAGAGAATCAGGGCTGAATTTGGGCAGCCCTGTACTAGGTTATTGACCCCTGGATTGTGATTTTACTGGGAACCTTTTGGGCAAAGTGCACCAGCTTCATTGTTGCAGAAAATTTACCCTTATGATCTCACAGACCTCTTCCACCTTCTTGCCTGTCTTGAATTAATTCAAATCTAAGCATACTGGGGTAATGCCTCTGGTGACACTGAAGATGTGGTAGCAACTGCCCATTCAAAAAAAAAGTTGCACTCTACAATGTTTTGTTGGGCCACCTTTATGTTTGATCATACCTCATATTCCTGATGATATTGTTTCGACTATTTTATACAATGTTACAACAAATATTTCTGACCAGATTTGCATTCATTTTTGGCCAAGATGCATTGACTATGGGTGAGAGCCAGACCACTCCATTTAGCCTTCTCCAGTACATCCCAAAGACTTTGAGGTTCGGACTCTGAGGTGGACAATTCTTGTGTAAAAATGATTCCTCATGCTTGAGAACCACCCTTTCACAATTTGAGCCTGATGAATCTTGGCATTGTCATCCTGGAATATGCCTTTACCGTCACAGATCAAAAAGTCAATTGATGGGTTGCTGGATATTCACTATATTCAGGTAGTCAGCTGAATTCCTTTTACTTCTGGAGAACAGAGCAGAGCCTAAACCTGACCAAGTGAAGCAACCCCAGATCATGACACTGCGCCCAGAGGCTTGTATATTGGGCACTATGCATGACAGGTGCATTGCTTCATGGGCTTCCTTTTTTACCCTGACATGCCCATCACTCTGGAATAGGGTAAACCTAGACTCATTAGACCACACAACCCTTTTCCATTGCTCCTCAGTTCAATCTTATTGCTCCCAGGCAAATTGAACTTGTTTTGTTCCCAATAAGCCTCACTAACTAGTGACTTCCTTGTGGCCACACAGCAGTTTACTCCCAATCCTCCTAGTTCTCATTGCATTGTGTGTAGAAATGCTCTTGGCTTCATAATTAAACATAGCTATGAGCTCTACTGTTGATTTTTTTTTTTAATGATGAGACTCCACCAAGCATTTTGTTGATCATGAGTCAGGATCAGTTATGATTTTTCTCTGACCAATGTCTTCCTCTAAGTTGAGAGGTCACCACTATTCTTCCAGATTTTAATAAATTGACCCAATTCTAGTGTTTTGGCAATATTCTTTGCATGATGCTGGCAAATGAATTTCCCCTATTGAAACACAGTAACGTCTTTTCAATGACCATGAGATGTGTCTCCTGACGTGCGTCTTTAAGAAATGAGAAGGTATGCCCTGAATCAGTCAGGATTATAAGAATTTTTGTCAACCAAAACATATTCACCACTGCAGTAATGATTCAATCGGAGCCTCGAGACTATTTGTTTATTTGAATTCAAATGGTGACTTGTTTTTTGGACTGGCAGGTTATATCCTAGTGATATGATCTTGATCTTGGACTTTCATCTGACACTTATGTCCTCACCTTGATGTTATTGCTATATTATTCAATCATATCTCCCTTCTAGTTTATGATTTATTCCAGTTCTTCAGATCATGGTTGTGGATGATTGAAACCTTTATTATAATAGCACGTTGTCTGAACTATGCTCTGAAGTTGTTCCAGTGCCTGAACTTTGATGTGCCCTTGTTAACGTGACGAGCGCATGCGTTCGATATATTTAATGTAATGTTGCGTCAGGTTTGACTCTGGATTTAAATGAGGAGCCGTTTGAATTGCGATGATCAGAGCAGAGGGTTCTGGGTGGAAATGGGAGTCTGTTGCAGTTTTAGGTCTCGGAGAAGAAGAGAATTAATGATTCATCCTCAGCCTCTCACTCCTCCCTGTGCGCCCGTCTTCCTGTCCTCCTCTCTTTCTGCCTCCCTACCTTCCTTTTTTATGCCCCCGCCGTCCAAAGAAGAAAGGGGGCATTATGTCGACACCATGTCCGTCCGTCGTCCGTAAACTTTTAGTTTCCGTGGGATAACTTTAGAATCCCTCGTCGGATTGATGCCATTTCTTAATGGCCTATTGGGAGTGGCTAGAGGAAGGTTCCTTTCGAAAAACAGCGTCGTGCGATATCTAATATGGCCGCCACAGCAGCCATCTCAGTATCTCTTGATCAACATACAGGCGGGGGCATATGCCACGCTCGGCGTTGCTCTTGTTTTTTTTATTTTTTACATGGTATGTCTCTCCTTTGCCCTGCATGCTGTTCTGCCTGTACTGCTCTGGCCTGCTGTGTGCATGTGGCAGGTGTGTCTCTGCTTTGTTCATGTCACATCCCACTTCGCTGGCAGATGCTCGGAAAGAAAGACTTCCTGCCTCAAATGTCGAGTTTGGGTTCACACCTCCCTGTGGGGTTGAAATGTGTGTCTGGTATTTAAGATCTGTCAGCAGTAATTTGAATTTAAAGAACATAAATATTGCTGTCTTAATTTTTGAATTAGTCATCAACGGCTGTTTCCATTTCCTGACGTGGTAGTGTATTGTACAACAATCTATGGTAGCTTTTGATTACATTTCTTTTTCCTCGGAAGGAAACTCATGGCAGGCACTTAATTTTATGGTGGTCATCCAGCTTCATGGTTAATAGCCTCTTTTGCTGACAGGTGACAGCTCTTTGGCTGTGGATTTATTAACTGGCCTGGCAGCCCTGCCGCTCTCCTTTAGCCGTCAGAGCCTCTGACCTGAAATGGTTTCTCTCTCTGAGAATGATGGGTATTTTGTTCCAGTTTGGCAGTTGCGGAACGGGGGAGTGAAGGCTGACGTGCTCCTCACTGAGACCTCCAAACCGCTGTATAGTGC
The DNA here is from genome assembly GCA_029721435.1 of Gymnothorax reevesii. Taxonomy (NCBI): domain Eukaryota; kingdom Metazoa; phylum Chordata; class Actinopteri; order Anguilliformes; family Muraenidae; genus Gymnothorax; species Gymnothorax reevesii. The sequence continues at coordinate 35,232,394 of CM056580.1, read as the reverse complement.
AGTGTGGTGTGTGCCGTGCTTTGATTTGCATAGGAGCGGTTAAGAGAGGCAGCGAGAAGAGTAAATGCCTCGTTATTAAACCTCTTTGCAATTAACTCATCCTTTTTACATTGGGGTTAGTTATTTACTTAACACAACCTTGGAAGTTGCTACCTCCTTTCATTGGGTGGCCAGTGTGCAGTCCTCTGGGACCACCTCCAATTCGGAGGCCCGTGACTTGGTCAAAAACAGGACTTGTGCATGTGCCTGCTGTCTGACTTGGTTGGCTTGCATATGGAAGGAACCACAGGACCCATAAGAAACGTTTTGTTAGCCCTGCTAGAACCTTCTTTCTGCTAGTAAGATGGCCATGCTGGCCACCATGCCACCTCCGCTCTAATGTGTGCTTTTTATTGTTGATTTTTCATTGTACTGGCAGCCGTCTTGAAACTGAAAGCCAGTCTCTTCTTCTCCCCATTAGTTTTATCCGTACATTTGCCAGAAAGGCCACTGGCTCCCTTTCATCCCTTTAAAGATGGCCATGCTTTTTGTAGTGCTGTAGGTCAATAAAGGTCCTGTCCTTTTTGGTGATGTTATGACGTGGGGACGTCCTGGTGAGGCATTCTTTGTGTTATATAACGGAGGGGGTTGATGGGGACAAAGAGGGGGAGCTGTTGACTGCAATGATGATTATTATTATTATTATTATTATTATTGCAGCTGTTGTTGTTGTTGTTGTTGTTGTTGTTGTTAGGTTGCTCAAATTGCAGCCACTTAGGGCGCCCCCCCCCCCGCAACTAACAACTTTCGCTAGTGAATCATCTTACATTTTGGCCACCTCTGGTGAGGATCCTTGCAAGGAGCCTGGGAGCCTGAGGAATTACGACAGGATCCTTGCTAAGATAACAATAGCGATCATCTGCCTCTGTGATTAGTGTTTAAGGCATGTATACCAGATCAGATTAATACTACTTGTAATGTCTATCTGCGCCGCCGTAAAGTTAACGCGCAGAAGTTGAATTGGCAGCAGGGCAAGGTTAGAGAAAAATATATGCAAATATTGGATATTAGGCTAAGCTCTATTCCATTGTTTAAGTTGGATGAAACTGAATCATTTGATTGGAAGCAAAGCCAAATTGATGTTTACATGGATGTCCTCTGTAACTCCCTGCACGGTGCTGCGGTCGACGCTGGCTGCATGGTTTCTCATATACGTAAAATGTTTTATTGGTGTCCTCGGATGCAGGAATTGAAAGTTAGGAAAAGGTTCTGGTGTAAGTTATGGGTGGAAAACCACCAACCAAAAAGTGGTGTTGTTTATGATTGTTATAGACACGTCAAACAAGAGTTCAGACGCATGTCTCGTGGAAATGTACAACGGTTAATAGATAACAAAATTCTTGCCCTATCCTCCAAGTTCAGACTTGGTAGGTCTAAAAAGTTTTGGAATAGCATTAAGAGTGGTAGACCGTCTAGAACCCATTCTCTTCTTAACCCTGAGGACTTCTCAAATTTTTATGGCGATATCATGCAGGATAGCCAGTTGCAACTTAATTTTTTTCAAAAACATATTAAGCATGATGTGCTGAGAGTTTTTGAGGTACAAGGTTTCAGACAAGGTATTTCCAGCATATATTTCACCACAATGGGTCCATTGTTCTGAAGCTCAGAATAGGCTGTGCGGCCGGCATTGATGGTATTATAACTGTGCATTTACGGTACGGTCTTTCTGATGTTTTATGTAGACACTTATCCACAGTATTCACAACTATGTTATTGGTTAGTACCACAGTGTTTTACTACTGGAGTTATTATTCCTATTCTAAAGAAAGCTACCCTGAATCCTTATGTACCAGCTAATTATAGGCCGATCACACTTGCGTCCACATTTGCGAAACTGTTTGAATTTTATCTGAGACCATCTGAAACTGAGATGAACCTGTCAGGAGGTCAGTACGGTTTTTGAGAAAATCGGAGTACAGAGTTCTGTAGTACTATGTTAAATGATGTAACTATGTTGTAAGGAGAAGCAAACCCCATTTCATGTATGCAGCTTAGATGCTGAAAAGTGTTTTGATAAAATTTGGCAGCTAGGTCTCTTTTATAAACTCCTTGATAAGTCACCAATTGCTCACTGGAGGTTCCTCTACAGATGGTATAGTTTTCTTAAGTCAACTGTTAGATGGAAGGGAATTTTTGGTCCTACCTTCAAAATGACTAGAAGGGCCCGTCAGGGGAGTGCTCAATCTCCTGTTCTTTTTTATTTTTATTAACGACTTGCTGATTGAGTTGGAGGAATCAGGCTGTGGTGGCATTAGAATAGGAAATTTTCTGTTTAACTTCTTTGCATATGCTGATGATATCACCTTGTTTAGTACTACTGCGACAGGTCTGCAGGCCCTGATCGACATTCAGGGCTCGAAATTAACTTTTTTGCTTGGTAGCGACGCGCTCCCAAGTTCAAAAGTTAGGAACGCGAGCCAAAATTTAGGAGTGTACACACCGAAATCAAAGAAGTACCAATATATATATTTTTTAATGTTTAAAAAACTACAATATAACACTCCACAATAACAATACGACTGTCTCTAACAAATGACAATTACTAAACAATATGAGAGTCTTGAGCTCATTGATTAACAAAGGTTTTCACAACATTGGCTTTATGCCATATCTGGAGGCCAGGATTTAAAATTGGGTCTCCTTGCTCTCTGTGCTTCTATCCATCTCCTCACTGCGTGTGAGGCGTCAAATATGTCCAGAGGACCCTCCGCACTGATCCAAGTCAAATTTTCAATTGTGTTGGGGTTAAATGCTGATCTGACGTAAAGTCGTAAAGTCCTTTCGCCTCAATATTGCAATATGAATCAGTCCACAGTGGTAACTTTGCTATTTGTTGGCTTATTATAACTGAAGCAGACTTAATAATGAGTTGGATATGTTTAAGATATAGTTTGCCACATGCTGTTGTTATCCAATTTCTGCATTTTCAGGAAAACGTTGTGTGTACTTGCAAATATATAAACGTTTACTGGTCTTAAGATGCGCTGTAAAAAAAAGAAATAAAGTATGTTAAAGATTTTTGCAGATAGGATACTGAAGATATGAGCGAAGAAACCGAGATGGAGATTTTAGGGCTGCGCAAGCGCAGAGCGCAAATCTTGTGCATAGCTACTGTAGTAACTCTCAGTCCCATGAAATGGAGTGATTGACGGCTAATATTCACCATTCTAGAATCAGTACTGAGGTTTTGGACGTCAACCTCCCCTTTGATTGGTCAGAATAGTCACTGTCAGCTCAAGGGAACACATTGGGTGCTCTCCATTCTTATACCGGTGCGCTCGGCTGCGGCATGTCCAGTAGATTCATCCACTGCTCCGAGATATACGCCCGTCTCTATTTAAGCTGTAGCAGCGGCTGGCATGCCTTCTGACTACCCAGTGTACGCGAAAAGAGGCATTTAATTGGGGGGGGAAAAAGCGGTCGCGCAGGTGCTACTTTTTTAATTTGAAGGTTGCACAGTGTTAATTTTGGTAAACGGTCGCAATTTCGAGCCCTGACATTTGTGTTGCTGATGCACAAAAGTGGTGCTTCAGTTTTGGAATTTAAAAGACTAAATGTATGACATTTTGTTGTCGTAAGTTTAAGAATGGATCGAAGTGGTTTATGCCGTGTGCAGAGATAGAAACTGTGGACTCCCTTGATATTTTAGGTATTAGTTTTGATAAATTTTCCGGGGGAATATGTGACGCTGAACAACGGATACGTTCTTGTAGGAACAGCTACTTTACTCTTGAACAATGTGGTATTGGCCACCCTAGTAAACAGGCCGCTCAGGCTGAGATGGAGTTGATCAAGTGCGTTTGTATTCCTAGCCTTTTCTATGGGTGTCCTTCTATTTTTCTCAGTAACGGCTGCATTAAGAAGACGAATGGATGGCAAGGCCAAATGTTTAAGAATGCGTTTGGGCTTAGTAGGTTTTCACATCATTCTCCAATTTTTAAAGCTCTTGGTGTTTTAGACGCCAAGGCTCATGTAAAACTTTTAATGTCATCTTTGTTGTATAGAATTGTTAAAGTTGACTGCCCCATCAGAGACCTAGTTCTGAAAATGGGTGCCACTAAAGGCCCCCTTATTAATCGCTTAGTTGAATCAGGTGTTAACATTGTTTTTATGGCTCTCAAAGGGCCATAGAAGGATAGACGGCCGTGTGATGACTGGTATCATGACACTATAAGGTCTCTCCTGCAGGGTGAGGGCCTCCGTCGTAGGGACTCCACTGAGCGGGAGATGCTAATGAATCTTATTCACCCAATGATTTAAAATAATTGACTGCCTGAATGCGAACCTGTTTTAATCATGTATTGATGTTGTAATTACTCTGTCTATTTTAGAAATGTGTATGTATACATTTAATTGCTTCTGTAAAGGAGGATAATAAACTATTATTATTATTATTATTATTATTATTATTTGTGCAGTACTTGTTAACACGATGTCACAAAAGAACGCTGAGCACCAAGTGAATGCTTGGTTTTTGTAAGGACTTCAATTTATAACAGTGCAAGAGCTGAAATGGTGAAATAGCTGAAATGATTGTTGCACTGGTAAAATGAATTTAGTATATGTGTGATTTGATTGCGGCTAGACTGCCGCATTAATACGTGTTTATGCGTGAGGCAGGTTGGAGAGCAGGTAGATCTGTTGACCGCAGTGAAAAATTTACCTTTGAAATGCTATCGCCACTAAATACTGATTGAAGTGGAATATTTTGTTGGATTAAAAAGTTGTGGATTTTGGAAATGATTCAATCTATCTTTTTTCAGCAAATTTTTACTTTTGGAATTTGGGCTTATGGCTACAACTGGCTAATAGGAAATGTTGCCCGCGTTGATTCCAGTGCCCAATTTTTGTACACTGGACCATGGAGAAAAAAGAAAGAGTACTCTTTCATGCAACGGGGCAAGTATTCAGTCAGAGAAAATGTTGAATTTTGAGCCTCGATTTTCCATAAAAATGAATGCAGCCATCATTTGCCTGAAGGGCAAATGCAGGGGTTATCAGTGTTCAGGAGGAATTGCAGCAGAGCAGTGACATCCCTTGGAGTTACACCAGGGGAAATAAATGAGCACCGATAGAATCAGAGAGCTGAAAACTGGAGTGGAAAAATTTGAGTTATTAGAGTGGAATTTTGAAGTAGCTTTACAAGCATCAAGAGAGCTGCTCGGGACTGGGAAAGCTCAACTATTGTATATTCAATTCAATTTTATTTGTTTAGCGCTTTTGGCAATGGTGATTGACCCAAAGCGCTTTACACAGAGCAGGGCCAGAACCACCAAAGACCGAGCCAAAAGCAACGGTGGCCGGGAAAACCTCTCAAGTAGGAAGAAGCCTTGTGCGAAGCCCGGCTCCAAAAAAAAGGCGAACCCAATTGCCTTAGATCGGCCCTGGAGAAATGTAGAGAAAAAAGGAAGGAGGAGACTTGAAAATAGGAAGGACAAATTGGGGTGGGGGCACTGGAGACGGGCAACATTTAGTAGGGAAGGGGAGAAAGCAAGCCTATTAGAGCCATCAGTTGCGAAATATGGCATAAAAGCATGCAATCAAGGTGAGGTTTAGAGTGCCAAAATTGAAAAAGTGATGAACAGCACAGGCTAGAGCTAAGAGTTTGGGTTTGGCTGGGGGAAAAAGAGATTTAGGCTGATTTTAGGGTGAAATGGGGCTTAGAGCATGAATAGTCCAGGATGTGTCAGAGATGAGATGTGGCTCACTGGTGGAAATGTTGGCTTACATCAGTAGACAGAATGGCGAAGCCTCATGGTTATGGTGCTTTGGCACAGTAGGGGTTGGGGAGTGAAGAAGAGAGTGCAGTGTCAGTAGGAAGCCACACACTATTGGGATTATTATTTAATCTAGTTTTAGCTTGGAGTGTCATGAGGAAGACCTCCAGCAGACGTGCCTATGGCAGCATAACTAAGGAATGGCGTATATTGAGCTGGCTCCATTATAAAGGCAGGCTGAAAAGCCCCCACCCTACCACAGGAGTTGTGGAAGGTCAACAGCAACGGCAGTCCAGTCCAACAAAGACACTATACGGCACCAGACCACCATGCTCCACACCTAGCTATAGGCTTGGCTAAAAAGGTTGGTTTTGAGTCTCGACTTGAAGAGCGAGAGGGTTTCAGCTCCTGTACATCAAGTGGAAGGTTGTTGGGAGCGGAGCTTGATCACAAAAGTCTTTCCCCCACTGTTATTATTATATTTACCCTTGAAATGGCCAGAAAGCTTGCTCTTAGAGAATGAAGAAGTCTCTGGAGTCGAAAAGGCGCACTTGGATATTTTAGAGATGTCGGCGCTAGGCCGTTGCGTACCTTATGAGCTAACAGTAGAATTTTGAAATCACCACTGTATTTTAACAGTAACCAGCACGGGAGAATTATGCTCAGAACATGTAATTCTGGTTACTGTGCTAGCGGCCGCATTGTGTAGCAACTGTAGGCTTTTTGAGAACTTGTTTGTGCATCCAGATTGGAGTGTGTTGCCGAAATCCAGCAGAGAGGTAACAAAAGCATGGACCAAATTCTCAGTATCCTGTTGAGAGGCCGTCATTTTGGCTAAATTACGCAAGTGAAAGAAGGCAGTCTTCGTAATGTTCTTCTTATGCAAATCAACGGAGAGGTGTTGATCAATGCTAATGCCCAGGTCTTTAATAGAAGTGTTTGAGGCTAGAGAAACCATCCAAGTTAATTAAATGACTTGACCGTGTGCTTTTTAGGTGATTTGAGCCCGTTACCCTGACCTCAGTTTTGTGTGAGTAGAGGCAGGAAGTTCCATTAGATGGAAGTGTTTCCAGTAATTTAGTTTAAGTGTTGGCGTGAAGTGACTGTCATTACTGTATGCTCTCCTTGTGTTAAATGCTAATGCTCGTCTAAGCCTGCATGAGTAGGATCGTGCTCGTAATCATCCTGCTCATGCTTTTATATGGGGCATTCACTGTTCTGGTGTTTCACTGATGTTTATATATTTGAGAACAACAACTTCCATGAATTTATGTACATTATATTCGTCAGATGCCCATCTTCGTTTTTTATTTTGCAGGAGATGCAGTATTGACGAACCTTGAAATTAAAGAAAATGCATTGGTAAGTTATGCTCAGCATGTGCCGCTACAGTGAGTTGTGGTGTAGCATAGGTGTGGCAGTTCTTTAAGGTACAGTTCATAGTCATAATCGTCATTGTAATGTTTCTATCCCCCAGTTTAATTAGCCATCTCTTTCTGGCTGAAGGCTCTGCCTATTCTCTACAGCACTGATGTTCACTGGTGTACCCTCATCATTTATTGCCCTTAATCTTTCTCTCTGTCTTTGCTCTCTCTCTGTCCCTCACCCACTTTTTTCTTGCTTTCACAGAGTCAGTTGGATATACCTTTCAAAGTCAGAGCTGGCCACATAGGTGAGTTTCTGATAGGCAAGAGTTGCCCTGTTATGGTGTCTGTTTTTCTCCACAGTGCTCTTACGCGTTAAATACTTATTTGACTTTGGTCACAAGCTCTCTGCTTTGAATATTTGTCTTTCACTGTGGTGGCTTTGCACTGTAAAGTAGATGTATGAGCTTGCATTTTATGTGGGCAAACGGGATTATTTTTCATTATGAACCCGACTGTGAGATTTGTTCCTGTTGTAGGGCAGGGTTTGTTTGCATTAGGTTTGTCTTACATTCAGGTCTTTATTATTGTTTTGCTCTATATTTGACGTTTGACACCTCCGTCAGGGTAAGACCAGTTCTAACTGGATTGGGTGGGCTAATACTATTTCCGGCTGGTTCTTAACAGTTTGGGTGGGCCGTAGAAAAGGCTCAGGCTGATTCTAACTGGTTTAGAAGGGTTTAGCATGGGCTCTGGCTGATTCTGACTGGTACTGACTGGTTTGGATGGGCCTTACAAAGCCTCTGGCTGGTTTAGATGGGTTTAGCATGGAGTCTGGCTGGTTGTGATCGTTAAATCTTCTCCAGGACGGCTGGAGCTGAAGATCCCATGGAAGAACCTGTACACTCAGTCTGTGGAAGCCACGCTGGATGGAGTTTACCTCCTCATTGTACCGGCTGCCAGTAAGAACATCTGTACACGTTCAGCCATGAGCCCTGATCTTGAGCTGATCCCATACTCATTACTAAAGATGTGATGTAAACTGTGTTTCAGGTATAAAGTACGATGCAGAAAAAGAGGAGCGGCAGCTGCAGGAGGCGAGACAGAGGGAGCTGCAGCGCATCGAGGAGACCAAACAGAAAGCAGCTGAGAAAGGTCAGAGTTCAGAGAGCACAGTTATGATCTAACAGGCTGGAATAACCAGTCGGGACCGTCCTGCTAAAGTGAGCAAAAAAAATGAGCTAAAAATCCTAATTTTTTGCTAGAATTATCACAAAGGCATAAATAAGTCTTTAGTCTTTTGGGGCTTAGTCGTCCAATCAAAACAAGGCTGGTTCCTGGTGTTCTCATTGGTATATTTACACTTAAAATTAGTGCTGTTACTCAGATCTGTAGATGCAAATATAAATGAAAAATTATGTATGTGGAGTAAGTCAATTCAGGGAGGCTGTTACCATGTTTATATTGTATTTAACATTTGCAGAAGACCCAAAGTTGGAGAAGCAGGACACATTTGTGGAGAAACTGGTTACGCAGGTGATCAAGAACCTGCAGGTGAAGATCTCCAACATCCACATCCGATACGAGGACCAGGTAAGGACTTTCTCACTCACTGTGTTCAGGTAGATGTTTGCTTTCCTGTCAGTTCAGTTAAATGTGGGTGTTGATTTGTCTGTCAGCCCACTGGTTGGGCTGGCCTTACCCTTGTGTTGTACTGAAGGCCAAGCTCAAAACCATGACATATCAATGTTAACATGCACGGCTAGCTGGTACAATGCATTCAATTAATACTGCAAAAAAGTCAATTTCAACAAGTGAAACCCTTGTGTAATTGGGTTTCTTTGTTTTTCTGTCAAGCAGAAATTATTATTAGCTTGTTTTTAGTGTCTCTTTGTTAGGTTTCATCTCTGCTTTAGCAAATTTTGGAATGAATCCTACAGTTTCACCTCTCTGGCAATATTTTGACTTATTCAGCAAAAATAGTAATGGAATTAAGGGTTTATGTCACAATGTAAGGGCAAACCTTTAGGTGAGTTTGAATTGCATTAAGGTTTTGCAGTGTAGAAGCAGAGCCAATATATTTTCATGCTCTTTAATTAATCTATAATGGCATAAGCTGGGCGCGGTGCCTGAAATGGTAGCAGGGGACTGATTCCACTGCCTGTTGGGTAAGTGCTTCCCTGTCATTCCCCACTACTGGCTCAGCGCTTCTCTGTTGAAGGCATAAAATTGTATCTGATAGTATTTGGACATTGAGACTGTACAAAAAGAGCTGCACTTTCTTGAGGGTGCATTTATGGATGAAAATACCCTCCAGTCTGACTTTAAATTAAAATTTAGAATTAAGACTGCCAATTAATTGTTTTTTATTTTTCTTAATTAATTGGTTTAAAATCCGATGTACTGGAGTACAGAGCTCAGCTAGAGACCTTCTGGGGTCGTACTAGCCATGACAGCGATTCTGGTAGAGCACACCCATCCTCAAACTCAGCTGTCCTTATCAGCCCTTCTTTCAGTTTCCTCATGAATTACCTTTAGTAAATATCTAAAAAATCCTTAAAAAAAAAATTGCAAGATTTCTAACCCTTTAAAGTGCAGTCCTTTTTTTGGGCAAATGTCTTCCCAAAGTGAAATGCGAAATGTTTTTCTTGAACCACTTTAACTGCATAATCCAGGTCTCGTTTGAAATATGGCTCTCAGGGGACTGCTCTCAAATGGTCAGAATTCCTGAGAATATCACCCAAATTAAGTAACCACACTGGAAATATAAGTTTTTGCCTGACAGAAAAAGATTCTGTTTTCTTCTGCCCCTTTGGCGCAGTGACCAAGCCTCATCACCAAGGAAAAATATACAACCACGGCCAGATGCCTTAACAACTGCACGTTCAAGTATTATGATTCTGCAACGAAAAAATGAATATTTTACAGATTTTTTTTTTTTTCATTTTTACTGTAGTTTCTCGACTTTCTTTTTTGCCATATTTTGCTAAATTTCCTTCTAATATGAGTGTCCAGGCCTGTGCATTGGTTTCCGATCATGTATGCATAATATAGTCGTTTCCAAAACTACGGTGCTGCATGAAAAAAATCCCCCCTCGTGCGCATCCGTCTTTTGGAAGTTTCAGACCACTAGCTGTCTGTGTAAACAAAAATAATTTGATTTTCCTTTCATAATGGAGTGAGGGCTGATGGGCTGAAATACTTGCTGTTCTGTTTGAAGTGGGTGCACTTACTGTGTACCTAAATGGTTATTATACAATTTAAAGAACTGCAACATGAATAGAAAGCTAATTTGGCTATAGTGAAATTCACAAAGATGAGCAGCTACTACCTCTATGTCAAGGTGGATTTAGTGGCGTTTCTCCAAGCTTGCTTGTTTTGTGGATTAAAAACCACAGCTGCTATTTATCTCTGGACCCCTACCAAGGTAAGATAATCAATTTCAACGAATTTGATAAATCTGAACAATGCTATACAATTGAACCTATGGGATTGCATAGTCAGGTTCAAGGTTACTATTTTCGCTATTGCATTTGCATGATGAAATCGCTTTACCAGTTAGAAAGCTGGGTCCTCAAACTTACGAAGGATTTATCTAACGTTGCACAATATTTGACAGTATAAAAACGCAGTTATGCCTAGTGGCCCGCCCCCTGAATGATGATCGGGGAATTGAAGTTTTTATTTATTTATTTATAGATTATCTATCTATCTATCTATCTATCTATCTATCTATCTATAATTATTTTTCATTTATGAAATTATAACTGGGCTGTGAAAATTTCATTAAAATATTTTAAAAGCTTAGAGAAAGCTTTCTATTCAAGTATGAAAATTAAAAAGACCTCAAAGCCTCGTCCAAGACAGTGAAAATTGCCACGCTTGAGCCAAGGTTACGCACAGGCATGTCAAGGATGCTCGATTTTGCGCCTTTGTCTGAAAAGCGTGATTAAAATTGTCTATCTCTTTTCCATATTTTTGTCATTGCGCTTGTCAATCACCAGGGAGAAGAACGGCATCTAGTAATAGCCAGTGCTGTGCAGCCTCGTGAGCCAAGCTCTTTTTGATTATATGTGTTGTGTTTGTACATTTGCAGTTGATACTTTTTGGTGATTTTTTTTTTTCCTTGTTATATACAGTCCATGTTGAGCAGAAGTGGTCCACTGTGGCACGGCAAATTGTGTTGCGCTATGAAAATAAGCATCAGGTTGTTGTTTGTTTGCCATGGCGTGGGTTAGTGAGAGCTGTCATAGTTATTAAATGATTGGCTTTCAATAAATAAAATTTTTTACGAAGTTGTTTGTGGATTTTTAAAAATCTGTAAAACCCATTTTGTAAATCCGTAACCTGTGTAAATGGGTGGAAGATCTGTATAATTTGCTGGCAATCTGTACATGTGGACATGTATTAACTTGTGATATTTCATGACCGCATTTTAAAAGTTTGCCATGCTGTTATGTTCACGAGAATTGTTTCCAAGCAGAAACAAAGACAAGCAGACAGACATGTAAACACCTGCAGAACTACTGAAAAATTTTTAATCGCAGTTGTGTAGTGGTCTTTGGGAATCGTTTCTGAAGTTGTGCCCTGATGACACACAGACGAAATGAAAGCGATACTCGCATTGGTATCTGGCTGGTAACAAGTTGCTTCTGTCTTAATATCTTTGGCCTGCATCTGTTTTCTCCCTCACAGGTAACCAACCCAAACTGCCCTCTGTCCTTTGGCGTGTCCCTTCATAACCTCAGCCTTCAGGTAACTGCCACGCCTCCATTTAGCCAATTCTTGTTTCGGCCCCGCCCTATTTGCTTGATGACCTCAGTGGTCCCTGTGTGAGCTTAGGAAATGGCTGAAGATTGTTTCAGTTCTGATAGTTGAGCATCTAATTTTTGTATGGCAGGCAAATGCTTCGTGCATGAGGTACAATATGGCTATTTCTATCTCCTTCCTTACCATGTCTGTCTTTAGACCGCCGATGAAAACTGGACTCCTTGTCTTTTGGATGACAAAGCCAAGCTCTTTTACAAGGTAAAGAACTCTGCATTTAATTCTGCACCCCTAAACCACCAGTACACTACCGTCAGCCCAGCTGATGCACATACAGTGCTGTGAAAAATGATTTGGCCCCTGCCGGATTTCTTCTATTTTTGCTTATTTGTCATATGTAAATGTTTCAGGTCATCCAACTTATTTTCAATGAGACAAAGATGATGTGAATGAACACAAAATGCAGCTTTTAAATGAACCCCTTTGTGCAGAAGCCAAATTTGGCTATTTATGGGTTACCCACTTTAATGCTGTATAATTCAAGATTTAAGCTTCACAAAGAGGAAAAATGTGGCTCAATTCAGGAAAGACACTTACAGCATTTAGAATTACATTGTATTTCAGTTTATTTTCATGATTTTGGTAGAGAAAATGAGCGGCAAACATAAAAAATCTTCATGAGAATTCACCATTGAAATTGCAAAAAAAAAAATTCTGACGATTGAAAAACTGCTGGGGCTTAAAACTATACATTTCTGGTATCATAAACTCCTTGAGCACAAGTAGAATTCATCTTCAACATTACATTTTAGATTACCTACATGCTATTAGCCAAATTATACAGCTACCCAAGTGTCTCCCCAAAGTCTCAAAATGATTTGCTGTCAAATCATTAAAAAAAATCATGTATTTAACACAATTAAAGCTTTAAGGCATGAAATTTAATATGAACGAATGATTTTCTGGTTGAGTTTAGTATGAATTTATCAATATCAGTGCAGTTGAATATCAGTGGTCACCAGTAACCTCTCCAAATACGAAACATGCCTTTTCTCCATAATAAAGTTTAGAGTTTTGGCCATTTTTCTTCAAAGCCAGCACAAACACTCATTAAATAAACTGCTAATTAAATGGTCAGAACATTCACCCTGTAATGAAAGCTACCAGTCCCCTCTTCAAAGCTCACAAACCCATTTCAACACTTATAAGGAGCAAGTACACCTCACTAACTCAGTAATATCTGAATTCTGAAATATACCTTATTTTAACTGAACAGACACTCCACTTTCAGGGAATATCAAATCCATTGCCTCTCCCGATTCAAAAGAAACGCGTTTTAAACAGGAAAAAAACCTTGACATTCGACTTTGTTGAGTACATATACATTCCGAAACAGAAAAAAAAACAAACAAAAATAGCAGCCTGACCTTTTTCGTGAATCCTCCCTCCTGGAGGAATGTATGCCCACTCTGCTTTGTAGAGTTGTTTTAATTCAGCCACATTGGGGGATTTTTGAGCATGAACTGCCTGTTTAAGTTTGTGCCTCATCACCTCAACTGGATTCAAGCCATGACGTTGACAAGGCTATGCCAGGTCCTTCATCTTGTTTCTTTTGAGCCATTCAGGTGTGGACTTGTTTGTGTGCTTTAGATCATTGTCATCATTGTCATCATTGCATAACACAACTGCTCTTGAGCATTAGGTCACAAATTGATGGCAGGACCTTCTCCAGCAGAATTTTTTGGTACAGAGCAGAATTCATGGCTCCATCAGTTTTGGAAAACGTTTTTTCCATTAGTAGATCATGGCTCTTACCATCGTTCACTGAAGTCCTAGAGCCGGAAAACTGGCTTTGTAACCCTGAATGGTGTCAACAACTTTGTTTCTCATTTCTTCTTCTTCTTCTTTTAGATCAGGGCATCATGTGCTGCTTTTTGCCAACTTCATGTTGCCAGACAGGTTCTATTTAAGTGATGTTTAGATTCATAAGGGCTGGCAATAACCCGGCCTGGGTGTGTCTGGTGAAATTGAACTCAATTATCAATAAAATAGTTCAGTTGGTTTATTCAGTAACTAAGGGGGAATAACTTTTCCACTTAGAGACAGGTAGGGTTGGATGTCTTTATTCTTCAATAAGTTAAATCGTCATTTAAAAAAAACAGCATTTTGTGTTTACTCAGGTTATCTTTGTATCGTGTTAAAATTAGATTGATGATTTGAAACATTGTCATGTGACTGATATGCAAAAATACGTAGAAGAAATTGGGAAGTGGGCAAATACTTTTTCATGACACTTCCCCTACCGAGATCACCCCCCTAAACCTACATTTATGAGTGCATGCATACATGCTCATGTACATGCATGTGCTTATGCATGCATGCGCATGTACACACACCCCCAATTCTCTGCTGTATTGCTTGTAACCTGTTCTGGGTATTATGGAAGCCTCTTGTGCTCTTGGTTCTGTAGCTGTGAATGTGACAGCTTCAAAGTAGTGGCAGGTACTGGCTGGCAGAACCATTATGTCTATTTTTATTTAACCTGTGGTGCAGTTACCAGGACAGGCTGGCAGTTGTAGGATGCTGGCAGTGTGTGTTTATCACTTGTGATTTAAGGGTCTATTTCCTTTGCAGATTGTTCGTCTGGACAGCCTCTTTGCGTACTGGAATGTGAACTCTGAGTTGTACTCTAATCACAGCCCGGACGAGGCTCTGGTGAGTCAGGCAGGTCGTCATGCCGATGATGTACTGGCTTTGTGTTGTACAGGGGGGGTTTGGGGAGTAGTTGTGTTCAGCTGCTCTGTGATGGTGTGCTCAGTGCATCTGATCTTTGATTGGTTGACTGATCTGACCCCTTCTTTTATAACTTTTCACATAAGTTTTTTCTGAAGATGGTTCAACGTCAGAAAAATATATATTTTTTTTGTATTGTAGGATAATGTCGCCTACTAATTCTGCATCCACTGGTTGGAGTGCCTCGCTAAAGCCACATCACGCTAATATCGCATGAAATATTTAAACCCTGGACACTGTTTTTGTGGCCACTACATTTTGTCAAATAAAAAATATCTGGGTCTTGTACGTTATTTTATGCAGATATCCCTGTATTTCAGCTGGAAATATTATCACTCACTAAAGCCTAGGGATCTCCACTAGAATTGAAATTAAGTCCATTGTTCCACTGGTTTGAATACAGCCTCTGCATTTTGTGGACCCATATATGGCTTTGTAGGTTTTATGGGGTTAAGAGTAGTGTTTTGGTGATTTCTTATATTAATGCATGTGGTTTAAATATATGAAAGTAAATTCTTCCTGTGTAAAATCACCAATGCCCTGATACACATCTAACCTGTTGGAATGAATACAATCCACCTAGTTTGGCTCAGTGGGCAGCATCAGAAGGGATTTTTCTCTGCGGTAACTGGCTTTGCTGCTTTGCTCCTGCATCACTTTGTCAGTCTGTTTCCCCATCTGTCCATGCATGTGAGTGACATCAAGTCCTGTGTTTGTTTGTGTTCGTTCGTTTTAACATTTCTTGTCTGTTCCTTTTCCCCAGAGGTGCCTGAAGGACACTATTGCCACGCAGAACAAGATTCCACAGGATTACGACTTCGGTGAGTGAAACGGCAATGAGGGTGTGGCATGTCAGTCTCAGCTTGTTAGCTGGAGTTTATACCAAAATAAAGTTATTGAGGATTGCACAGACTCACAATGATAGACCGTAGCTAGGATTGAGGTAAAGCATACACACAGCAGCCACACTGGCACACAGTTACAGCTGTAGACATTAAGCATCCATGGAGCCCCAGCAGGTGTTAAAGCACACACAGAAGCATCCTGGTACACTGAAGCAGGGTTTGAACTAAAGCACACACTGATCCCCACTGTAACAGGTGTTGGGCTAAAGTACACACTGATCCCCACTGTAACAGGTGTTGGGCTATAGTACACACTGATCCCCACTGTAACAGGTGTTGAGGTAAAGCACACTCTGTGAGCCACAGTGGTACACTGTAGTGGGGTCTGAGGTAAAGCACACTCTGTGAGCCACAGTGGTACACTGTAGTGGGGTCTGAGGTAAAGCACACTCTGTGAGCCACAGTGGTACACTGTAGTGGGGTCTGAGGTAAAGCACACTCTGTGAGATTAGACAGCAGATATGCCTGTGATGCCATCTTTTTCCTTTGTATAGTTTTCCGTCCAATATCTGCACGGGCAAAGCTAAAGATGAACCCACGTTCTGACCTGGACTTCTCTGCACCCAAAGTGGACCTGATGGTCAATCTGCCTGAGGTAGCAGTGGAGCTGAATCGAGTTCAGGTAAGGGGGAGGGGCCTCGGGACAGACTCCGTTCTGATTGGTTTTCTCCCTTGGCTTCCTCATTTCTATTTCCAAGGCCATTTTTCTGGTAGAACTTGGGAGTCCTCACGATAACATCAAGGTCGTCTCTCCCTGGTGATCCTTTTGCTAATTTACAAAAACAGGGCAGTTATGTTTATGGATCTGGGGCTTTGGTACTTGACCTTAGATCTACGACACGATATACAGGGGCAGCATGGAGCCAAACCCATTGGACAGGTCTTCCCATTATTCCACTTTGTGGAGATCTACTGTTCTGCAGGTTTCAGGCCACCCGAATTTGCTCTCGTGACTCAACTCATTCACAGCTCAACAAAATCTCAAGCAGTTAAACGTTCTCTGCTTCATTGAATTGTAGAAAACAAAGTGGACAGTTTATCACAAGGATCATGGTTGGGGAGTATTACCATTGAGTATGAGAGAAACCTCACGAGGGTATGAAGGAAGCCTCATTGAGCCCATTTCCTGCGTTGATACACCTCTCTATCCCCTCTTTGCAGTATGTGAGCATCCTTGAGCTGCTGGGGTCAGTGGACATGATGTCACGCAACCTGCCTTACAGGAAGTACCGCCCCGATGTTCCAGTACATACCAACGCCTACCACTGGTTAGCCTCGCCTCCACTCACAGTTCTTGGTCTTTGTTTATCCCTGGCTGTAAAGCAACCGTACGTTGCCTGAATGTTTCTTTAATGTTGTTGTGCAGTGCTCTAATGTTTCTGAAAGTTGTCTTTGCCTTACTACATAATACCATTGTGTTTCTAAGGGTTGCTCTTGTATCACCTAAATGTTTCCTCAGAATACTCTTAACATTACCGCAATATTGCATGGAGCCTGGGCATTTCGGTAGTATTATTCAGTGTTTCCCTAATGTGTCTTAATTGTCCTCCTGACATTATCTAACATTGGCCTAACGTTGCTATATGTTACCCATGTGTTTCGAAATGCATCCCTTGTGTTGTATGAATTTTGCAGGTGGCAGTATGTGATAACCGGAATCCTTGAGGTGAATGTGAAGCCTGGTCTGCACATGTGGTCCTGGAATCACATCAAAGCTCACCGGCAAAAGGTCAAACGCTACCGAGAGCTCTACAAAATCAAGATCACCAGCAAGAAGCCTGCCGAGGACATCCTGCGCCAACTGGAGGTGTGGTGAAAGACCGAGCTGTTTTTGCCTGGGAAATGCATCTTTGTCCAGACTCATCAAATAACTTTTCTCTGTTGCCAGGAACCTGAGAAAACGCTGGACATTTTTAACATCACGTTGGCGCGCCAGCAAGCGGAGATGGAGGTACCGTATGCTTGTAATGCTAAACAGCTGCACTTGGCCCAAACCCTGTTTTTCACAAAATAACTTTAGCTGGGCTGCCGAAACTTGTCCCTGGTGATCTACTGTCTGGCTGGGTTTCACTCAATCCCTTTTAGAGCATTCATCATTGAATGGCAATAGATGTCAATGAGCTACTTATTCTAGGATTGGGTGCGTTGAATCAGGATTGAAATAAAATGGAAAAATGAAGGTGGATGGTTTGCCTTCTGGAACAGAGTTAGGTAGCTGTGCGCCTTAGTATCTATAAAGTTTCTGTTTTAAGGATAAACAAAATTTAATCTGTTTTCTACCAAGGTTGTTGTGTTTGTGAGGGACCAACAGACAGATAATTCTTTATGATAGCTGTTTTGTGGAATATTATTGGTTGGAAATGCCGGGATTAATGCCTGTCGGCTACCCAAATTTAGCACCGTGCATTCGTGCCTGTTGTTTTTGTTTTCCAGGCCTCAAAGGCGGGGTTGAGGATCTACAGGCCAGGGATGAAGATGGAGGAGGAGGAGTCTCAGGGCTGGTTTGGGTGGATGTGGAACTGGTCTGGTGAAACCGATGCCCCCAAGGAGGTCAAATCTGGGGGTCAGTCCAGGTCCTAGGAATGTTACCATGGTTACAGGAGTTTTTGCCGCAGTCTATGCTTGTGGATTGTGGAACTTTATTGAAAGGGTGGCGTGAATCTCACAGAATTGATGTTAATATATGCCAGCAAAAACTGTCTCCATGTTAAAACCTCTGACACCAGTTTTGACCTCTGTTACTAAAAGCTTGTATCTCAAAAATGTGAGAAATATGGTTCAAAGCTTGTTTGAACCTACAGAGCTATACCTTTATGAACAAACAGTCCTTTTATGCCCAAGTACAGATTCTAATACTTATTTTCATCAACTAATGCATAGAGAATGCCAAGAAATTAAATAGCGAATACAAATAATGGTATTGGCCAGAACACCAAATCAGTTAAGCAAGCACAGCGAATAAGCTGTGCTTTTCTTGGAAATCATCAGTAATGTATGACGACCTTTTTAAGCAACAAAGTTTTGACCAAGGAAGCTCTAAAATGAGGTAAGTGAGTTTACATAAGGAAGAAGCTTGATGCGTGACCCGTTGTGCGATTTGGCTTGCATGTTTCCTCAAAAAAACAAACCAAAAAAGCTAATGCAGTATATGAAAAATTTGAACAGGTTTTATTCAAGCGCAGTTGCTTAAAGATTTTTCAAAACCAAGTTTGGGGATTATGATCCTGGAGACCTCACCACGGCATGTATGTGGGAGAGGCGGCAGCTCCTTGCAGTAAATATAGGCGAGTGAACACTGGTTGATATGTTTTGATTTCGGCTGTAACTTGATATTTTGACCAGAACAATGACTTGGTTATCAGCAATTGATGTCTCGAAAGGATTGTTTTTCTGTGTTTTTCTGATTAGATGTTAGTAAATTATTAAATTTATTGACGTGTAAATCCTGTCGCGCTGTGCTACCTCCTTTAAACTCATATTCATTGTTTTCAAATCTTGTCTGCTGTAGTACAGTTCCATGAGTACCTAAGGGAAATCTCTCAGTCTGGCATAAGCCCCCTGAAAATATTCTGTCCCATTCATTCTGTCCCCTTCTAGTCTTAACCAGCTCCCCTGCTTCCCTGTATTTCTGGCCCATTTCTCTCTCTAATTTATTTCTCTCACCTCTCTCTTTGCCTCTCTCTTCTTCTCTGTGTCTCTCTCCCTCAATCTGTCTTATATCGTCCTATTCAGGATTTGATGAGCTCATGAGCCCAGCAGAAAAGGCCAAACTCTACACTGCCATCGGTTACAGTGAGACGGCTGTCAATCACAACCTGCCCAAGGACGTGAGTAGCCCTTGCCTCCCTGGCCACTTCTGCCTACATCTGGGCACTTCGGTTACGATTGTTTGCATATTGCTTCACAGTGGTTCACTTATTATTCAGAGCAATTTGTCAATCCAGTGCTTGCGAATGGAGCAATTGCCTTTTCAACCTTGTTAAAATTACTTTCCAGTTCACCGTGTCCATTATTTTATTTTGTAGTTTGAGGATGTGAAGATGGATTTCCAGTTGATGAGCATGTCCATTTCGATCAAAGAGAGCAAGAACAAGCCAGAAATTATCCGACTGGCCGTGATGAACCTGAGTGCTGTACTGACGCAGAGACCTGGAGCTCAAGCAGTGAAGTACGTCTGTGATCCGCCAACATTTCCTCCCCCAAAACAGACGGCAGTCTTCTGGTCCCTGATGTGCTTTCTTACCTCCTTTATTCTTTCGTGACCTACTTACATCTCACTTACTGCACGATAACTCCTTAGCCTGTGTGGACATTTGGTACACAATTTAATATCGCTCATTATAGCCCATTGGCTAGTTGCACTAGATGGTGTTGAGTATTTTCTGAAATACGCAGGGTTGCTTCAGTATTAACGATTTGCTTCTGTTACTTATCAGCCTATATCAGATGCTGAGTAAATGACAGGTATATCATCCCAGAAATGTGATTTTAGCTATCGCCGATATTCCTGAGCCAGAGTTCCTGTTTCGGTTTCATATTGAATTTACTTTGACATTTTCTGATGCAACTACCTAGCTAGTTCTGCTACATTATTATGGTTTTTACCCCTCGGCCGACTCTGGCCGGAGGGATATTGTCGTCACCCGCGTGTCCGTCTGTCGTCCGTCCATGAGATTGTCTGGGCCAGTACTTGGCAACTAATGATCGCAGCTTCACCAAATTTGGTGTGGTAACTCACTATGACCCATAGATGTGCAACGTCAGGTTTTTTGATGGATTTGACCTTTGACCTTAGCGCTGTGACCTTGAGGCAGGAAATCTTGTCCGGGCCGAGGGGTATTCAGCAATGCGTTATGTTCCTAGATGTGCTCTGCTAACCATAGCTACGCAAGTGAGACATGAGAGTGCAACTGACGCTGAGTGGGAAGGTAACGAAGTATCAGCAATATTGAAATATGCGTACATCGCATGGTAGATTTAAGAAAAAACATTTTGACGTTATGGAATATTTACACATTAATTACCAGATATTTTCACATTTGTTGTCTTAAAGCCAGTTCATCACTCATCAGTGAGAACTGCTGGAAATGTGGTGCTAGTTAAAAACCCTCTCGTTTCTCAGTGGTGCAGCTAATGTCTCATTAAGAGTGCCAACGAACAAATATCAGTCACGGTTAATCGAGACCAATCTTGCGGACATCATTCGCGGTTAATTAAGCCAAATCCTGGGAATATCAGTGATAGCTAAAATCACATTTCCGGTATGATATACCTGTCATCTGCTCAGCATCTGATATAGACTGATAAGTAACAGAAGCAAACAGTTAATATTGAAGCAATCCTGCGTATTTCAGAAAGTACTCAACACCATCTTGTGCAACTAGCCAATGGGCCATATTGAACCATCATCTGTCATCAAATAATGGACTGGGACTATCAAACTATTTAACACAATAGCAGCGCATACCTCTGGGCAAAGGGCCACGCTTTGTCATTATCATGCGATAATGTAGCAGACGAATGCTAATTAGGGAGAATAAAACCTCATTTATCCAGCCTTTGAAAACAAAAATTCCTTTGTAAATTTTTTGTATTTTACAACATTTATTTACTAATTATGTTTGTATAAAACAGCATTATGAATTATCCTTCAGTTCCCCTTCAAGTTAAGCCTGTATATGCTTATCTCGTTCTGTGCTAAATTCCCACTCTTTTTGAGCTGCTTTGTTCACTTAAATTGGTGAACGCGATCCAGTGCACCTCGTCCTTTTCTGTGTTGATTTTCTTGCAACATCAGATTCGTTTATGTTCAGTTTTTTACTCTCATCATATCTTTCCTCCCGAAGGGAGGCTCCGGCCTCAGCGTCACTGTCATTGTGGAATTTTATTCCCAGAGTATAACTTTGGAAACATTGTGTACATTTCCACAAACCTTGACACACACATTGAGCTTCTGGTGTAGCTGTGCCTTCTCAAGATTTGAACTTTCTGACAGTAACATTTTTGCGCTACTGTGTCAAAATCATTGTCTATACAGTAGTGTGCAGTGATGATTATACACCACCACTTTCATCTGAAAGGAGTCTTGATATATTACTTATCTGTTTTTTGTGAAAATGTCTCAAAATACTATTGAAGGCAATGAGAAGAAAAAAAATCATTACCACAAGTACTCTGAACAAAAATATAAACATGCAAAGTGATTTTTTTTTCAAATTATTTTTAGCTCGCCGGGACTAATAACGTCCGGAGAGCTATTGTCGTACCCCCGGCATCCCCATCCGCGTTCGTCCGCGTGCAGAAAAACTTTAACCTTGCCCCGGCCAGCTTTGTTGTCTTTCTGACAACTCTTGTTTTATCACTCGGGAAATATTTTTTATTATCATTTTATTCTTGCCTTAATATTCAAGCAACAGAAACATG
Source organism: Gymnothorax reevesii (assembly GCA_029721435.1). NCBI lineage: Eukaryota > Metazoa > Chordata > Actinopteri > Anguilliformes > Muraenidae > Gymnothorax > Gymnothorax reevesii. The sequence continues at coordinate 35,210,383 of CM056580.1, read as the reverse complement.
ACTAACAATTTACTGAACACAATTCATGAGTTATCACAGCCTGAACCCACCAGGGGTCAGCGGGCAGAGTATGTTGGAAAAAGTAAGGGTCAACTCCTCAACTGAAGAAGTTGAGGAGTTGACCCCCCCTGGAATTGGATGAAAGTTGCTGCATAGGTACATACAGCCAAATTTTTAGGTCCGTATCTCACTTTGCCTGCCAGTGGCGCCACCTGGAAGCCACTTGAGTGGCTCAGTATTGCTGTTGACACCACATTTTAGATCAACTATCATGACTTAAGGGTACACAATACCAAATATTATATTCATTTATCATGATCTGTGACACTTCAAGTCTGGATAGACATCAGCACCACATCAGCTTAAAGCTGGGTAACTATGTTATTGAGCTGCAATTATTTGAGAAATAACAATTAAAAATTGAAAATGGGAATAAAATGATATCCAAGGTATATACCAATCTAGAATAGTTTATTATGTGTTTACTCACAACAAGACTATAATTATCAGTGAAAAGTACCATGGCATCTTGCTGGGTTAGTGTAATGGACGGCCCGAAAGATGATTGAAATTGATTTTTGATGCATATTTGCGGTATATTTTCTCAGGAATACAGATAAGTACTGTGGTGGTAAATGCTGTTTATTGGGCTTTTGGAACTCTATTTTCAGGAATACTAAGCATTTATTTGGTAGTATCTACACTTTTCAAGCTAGACTGAGCCAAATTTGGAGGAAAACTCAAAACAGACCATTTCATAGCAGATTTTGCCTGTGTTGAGGTGGCATTATTTTGTTTACCCAGCAAGATGGAGATCTGACATTCTCTAGATACATGGATCCTTCGGGGTACATTACAGCATAGGTAAAATCTCAGTGGTAGTATTTTTAGTGTAGGTGATATTTAACGACAAAAGTCAGGGGGCGCTGTAGGCTGGATGCAAGTACTTGCTAACCCACAAATTTCGATACACACTGCTATTTTCCTCAGAAAATGATAGGGTAGGGTAGATAGGGCTGGGTAGATAGCTTTGTGACTAAAGGTGGCACTCTAAAGAGCTAATGTTCTACCGGCCTAAAATGTCATATTCCCAGTCCAAAACTAATTTTCTTATTTCTTTCTTAATAGAGGAGTTGTTTTTTTTTTTTTTTAAGGGTTAAAGGGTTCGTCAGCTTTTTATTGCCCCTGGAAGCAGCAATAGGCTCCATAGTATGCCACCATTTAAAAAAAAAAGAAAAAAAAAGATGTTTTGTGTCAAAAATATTATTTTGTGAATTGGGTACTTGTTATATTCAGATCCTCAGTTTTTCTTTCCATGAGTCAATCTCAGTGTTAATAATTCTGACCAGTTTCTCTTTTTATGAGTTAATCTAAATCTTAATAATTCTTTCCAGCTTCTCTTTGCAAGTTTCCATGTTTTCAGTGTTAATAATTCTGATTAGTTTCTCTGCGTGAGTCGCCCTCAGTATTGAATTCTGGCCAGTTTCTCTCTGTGTGAGTTGATCTCAGTGCTGTTCTCAGCGGTTTCTTTGGGAATAAGTAGCTATCAGTGTGAAGCATTCTGAGCAGTTTATTGTCGTACGAGTTGTTTACAGTGTTAGAGTTCTCATTTGTTTTTCTGTGTATGAGTCACTATAGGTGTTGAGAGTTGCGCTCAGTTCCTCAGGGCATGGGTTGATCTCTGTGTTTAGAGTTCTGAGCAGTTTCTATAGGTATTAATTCCGCTGCAGGTTCAAGTTTTTAGTGGTTTCTCTTGGTATGAGCCCCTGTCAGTGTTAAAGTTTTTTTGTGGTGTCTTTGCACCTCTGCAGGTTGATAGCTCAGCTGAACTCGTTTGAGGTGACGGGACTCGCTCATAATCGGAAGGCTCCCACCCTGTTATCCTCACGCACAGTGGAACGTGAAGGCCAAGAGCCGCTGCTCAGCGTGATGTTCGAGACAAACCCACTCGATGAGTGCGCTGACCAGCGCCTACACATGCAGTCCCAGCCGCTTGAGATTGTCTACGATGCCGTGAGTTTCTCCTCATCTCTGTAATCTAGTCTGTCTTGACGGGTTGACCCCACATTCTGGTCTGTTTCACAGTTAAAAGATCTTAGACTGTGCAGCCTTTGTCTTTGTAAGATGACTCTGCACTGTATAGCCTCTTCTGTCTCTGTGAGATGACCTCACACTCTGTTCTGGCTTATATCTCGGTATTTCATCCACTGTAAGATGACCTCACTCTGTGTGATCCTCCCTGTCTTAGTTAAGATGATCTCACACTATGTGGTCTCCCATGTCTCAGTAAGACGACCTCACTCTGTGTTGTCTTCCATGTCTTTGTGAAGACGACTTCACGATGTGTGGTCTCCCATGTCTCAGTAAGGCAGTGGTTCTCAAACTCGGTCCTGGCGCCCCACTGTGTATGCTGGTTTTTGTTCCAACCACAATTGCAAACTTAGGATTTTAACAAGCTGTTGATTTGTTTTAATTAGGTGCATTTATTCTAATATCCACATTGAGATATATTGTAAATATCGGCAAAGGGAAACAATTAATCAAACATTTAATCAACATAAATAATCAAAAGGTTCCTCATCGGTGAAACTCATGACAGATGACGGTAAAACCCAACAACTTACTTGGCAAACAATGAAGTCTCACCTGTTGTGTTTTGTGTTGATTTGATTTGGTTCAGTCAGGTTATTTGGGAAAAACTCAAAACACCTGTGTTCAGAAACCTAAGTTGGAGCTTATTGATTTTCTTAGTCTAGTTCGATCGGTTTAGAAATGTTTTTACCAGCAAATCCTCACAAAATGGAAAAATAAGCATGACATGTTTGAGGGTTATTACTCCTCAATGCATAGTGGATATGTCCATAAAAATGCAGCTAAAGGTGGTAAATAACTCCAAAAAACATGGAATGCAGCTAATTAAGACACATTGACGCCTTGTTAAAAGTCTAAGATTGGAGTTGTGGTTGTGACAAAAACCAGCATACACAGTGGGGTGCCAGGAATTAGTTTGAGAACCATTAGAGTGAGATGACCGCACTCTGTGTGATCTCTCCTGTCTCAGTTAAGATGACCTCACACTGTGTGGTCTCCCATGTCTCAGTAAGATGACCTCACACTGTGTGGTCTCCCATGTCTCATTAAGATGACCTCACACTGTGTGGTCTTTCATGCCTAAGTTAAGATGACCTGGTTCCTTTATTTATTAGGTGACAGTAAACAGCATGTCTGCATTCTTCATGCCGCCACAAGAGCTGCAGTTGGATGAGCTCACCAATGCCACCCTGATGAAGCTGGAGCAGTTCAGAGATCGCACAGCTACAGGTGAGCCACACCTGTGTACATGTGTCTACACAGGCAGGGGTAATGCTGTACACTCACACAGACACATGCATGCTCATAGAATATACGCATGCGTACACTCATTCTGTACATTAATATGAACTGATAATTAAAAAGTGTCTTTGATCATGGTGAAACATTACTGCGTGGATTTACCAAACTAAGAGTTGAGGTTGAAGCCGTCACATCAATAATGAAGCGTGACAACACATCTTATTAGTAATATTCTGTCTTAGTCATAAATTCCTAGGGTTTGTAATTCGGAAAATATTGCTGTGCTCTGACATCGCAGAGCCTCTTGGTAAAAGCTAATCACCATTTGTTAGACATTGTCTAACAAACGGCGATTGCTGAAGCTGGCCGTAAATAATGCCAATGTATCCCTTAAATGCAGTCAATGTGTCATGTCACGGTAACAACTCTCGAATGGATTACTTCACCATCACCTGCCTATATTTGGTTGCTAACGATATTACACTCAATAAATCTAATTAAAAACCGTGCTAGTCTAAGTTTAATGACAGAGTAACTTGGCTAGCTGAGTTACCTACCTCATGCATCATGTCATTCAGTCTAGTGTGCAAGCAACAGAATCTCGACTTCCTCAGTTCACTTGACGGCCACCATTGGTGTCCGTAATGACAAGGAATTTATGAAAGCTGCACCTAGCACCTTTTAAATCAACGTAAAAATAAAAATTAAGAAAAATTGCTGTTTGAAAACCAGTGTAGAGTAGTTAGAACTGGGACTTTCTTAGATAAATAAGGCGACAGTATCACTATCCCTTGCCACGATCAAGGGCCTTAATTCAGTAAAAAAATAAGCTTCGACATCCATTTTCGAACTTAACGTAGAACATGAGTAGCTTATCAAGCATACAAAATTTTATGCACGTGCATTTCAGAGAAATCTTGCCCCCTTTGTGGCCCGGGCGGATGGACGGACAGTCCCCAATCCACTAACTCCCGTCGCACTTCGAGATGGAGGATAATTTAGACTGAAAAAGGGGAAAACAACGACTGCGGGGAGAGCCCCATGCCGGTGTTTGCCTTGGGCCCCCAAATTGCTAAATCTGCCACTGGTACACTGCGTTCCTTAATAAGAACATCATACCAGAGGTCAAACACAGTGATGGTAATGTGATGATCAGGTACTATACTCAGCAACAAAAGTTTCTGTGACACCAATATTGTTAATTATTTTTCATAACGCAATTATGAAATTGTCATACATGGTGATATCAGACTGAAACAGTACACGTAAACACAACATTGAAATGGAAATCATGAAAATGCGAGAAAATGACTTTGCACGTGAAAATGTGCGTAAATCATGCTTGTGGATGGCAATAAAAGAGGAGAATTTTTGGAATGTTCACATTGTGCCTGATGAACGACGGAAGCATCACTTATCGAAAACACAGCCATTTCGGATCAGGAACTCTACCCTCTAAATGCCAAGACTGTCTGAAAATGATCGGTGGAGGGCCATTGGGATGATTGAATCCGGAACCTCGCAGAGGGAAGTTGCTCATCGCCTGAATGTCCACCGAAACACCATTTGGAACTTATGGCAGCGTCATCAGCAGACAAGACATGTCAGAGACCGTCCTCGCAGCGGCCGTCCACGAGTAACCACTCCCAGACAGGACAACTGGATTCGAACAACCCATCTTCGAAATCGATTCCAACCTGCAACCATAACTGCAAGAACGATACCTGGTTTGAGGCGACTGTCTGCACAGACAATCCGTCGCCGTCTCCGTCATTTTGGCATTGTCCCACGTCGGCCAGCAAGACGTCCAATACTCACAGTACAACACCGACGACTGCGTCTACAGTGGGCACAACAACATCGACGGTGGATCCAACGTCAGTGGGATCTTGTACTCTTCACTGATGAATCAAGATTCATGCTTAACCGATGTGATGGTCGTTTACGTGTTTACCGTCGACGTGGAGAACGTTATGCCAACAACTGTGTTCAGGAATTTGATCGTTTTGGAGGTGGTAGTGTCATGATTTGGGGAGGGATCACGGCTAGAAACAGAACAGATTTGCTTGTTATTGATGGAAATCTGACAGGTCAAAGATATCGCGATGAAGTGCTACGGCCATTGGTGGTACCGTTTTTGATGCAACATGGTCCCGGAATAACGCTGCAACATGATAACGCCAGACCACACGTTGCAAGGATTGTACAGCAGTATCTGATGCAACAACATGTCAATGTCCTGCCATGGCCAGCCAGATCCCCAGAAATGTCCCCAATCGAGCATCTTTGGGACGAGATGGATCGACGTTTGCGGCGGTTGGATAACCCGCCAGCTACACTCCAGGAATTGCGACAACGTCTACGTCAGATTTGGAATGACGTCCCACAGCAATTTCTGGCACATCTGATTCGGTCCATGCGCCGGAGATGCGTTGCTTGCATCATGGCACGAGGAAGTCACACCCGGTATTGGAGTGTGAAGGTCACAATTGGTTAGACGTCAGACAAGTGCTTCATGACGCATGAAAATGACATTTTTCGTTTTGAGTGACGTTGGCACTGAAAAGTCAGTGTTTCTCCTGTTAAATAAACATATTGATTGCATTGAGATCTTTGCGTGTCATTTATAACATACACATAAATGGTGTCACAGAAACTTTTGTTGCTGAGTATATTTTGCTGCTTTGGGACCTGGGCAACTTGCCATGATTGATTGGAACTATAAAGTTTGCTCCCTACTAGGAAGTCCTGATAGAGAATGTTCCGCCATCAGTTTGACTTAACCAAACTGCTCTTGAGCTTTATGTAGCTGGTCTTTGTTCTGAAACACACAAGAGTCTGCCTCTGAATGGATCAGAAGAAACTAAATGAAGGTTTGGAGTGGCCTAGTCATAATTCTGACTCAAGTCCAGTTGAGATGTTGTTGCATGACCTTAAACAGGCAGTTCATGCTCCAAAGTAGTCCTTTATGGTTGATTTTAAAAAAACTCTGCAAGGAAGCGTGTGCCCCACATCCTCCACAGCGATGTAAAAGACTCACTGCCAGCTATGATAAATGTTTTATAGCATTTGTTACTCCCAAGGGAGGCACAGCCCATTATTCGGTTTAGGGAGGCCTTTTTTTTTTTTCTCATTTGGGTAATGTAGGTTTTGAATAACTCTTTACCTTCCATTAATGAAGTGATCATTTATAAGCTGCATTTTATCAAATTTAAATTTACAATTTCAGAGATATCCGTTCATTACTTTTTGAGTTATCTTGTTCACAAACAGACTAACTAACAAACAGACAAACAAACAAATGGCATCACTCACATAACCTCCTGCCAACATCGTTTAGCGGAAGGAATAAGACCAACACATCCTCGGGCATTCAGATTGGCACCTGTACATTTGCCATTTTAAGAACCTGGACACTGGACAGGAAAGTGATCGCTGAGTGCCCCTGAAACTAGCAAAGACACTTGCATTGCACTTGGTGCTGCTTGAGTGTAATATATAGCCCTTTGTGTTTCTCTGCTATGCTGTATGATTGGATGACATACCGTGTGTTATACATTACAAATGCGTATAATTTTTTGTGAGTGACTGTGTTAGTAGTGCTGATTTCTGGATTGTGTGAAAATCAGTGTACTTATACAGTTGGCTCAATAGAGGATGAACATCGATGGCTATAGAGTCTTCAGAAGTCATTAGGAAATGTTTGGTCCTTAAATGTGATTATGAAATGAATTGTGTGCTTATAATGGGTCCTCAGTTGTGATGCTGAAATGAAACGTGTGTTTTCGGTGACTGCAGGCCTGATGTATGTCATCGAGACCCAGAAGGTTCTGGATTTGAAGGTCAACCTCATGGCTTCCTACGTCATTGTTCCTGAAACTGGCTTTTATGCCACTGCTGAGAACCTGATGCTTCTGGACCTGGGGCATTTGAAGGTATAACAACTTAATATATGTGCTTGCTTTCTTCAGAATTGTATCATGTCTATATGTGCTTACCTGCAGCAGAGAGTGTTTGTGTGCTTGTTACAATAGAGTACAGTACTGCTCAGCTGAAAAGGTAGATCAGCTGCCTGTGTTTTCCAATTTTTCCTCTGCTGTTCTCCCGCCTCACTGAGACTAATCACAACCCTCCTTTTGTTGACCTCTGCGTTCACTGCAGTCACACTGTAGTTCCTCTTCAGCTGAGTAACTGGAGCGTGTCTGGTGCTAGCCTGCTTACCCTTAATTATCAAATGGCACATGCCTGACAATGAGCTATGATATGTGATTCATAACATCACCAAGGTGACAAGTGTGTAAAGTTCATTTGAATTTTTTTTCCTACGTCATTGATAGATTTGCTCTGTCCTATGTCATTGAAATAAAATTCTTATTATATTGATTAATTCAGGCTTCCGTCTAGCCAAGTAGAGTTTTATCATTATAGTAGTGATGGAAATCTCATCTTCGGCCAGCAAATAGTCTCTAATATCCGGCAGATTTGCATCGATGTTCGGTAGCCGGTCAATTTTCAACTGGAAGAATTTTGAAATACGTCTGACTTTAACAATTGACCTGGCAAATTTGTTTGAATTATGTTGCCGGCCCCTAATAAGTGATTAATTTAAAGAAGGCCAATGACGCGTTATTTCTATCACATTAATTGGTAATATTCAACAATCGCTCAATCAGCTATGTCAGACATGATCCCCCTGGCACGACTAATCCAAAACTCGCCACATTTTGAGGGTGACAAATTATTAGCCTACGCAAAATAAATATTTACAGTCAACTGAACTCACCGCGCTTGACAGTATAACGCAATTACCTCACATGACGCCTTCATAAGAGATCTTATTTCAGTTGAAGCAAAAGTACATGTAAGTTTGCACATTGTCCTTCATATGTGCGTAACATACAACCGTTAAGGCAAGTAATCCGCTACAAGCTGAATTGCTTCATGAGAAGATGAGACTAATATTGATGTCCTCGTGACCGTGGCAGTCCAAAAGATTCTATCTGATAAAAGACTGATAAATTGTGGTTTTAAAAATGCATACTAAATTAATTTGAAAGGGTGGCCAAAGTTCTAACGGACCTTTTATTTAAGTCCTAAAATGGCAGTTTTATTTACTTATTTGTGAAAATATCGTCTGTTAACCCTTAAATACCCACCAATAGTAAAAGTTGAAAGAAATCTATGTATTCTGTTAATGTGTTCTGGGGAGGGGCTAATAACAACCCAACAGCAATTTTTAATTTTTGGTGACCTTTGACCTCATTTTAGTTTTTTTTTGACTTATGTCACTAAGTTTCTAGGATATAAAGAGAACTTTTGTCCGGCATTGTTTTGGTAGTTGACATATAGCTGAAGTATTAGATAGATAGATAGATAGATAATACTTTATTATCCCGAAGGAAATTTTGGCTACACCTTGAACAATGAACATGATATACAGTATAAATAAAAGACAATATTTACAACAGTAAAATACACAATAGAGACAACAGATACCAGAATAAAGAATAAAACATATGCATATAAAAAAAACAGACTGCGTGGTTACAACTGTACATGGAGAAAAACACTGGTCACCTTAAAAAGTAAACGACGTGTATATATTAAGATGGGATAAATTTCTTACAAAAACTAATGAATTTGGTTAAAAGCTCGGATACTGGCTGGGATAAAAGAATGGCGAGACCTGTTCGTTCTTGAAAACGGCAATCGCAGGCGGCGTCCAGATGGTAAAAACTCAAATTCCGAGAAAAGGGCATGTGAACTGTTATTAAAATTTTCCTTACTTTTTTGACAATTTGCCGCTCATAAAACGTGCCAATTGATTTTGTTGGGATGCCAATTATTTTGCTAGCTGTGTTTACAATTTGATTTAGCTTATTTTTATTCTGAACGGACAGGTTGCCATACCAGCACAAGATACTGAAAGTTAAAATGCTGCGAATAAAAGTTTCATAAAACAGGTTCATGAAAGTTGTATCATCTTGAAACTGGCGCAGTCGGCGTAAAAAGTACAGCCTCTTCTGTCCTTTATTGTAAATGTAATCAGTATTTTCATTCCATGTTAGTTTTGAGTCAAGAACAGTTCCAAGATACTTGTACTTGATGACAATTTCAATTTCTTCATTATCAAAAGATAAAGGCGTCACTGACGATTGTGATTTCCAGAAGTCAATTACCATTTCCTTAGTTTTCTTTGCATTTAACACCAAATAATTGTCTTCACACCACTTTCTAAAATCTGAAATTTCATTTCTGTGAGCCAGTTCCAAGTTATTTAAAAGACAAGCCACTGCTGCATCATCGGCAAACTTAATTCTAAAACAATTATCAATTTTGCTTACACAGTCATTTGTGTAGAGAATAAAAAGTATAGGGGAAAGAACGCAACCTTGTGGAGCACCAGTGGATGTGAATGTACGAGATGATGAAATTCTGTTTACAGTGACAAACTGGGATCGATCAATCATAAAAGAATACACCCATTTAATGATGTTGGTATTTACGTTCATATCAAACAGTTTTTGCATAAGTACATGGGGCTGAATTGTATTGAAGGCGGATGAGAAATCAGCAAATAATATACGTGCATAAGAGCCAGGTTTTTCTAAGTGATTGTAAATACGATGTTAAAGAGTTATAGTGGCATCATCAACACCTCACCCTGGACGATAAGCAAACTGCAAAGGGTCTAACAAGTGATCTACTTCCTGTAACAGAAATTTCTTGAGGATACGTTCTAAACATTTCATTGCCACAGACGTAAGAGCTACAGGACGATAATCGTTATAAACACTTGGATTCTGCTTTTTTGGTACAGGAATAATGTTCGATGTTTTCCAAAGTTGTGGAACACGACTTAAATCCAAAGATTGCTGAAACAATTTCCGAAATATGCCACATAATTGCTCCTTACATTCTTTAAGTACAATACCAGCTAAGTTATCAGGACCAGAGCTTTTACGAATGTTAATCTTACCGAATGTTTCCAAAACATCACAGTCTTTTATTTCCAAAGTTTCATCATGAGGTATAAGTCCAAGTACACGTTTCCTTTCAGTTGAAAAGTCTTTAGTATCAAAACGAGAATAAAACACATTTAAGTCATTTGCGAAGGCCAGGGAATCAGGAACATTTATGTCCGATTGTTTCCGATTTGTTCCAAGAACAGTCTTAACACCATCCCAAGCCATTCGAAGATTATTGTCACTGAGCTGCTTTTCAATCTTTTCCTTGTATTTTAGTTTGCTTTCTCGGGAACAACGAAACATGTCTTTCTGAGCTGTTTTAACTGCCACCTTGTCACCATTACAAAAAGCCCGCTTCTTCTCATTAAGTGCAGATTTAAGTTCTTTCGTGACCCATGGTTTATTATTAGGAAACACTTTGATTGTCCGTTTGGGTACAATAGTGTCCACGCAGAAATTTATGTAAGAGGTAATCACATCACTCAGGTCGTCCAGATGTGCACAACTGCTTTCAAACGCATCCCAAGCTGTACAGTCGAAGCATGCTTTCAGCTCGTCAATAGCTGCGTCTGTCCAAATTTTCAAAGATTTTTCAACAGGCTTTTCACGTTTTAATTTCTGTTTGTATGCTGGGAGTAAATAAATGGAATTGTGGTCAGAACTTCCTAAAGGTGGTTGACAGTATGACTGATATGCGTCCTTGACATTGCCATAGCACAGATCTATCGTTCGGTCGCCCCTTGTTTTACAGTTCACATATTGATAGTAATGGGGGAGAATAGACTTTAGAGTACATTTGTTGAAGTCACCAAGAATTAGTTTAGGCGCTTCCACAGATATTGCATCTAGTTTATTTGAACAATCATGAATCAGTTTAGCTGCTCGTTTGTCGTTGCCATCTGGTGGGACGTACACAATAGTGGCAAAAACCTGTCCGAATTCCCGAGGGAGGTAGAAGGGTCTGAAAGACACAGTTAACATTTCAAGATCAGGTGTACAGATAGAATCTCTGATAACATAGTTGGTGCACCACTTTGTATTAACATACACACACAGACCACCTCCAGTTGACTTTCCAGTTGTATTCTCATCTCTATCAAGTCTAATTGGAGAACCAAATCCATTTAGATGTAGGGTGTCATTGTCGATATTGTCTTTCAACCACGTCTCCGTGAAGCAAAGAAGACAGCTTTCACTATACTGATAGAAATATCTGGCACATGCTTCTAGCTCTAAAAACTGTTTCCGTAGACTACGAACGTTGGAAAAGAGTAACGTAGGCAATGGCGGCTTGTTCTTCCGAGATCTAATTCTATATCCAAGTCCACCTCTCTTACCTCGTTTCCGTGTTCTCTTTGGTTGATTCACATTACATTCAGATGGTAAATCCAACTGTAGATTGCTAATGTCCAGGAAAGCTTGATATTGTAGAAGTTCAGAGCGTCCATAATGAAAAACCGGTGTGTTGTCATGTGCTCCATGATGGTCGTCAGCCAGCCAGTTCGAATGAATACCAGTGAACTGATTTAGAAGCAACAACGTTGCTAGAAACATACAGTTTGCTTTCAGAAAGAGATCTAGACACATTGTAGCAATGTCTCACAGTGTTACGTTGTCTCCAGACAGATAGAAACACATAAAATACAAACATATGCGAGAGAGCTATTCACGACGTGCGTCGCCGACGAGCAGCGCCACCGGAGATTTTTTGATCCATCCATTTAGGCATAACTTATTTTTCATTCGCTTTGCTGTTTGTCTACCTTATCCAGTGATGAAAGGATGCTGATCTATCGTGTGGATTCCACCATGGGGGCGGCCATATTGGAAAGGTTAGCTGGTGCAGTCAGTGTAGTGTCAGTTCCACTTTTATGCATCAAATGGCAGCACTGATGGTGTAAATAAGTCACTATGGGCATTAGGTTGCAAATTTTATGTGAGGTCAGTGGTTTTGACAACCCCCAAAATCGTGTGACAGACTTGTCACGGGGCATTTAAGGGTTAAGGATTGATCCGCTACTTCTTATGATCCGTTACCCCTTAAGGTACTGTACATGAACAGACCGAGAACCACGCCAACATAACATACAGGTTAATGTATTGGAACATAATTTTGTTACCATGAAATCATGGGTTTTATGTTGAAATTTATTTTTGAAATGATGGAAATTTAAAAATGCGGTTCCCATTTTCGCAAGATTATAGGTTAAAAAAAATACAAGGCCAGTCGAGTTGAATTGCTATGTCCAGCAGCCAGCCATTTAGGTGCGTTAATGTGTTAGCCGTGTCAACAGCCGTATTGTGATCACCTCGCATAACAGCAAGCAGCCAGACGTCTGACCCGGGTGTAATGTCAGCTTGTCCAGATGGAGCGGTACACTGTCTTCTTGGGCAGTGACTGCTATAATTGCCCAGCTGTTATAGAGCCGCTATCCCGCTGGTTACGGGAAACCTCTGCCATTTCTGCTAAGCGGTACTGTATCTCGTGCTAGTGTGTGTTACAGGGGAGAATCTTGTGAGTGCATGCATTTACAGCAATTTGCGCAGGAATTGACAAGTAAATGTTTGGTTTCAGTTGAGTATGTTGTGTGAAGTGCTTTACATGAGAGATTTCTTGTGTGGATGCATTAATAGTTGAGTATTTTGTCTGAGTGTGGCAGTATTATTGTGTGTTTTTGATGTTGCTGACATGCATCTTTGGCCCTGCCCCCTAAGGTGACCAGTAAGAGCAAACAGCAGCTGCCACAGCTGTGTCCAGTCCGGGACTCGCTGGAGACCATCATGTCACGCGCGTATGACAGCTTTGACGTGCAGCTCAGCAGTCTGCAGTTCCTCTACAGTAGGACCGGTGAGTTTTGAGGCATCATGGGCCAGTGTTTTAGCTTCTGTTTGTCTGCGCAGCCGCAGCGTTTTAGCTGCTGTATGTCTGTGCAGCGCGCACAATGGGAAACTATTTTAGTTTTAGTTAGCTTTCTGTCTTCGGCATAAGACTGTTTTAGTTGTTGTTATATTATGTTTATTATGTTTTTGGTCCGACCGCCGCCGTCGCACTACGTGTTAACGCGATAACTTCAGCAATATTTCAATTACAAATTTCAAATTTTGCACATAAGTATCATAAAGAGGAAGAACTGATTCGATTTTGGACAATTTACAATGTCTAGATTGGCCACCAGGGGCCAAAAACTGATTTAGGTGTTAACGCGATAACTGCAGTAATACTTTTGTATTTCAATTAGAAATTCCAAGTTTTGCATCCAAGTAAGTATCCTAAAGAGGAAGAACTATTCGATTTTGGACACATCTTCAGAACCATTTGTCCGATTGACCTGAAATTAAGTTCAAATGCAGGTCTATTCAAGGTCTATTCAAGGATTGGGGAATTGGAGGATTGGGGGTGTTCGGGCATTTACCCCCAGCCGTCGCCTTCGACTGCATAAGCCTAGTTCGTATATGCAGTGGAAAAGTGGGACAGCATTTTAGCTGCTGTCTGTTCCTGCAGCTGCAGAGTGGAACAGTGTTTCAGCTGCCGTTTATCTGCGCAGCTGCAGAGTGGAACAGTGTTTCAGCTGCTGTTTATCTGCGCAGCTGCAGAGTGGAACAGTGTTTCAGCTGCTGTTTATCTGCGCAGCTGCAGAGTGGAACAGTGTTTCAGCTGCTGTTTATCTGCGCAGCTGCAGAGTGGAACAGTGTTTCAGCTGCTGTTTATCTGCGCAGCTGCAGAGTGGTACTGTGTTTCAGCTGCTGTTTATCTGCGCAGCTGCAGAGTGGTACTGTGTTTCAGCTGCTGTTTATCTGCGCAGCAGCAGAGTGGAACAGTGTTTCAGCTGCTGTGTGTCTGCGCAGCTGCAGAGTGGAACAGTGTTTCAGCTGCTGTGTGTCTGCGCAGCTGCAGAGTGGTACAGTGTTTCAGCTGCTGTGTGTCTGCGCAGATGGGAACTGGAAGAGTGCTCGGCATCAGAAGCGCTCTGACCTGCACATCCTGGAGCCGGTGGATATGAAGGTGGATTTCAGCAGGGCCATGGTGGTGACGGACTCCAGGATGCCCAAGTGAGTTTCTACTACTGTAATACTAACTAGCAGTTGGGCCTCTGATTCTACTGCAGCGGTTAGTAGTGAAGGTCATGTGTTTCTGGATTTCAAATGGAGCAGGTCAGTGCACCAACTGTCCAGTTTTTGGTTGGTTTTGTAATTTAATGGTACACTTTGCGAAGCGTATTAATTTGCACCACGGCACAATTTTGGCTTTTTTGCTCTCTGTTCTACTACTTTGTGTTGGGAAACCGTGAGCATGACGCAAGTGCTGTAGTTGGCAGGTATTCAGATCCATATTACGTCTCACAGTTTTTATGGACTGCTTATTTGCTTTTAATTGCCGATCCACCTGATTCTTTTATATTGAAAACTATTGTGGAATATCGAAGATGAGTAACATATTAAGAATCTTCCAAAATGTAGACTATAACTGTTATAACATGGAACTCAAAAATGGCTCATTTGGCGACCCTGATGATTTTCTCTGGACTGAGGGGGCGTGGTCAAATAATTCCTGATTGACATCTACTCTTCCAGTCAGAGCGGTAAGACAGCTCAAGCAGGCAGAATTGGTTTGGTCTGGCTATATCTGTATGAACCATTGACTCTACAGTGCTGTGACTAAGTATTTGCCCCCTTCCTGATTTTGTCTTTTTTTTTTTTTTTTTTGCATATATGTCACACTAAAATGTTTCAGATCATCAAACAAATATTAATATTAGACAAAGACAAGCCGAGTAAATACAAAATGCAGTTTTTAAATGATGACTTCATTTATTAAGGGAAAAAAGCTATCCAAACCTACCTGGCCCAATGTGAAAAAGTAATTGCCCGCTAAATCCTAATAACTGGTTTTGCCACCCTCGGCGACAACCCCTGCAATCAAACTTTTGCAATAACTGGCAATGAGTCTTTCACATCACTGTGGAAGAATTTTAGCCCACTCTTCTTTGGAGAATTACTTTAATTCAGCCACATTAGAAGGGTTTTGTGCATGAACGACCTGTTTAAGGTCATGCCACTGCATCGCGATAGGATTTAAGCCCAGACTTGGACAAGACTACTCCAAAATCTTCATTTTGTTTTTTTTTAAGCCATTCAGAGGTGGGCTTGCTGGTGTGTTTCAGATCATTGTCCTGCTGCATAACCCAAGGGCGCTTGAGCTTGAGATCACAATCTGAGGGTTGGACATTCTCCTTCAGGATTTTCCGGTAGAGAGCAGAATTCATAGTTCCATCAATTATGACAAGTTGTCCAGGTCCTGAAGCAGCAAAGCAGCCCCAAACCATCACACTACCACCACCATGTTTGACTTTTGGTATGATGTTCTTTTTTCTGAAATGCTGTGTTAGTTTTATGCCAGATGTAATGGGACGCACACCTTCTAAAAAGTTCAGTTTGTCTCGTCATTCCACAGAATATTTTCCCAAAAGTCTTGGGGATCATCAAGATGTATTTTGGCAAATGTGAGACGAGCCTTTGTGTTCTTTTAGGTCAGCAGTGGTTTTCGCCTTGGAACTCTCCCTTGGATACCATTTTTTGCCCAGTCTCTTTCTTATTGTTGAATCATGAACACTGATTTTAACTGAGGCAAGTGAGGCCTGCAGTTCTTCAGATATTTTTATAGGTTTTTTTTGTGACCACCTGGATGAGTAGTTGATGCCCTCTTGGAGTAATTTAGGTAGGCCAGCCACTCCTGGAAAGCTTCACCAAAGTTTTCTCCATTTGTGGATAATGGCTCTCACTGTGATTCGCTGGACTCCGAAAGCATTAGAAATGACTTTGCAACCCTTTCCAGACTGATAGATGTCAGTTTCTTTGTTTCTCATCTGTTCTTGAATTTCTTTAGTTCGCGGCATGACATGTTGCTTTTTGAGAGCTTTTAGCCTACTTCACTTTGTCAGACAGGTTCTATTAAAGTGATTTTCTGATTCAACAGGTCCGGCAGTAATCTGGCCTGGGTGTGGCTAGTGAAACTGGACTCAAAAAATGTGGTTAATTACAGTTAATTCGTGATTTATCGGGGGGTGGGGGGGAGGGGTTAGTTGGTTGGGTGGTTACTTTTTGCAGATAGGGTCAGGGAGGTCTGGATAGCTTTTCTCCCTTCATAAATTAAATCATCATTTAAAAACTGCATTTTGTATTTACCTGGGTTATCTTTGTCTAATATTTTGTTTGATCTGAAACAATTAAGTGTGAAAAGTATGCAAAAATGTGAGAAATCAGGAAGGGGGCAAATACTTTTTCACGGCACTGTATGTACAGGCTGTGGTTTAAAGCCTCCAGGCCAGCGTAATGGACAGGTGTTCACCAGTTTTGTTCCGCTATTGTGACCAATGGAGTTCTCATGTCAAATTGTGTTCCTCTGACAACACAGTACAGTGATATCCAGTATTAGCGTAGAGAGAATGTCTTTATTTTGCTCTACATTGGACAAGAAAACAAGCAGATTATGAAAGTCTGAGGTAATTATGTGACCACTTACAAGCAGATGAGTTTCATTTTGCTCACAGTCAAGTCCCTGGGGATGGCAAAGTATCAGAATTCAACATTTTTTTAACTTTCCCTGTTACGTTATTTCTTGCGATATTTCTCTAAATCTGTGGCAGAGTCGCACATTACTCATGGGGGAACAGAATCCGACACAACTAGTGTTTACTATTTTCATGCACGAATAGACTACCATTACTTCTTAGTAAGCACCGTTACCTCCTCGTGAGTCTTGGTACACTCCTCTATACACCAACTCAACTGTGTCTCTGTAAATGTACTGACAAAGAATCAGACAATTGCTTGCCACCATGAGCTGAATAGCAAGCACGTTAACTATCCTGTGACGAAGTTTGATTTTGGCTAGTCCCTCAGCTCAAAAGCAGCATTTAACCATTTGAAAAGCGGGGAGTCAAGTGATGGTGGTTCTAAGTCACCAGGCTTCATTTTTTAATTTGTTCTTCGCTATAAAAATTTAGTGGTGTCAATTATCTCCTCAAATAAGGAATGCTCCCTATCATAGGGCATTTATAGCAAAACTAACAAACCAGGAGAAACATTAATGTAGCTGACTACGATGTTGGACCTCATGAAATGAATTTGATTTTGAAATGAGCTTAAGTGGGGAACTGAGCTGAGCTCCATGCTCAGGCCTGAGGCCTGGACTAGCAGTGCTGTCTGATGTCAGGAGAGGGTGACGCTGAACTGAGCAGAGAAAGGATTGCTCCATCTACCAAAACAAGCCACTCGGCAAAACCAAGTGCTTTTTACCTGAAAGCAGGATGAAGTCACTGAGATGAAAAGAGGACCAAAAGTGTGATTTAATGATTTCATTTAGTGCAGGAGGTAGCCGGCATTCTCCTGAATTATGACTGGTTAGATAGCTACCGCTGGAGATTGCCAACGTCGACAATCCCCTCAGAAAATATAGCCCACTTTACCCCCTGTCGAGAAAGAACAACATTTTCCTACAGGTCTGTTAGAAGATTGGAGCAAAATTCCCTATTGATATTTTCCATATGAGTTATATTGGCATACACAACCAGATATATCATGTATTCACAGGGAAATCACAGAATTGCTTTCAGTTTTGTGCAGTTTTGTTTTTTTTTTTGACGGATGGCCTGTTTTGTAGATTTAAGGTTTCGGGGGAGCTGCCCCTGCTGTCTGTGCGCATTTCAGACAGCAAATTGGGTGGGGTCCTGCGGCTGATTGACAGCATCCCTCTTCCAGAGAGCCGCCCCGCTCCCCGAAACACCACCCCCATGCCAGCCCTGCCCAAGGTAAGCCCCACGCCGCGCGGGCCTGTGATGTGTGTCCCTCTATGCCACACTGGTGAGAAAAAATGTTGCCAGAAGATTCCCACGGGAGACCTTATCTAGTTCTTGTGTTCTTTTTTTGGGTAAAGTGGTTATTTCTTGAAGTTTTTACTCCAATGACTGAGGTTCTCAAAATAAATATTATGGGATTCTCTAGGGCCCTGTTCTCGAGATCTGAGAATTTGTTACCTTCTCTTTGCCTGTGAGTCTTAATGGTCTGGCCAATCGGCAATGCGGATTGTTTAGTGACTGACCGGGGAGGAAAGAAAAAAGGATGGGTTTGAATCCCTGATTAGTGGAGACATGCCAAAGAGCCCTTTTTCTGAGAGGCTGAATTTGTTTGTATTTGGCTGTCCCTGCAGCCCCCCAAGCCGTCGTACACCCCTCAGATGACGCCCCGGAAACCGCCAGTGGCTGACCTCAGGAGTTCTCTCATCTTTGACTCTGGTAAAGTCTGCAGACCCCCCCCGCACAGTCATGGTTATAGGGAGTACCTCAGGAACACACTGACCTGTGTTTGCGTGTGTTCGTGTCTGTATGCAGGCTCTGAGGAGGAGCTGTTCTATGACGCCCCCACCTCTCCTATCTCTGATATGCCCATGTTTGAGTTCCCCACTGGCTCGGTCCCGCGCTCGGACTCCGAGAAGAGGAAGAGCGTCGTGAAGAAGGATCCCAAGAAGAACATGACTGACTTTCTTCTCAACTTTGAGATCAGCCAGGTCTGCATTTTAGGAAGCGATATGAGGCCTTTGAGCAGGCAGTTTACTTCTGGGGCAGAAAGCTGTCTCGCGAGACACGGTGCACTCTGTTCTTTCAGTGTTTCTTTTAGCCGCTTTCACACCGAACGCGAAACGAATTTTTCGCACAGCAAATTACATTCAAAGAGCAAAGAGGTGAATGTATTCGCGTCTTTGCATTGACTTTGAATGTAATCTGTCGTGCGAAAAATTTGTTTCTCGTCCGGTGTGAAAGTGGCTTCATGCACAGCACCACAGCCAAACTTTTTGCCCTCGGGTTCTTGTACTTCCGATGCTTCCCCCATCGGTGATTTATTCTGGCTTCACGTTGCTCGAAGTGTCCCCGCTGAGACCAGAAGCCAGAGTTCGAGCGAAATCGAAGCTGGTTCACTACTTCTTCTGCCATTGTTGATACGCAGTGCCAGTCACAGAGTGTAAACGCTTCTAAAACAACATTACTCGTTTTCAATAGCTATGTAATATTGTTGCTGTTCTGCGGTTGCGTGTTTGCATTAGATTTGTGGATTAATGGGATTATGCTGCAATGGAGACATCCAGGGAACTGTTAAGTTTTTTGTTTAAAATTCCCAATTCCATAATGGGGGGGGGGGGGGGGGGGGGGGGTTTATTGCCAGGCTTCTCACCCATTACCAATGTGACATATTAATGTTATCTACTCACCCAACATCAGAAAACATTGGGTGCCAGGTTTGTGTGATAGCTTGCTAATGTTAATGTAACAGAAAATTTAACAGCAGGTCATGTGGATCATAAGATCATCCAGTTTAACAAAGTAGTTGCCCTTAAATTTCACATTTACAGTTGCTACACATTTTCTCTGGTCCCAAAAGCATAAGTCTGACTCCATTTCAAATTATTAACAAAATTTATAATGGAAATTTAATTTATCTTGGCGAACTGGGGGTTCAGAAATCATACTGGAGAGATTAATCGGATTCGGCCATAATCCTGGCGCTCAACAATAGACTCGCATTCAGTCAGTGCCCTTTACCAGCATGGAACAGCATAAATAGATCTGTTTTCAGTTCTTGTGGAGTATACTATACAGAGTGTTCCAGAACATGCTCACTGGCGCATTTTTTTTTGCTCTTTCTTAAGTGCTGAGCTGTGATAGCAGCTGGAAATGCCTGTCTGTTAGCAGTATTTATCACCCTGTCATTGGCTCTTCCTTATCTCTGGGCTTACGCGCATAATTGACAGTTCTGTGTTCTTTGCTAACAGAGGCACTGGTGTTGTTCCACTGGCTTGCGTAGTGTTGATTAGTGAAGTAGTTGTCAATTAGAAGAGGTGTCTTACCCTTAATAAATGGTATGGTGTTGACAAATTTGTAAGAAATGTTTTTTGTAGTTAATGGTAAGTTAATGTGGTAAGTAGCGAATAGTTGCGCTAAGGATAGTGTTCAATAATATTGAGCAGTGAGATATCGGAGCGGTAAATGCTTGTTGTTAGTATTGATTTGGGTGGAAAGATGGGCTGCCTGTAAAAGCCCTGTCTGTCTGTCTGTCTGTCTCTCTCGCTATGTCTCTTTGTCTCTCTTTCTCTGTGTCTTCGCCTGTCCCCGGGCAGGTGTTGGTCCAACTGTGTAGGGTATCGGAGGGACGCGAGATCACCGTTTTACAGCTGGACATTGAGGGGCTGGGCACCGAACTTAAGCTGCGCACCTTCGACATGTCCTCCAACACTTTTCTTAAGGAGATCTGTCTCAAATGTCCTGAGTACATGGGTAAGACATTAAACCTGCCCCAATGCCCCAAAAATCAAATCTGCTGCTGGTTGAAGACCTCTGACGTGGCCCTAATGTCCCAAGCCATTGATATAAACTCATACCTGTTTTAAGTATTCCGACTGCATGGGTAAAGCTCCCTAATTGCCCCCATGTTTGTCCCAAAATTAAGATACAAATAATTTTCGAAAAAATGTTACCGTTAACTTTTCAGTTACTTTCTTACTCTGTTTCTCTCACTCAGATGGGGAGAAGAAGCCGGTTCACCTCATCACCACACTGGACAACACTGAGGAAGACCTTCTGACTCTGGAATACATCAAGGTATGCATTCTGCAACCACAGTCATCTTTCATTACCAAAGACCAGCCCAAATGCTGTCTTCTTCATTCCTAGGATGGACCCAAATGGTCATCTTTCGCCCCCGACGACTGGTCCAAATGCAGTCATCTTCCACCGTGAGGCCAGCCCAATGCAGTCATCTTCCACTACCAGACTGGCCCAAATGCAGTCATCTTTTTACTGTGAGACTGGCCCAAACCCCATTCTCGGATTCAGCCCAAGCCTGACAGGGCATGAAAAAGCCCATTGGGTAGGGCTGGCTTTGAGGCACCAAATGCCAATAATGACAATCATGTCGGGCTCAGGCAGTGCGACAAAGGAGTCAATTTTTAGCTTACTGACCAATATGGGCCATTAAGCTATTGTCGCGATTATTCTTCTGTCATCCAGAACATTTATCTTCTTTTTTTTGGCCAGATGAATTTTCATGTAAATTTGGTTTAACATATTACCAGACCATATCTCCAGTTTTTTTTTTTTTGGGTTTTTGATTGAATCATCTTTGTCTGTTTTATGGACTTTTGAAATTTTGGCCCAAGTGCTTAAAGATGATAGAAATAGAAAAAGTATTTCCAAAAAATTGTCTGATTACTTTTTTGTCAGGCAGTAAACTCTCCTCGGTACCTGCAACATACAGTGTGAGTGCCATTTTGATTAAATCGACAGAATGGGTTTAGTAGGGATGCTGTACTTTGCCATTGGGTCTTATGGAGAATATGCAAAATGGTCTGTCGGTCATATATTACCTTCTTTTAGTGGTGTTAAACTTTACCTCAGATGACCGTGAAAGGTCAAACTTGAGGTCAAGCAAAATGCAAAAATTTTCAAGGGCTGCCAGGCTCAAAAATATTGAAGATCTGTCTATATGTGTATTGAGCACTGGTAGGAAGTCATGCATTAACTTTCATTTGGCCTTAACCTTTACCTTCGGCAACCTTCAAAGGTCAAACTTGTCATTGTGTAATTTCAATGGCTTCTATCATGAGAACTATTACAGATAGAGCCTAGGATTGTATTAGACATATATCAAGTCATAAATAAAATTTCATTTGATGGCCTTGAACTTGACCCTCTAACCTTTGAAGGCCGAACTAGACAGTGAAATTTCAATGACCTCGATCACCAAAATGGTCGCACATAGAGCCTGGGTTTGTATTGGGGACGTGTATGAAGTCATATATGACCTTTCAGTTGGTGACTTTGAGCTTGACCTTTGGAGACCTTGGAGACCTCTGGAGACCTTTGAAAACCTGTTGAAAACTTTTCACCTCCAATGTGGTCGTTTTACACCCTGAGACCGGTGTAAATTTTGTCATCTTCCATTGTGAGACTGGCCCAAATGTGGTCATCTTACACTCCAAGATTGGTCAAAATGCAGTCATCTTCCACCCTTTGATTGTCCCAAGTGTGGTCATCTTGAAACTGATCAGACCAGATGTGGTTTGCATAATACTTTCCTCTTATTTTTTTTAACAGGCAGACAAAAATGCACCAGAATTCAAGACCTCTTACAAAAACACCGAGCAGCTGATAAAGGTCAGATTCATGCTTGTGCCCTGTAATACACCCTGCATCAAATCTTCATTGTCAATATACCTAATTACTGTGTCAATTCTTGTGTTATTCACAATGTGAATTATGATGTTAATCACAGTTGAAATTACAGTGTGAAAATGTAACAGTAACTCAGCAGTGTTCCAGCAAGTACTGGAAATCCGTGAGAATTGTTAATTTCTATGTGGTATTTTTCAAGGTTTAAAATGGGCCTATAATTTTAATAAAATGCTTGAAATTGCTTGAAATCGTATGTTTGTTGCATTGCTGTTTGACAAGCATATATGTTGCCACAGCTGCAAGGTGCCGAAAAGTGCTCATTGACTATCTGTGAAAAGTACTGCAATTTGACATTGGAAATGATGTAGGAACCCCAAATTCTTGTGGTGATTAATAATGTGCTTATACTTTGTAATTAACCTCCGCCGAGGAGGTATATGTTTTCGGTGCCGTTTGTTTGTTGGTTTGTTTGTGTACAACATAACTCAAAAACTCATGGCCGGATTTTGACAAAATTTTCAGGGTGGGTGGGTATTAACTCAAGGAAGAGGTGATTAAATTTTGGCATATCTAGGCCAAAGTACTGCTGAGATATACGCCAAAGTTCTAGATTTCAGGTCTTTCCAATGGGCCGGAGTTCCAATCGCTGTGCTTTCGGCTTTGCTGCCCCCTGGCGGAGGTTCTGCGCTCTCTGAGTGCTTTTCTAGTTTTCAGCTTATTTCAGTGTTACAATGTGATGGTGGTGATGTGTTTGTTACTGTCATCTCTCACAGGTGAATTTCTCATCTCTGGATGTGCACCTGCATGTGGAGGCTCTACTCAACGCCATGAACTTCTTAAGCAACCTAATGCCTCCTTCTAAGAAGGAGGCACAGGAGGAGCCAGAGGATCTGCCCACCATTCCTGAAGAGGAGGAGGAGGAGAAGAAGGAAGAGACCACGATCACCAAGAAAATCAGTATGCCTCCTCTCCCTTCGACATCACTTCCTCTTTCTTTGACATCACTTCCTCTCCCATCTGCATCACTTTGGCTCGTATTCAGAAACGACACTTACACTAATTGAATGTGAGTGAGTGCTAAAACTCAGTTTGTGTCAGGTTATACTAAACGAGTCAGAGGTTGCCCTAACACTCATTTGCTTTCAGAGACCTCACTCACACTGAAATTAGTATCCCTTTATGAGTGAAGGTTGAGTGCAGGGAACACCTCCCTTGAGCTGCACTAACTTGCGCCGGTATTTTGTTCTCATGGCTTTCGGGTGGTTACAAACACTAGAAACTCTGGATCATTTACAGCCACGTGCTCGACGCAATCCCAACTAAGCAAAATTTAACTCATGATGATAACGATGCCAGTAACTTACTAAGTGACCGCCTGGTTTCAGTGTTTACGAACTGCACTGTGCTGAACCATCCCTTAAAAATGATGTTTGGACATGACCTGTTTTCAATCATTTAATAAAATTTTATTTACTTGAATAATAATACTTACTTGAATAATTTACTTTTATTTACTTACTTACTCCAAAAAAATCCTAAGGATTATCATGTGTCGCCAGTTCTACTTGTTAAGTTAGAATGAGCACTGATAATTATTGCCTTGTTTTCAGTTCATTTAAATTACCATTGCAGACACTTCGAAAACTCTCAACATTATCAGGTGTGGCCAGTTTTCATTAATGACGCATACCTGGGAACTCTCACGCATTCGGATTTCTCTCACTTTTCTTTACTGATGGGTTGGAAAATTCTGCGCTCAGGTGGCTCGTGGGGCGCGTGTGGATTGGTCTGCGAGGCTCATGTAGCTGTAAGTCACGAGAATCCATCCTTTTCTACATTAATTGCTGAATGTAGAGGGAAATGTCTGGCAGGTTTCACAGCTTGTTGCTTAGTGAGCCTCGCAGGCTGTCCTGCACCTTTCGTGAGCCACTCGACCACAGAATTTATGAAGACATGCTGATATTTACGTTGTCATTTAATGTGTAAAAGAAACGTCTCAATTTTGTGAAGCAATGTATGACAATGCTATTGAAAATAAATTTCACTGTTGTTTTACCAATTAGGCTGAGAAACTTTCGAATTAAGAAAAGTAAACTGCGACAGGTTTAGATCATTCTGCATTGAAGGGTGAGGATAGAGCATCCCTTAGCAGCAGCTGACGCACCGCCTGGCGTTGGTGAATAGCAACTGGCGAGGAGTGGGACCGCTGCCTCAGTTAGTGGTAGTTCGATCTCTCTCTTACACTCCAGTTACATTTCAATCATACTCACTATATGGTGAGGGAAGGGCGACTGTGACTGTTGTTTCTGAATACGGGCCTTCCTCTCCCTTTGACATCACTTCCTCCCCCTTCTGCATCACTTCCTCTCCCTCCTGCATCAGTTCCTCTCCCCTCTGCGTCACTTCCTCTCCCGCTGACATCACTTCCTCTCACTTCTGCCTCACTTCCTCTACCTTCTACATCACTTCCTCTCCCTTCTGCATCACTTCCTCTCCCTCTGACATCACTTGCTCTCCCCTCTGCATTTCCTCTCAGTTTCATGTCACTCCCACTTACTCCCTCAACCACCTCTTCCCCCTACATGACTATTTCTCCCTTCTGCACCTCCTCGTCTCACACTTCTATCCACATCCTCTTCTACCCGTGTTTACCTCTTTTAACTCCTACACCATTTCCACTCTCCGATAACCTGATTAATTTGGCAAATTTCCCAAAAACAGAGTTAAAGGAATAGTTCACCCAAAAATGAAAATTCAGTTCATTATCAATTTACCCTCAAGCTGAGGAGAAGTCCGGTGTAGTTTTTTTTATTCCTCAAACTGCAGCTGGAGACGGGGGGGTTTCCTCCTGCACCGCAAATCCATATTACGAGCGTCTATGGTTACCAAAAAGAAAAGGCCTATGAAACTACGCAAAAACTTTGTAATATTCCTCCATTCTGTTCGTCTGCTGCAATCCAAGTGTCCTGAAGGGGTAACATCCAGAGTTTACCCGAAACGATGTCATTTTGTACAGTTTTATAGCGCATTATTCTCTCTAGTATGTTTGCCTGGAGGCGCACTTGCGCTTTCATGCGGTTCTCTCGAGCAGCTGCGGACACTACGGTCTTGATATTGCGAAGAAGAGCGATCAGCCTTAGCTGTAGTCTTTCAGGTTCCTGAACTGGTAATTTTTGGAAAGTCAGGGATCTCCTGAACACACGCTTCATTTGGTTGAAGCAACCTGTTTCAGTCTAGACCGTTATCGTCGTAACCTTAAAGAGTGGACGGTTGGAGCAGTATCGTCGCTCACTTGAACTTTATTATAACTTCTCCAGCAGGCACGCACGCATAACGTTCCAGCTACGTTCAATTACACTTCGTGTCACACTGTCCTTCTGGAACATATGCAAAACTAGGACCCTTTTCCCATTACAATCCTATTGTAACACAACCAGGAAAGGAACACAGTTTTCATACTAATTTACCAGTGCAGTTGAAAAAAAATAAATTTCTGAGTGACAAAAACCAAAAATGTCTTTTTACTTCCAACTTGGGGAGCAGTTGACTTCGCTCTGCTTTATTATCCCCCGCCAACACGAAGTGGGAGGGGGATATAGGTTTGACCTCCGTCCGTCCGTCCGTCCGTGTGTGCGTCCGTCCGTCCGTCCGAGATAAAGGGGACAGCTTTACTCAGAAACTACTACAGATACAGCAACCAAATTTGGTGTGTAGCTTCAGACCATAAAGGCCTTGATTGAGTTCGAAAATGAGAAGCGCACGATTGGCGGGGGATGTTGTAGACCATGTCGACTTGTTGGTTCTCGTTTCACTCTCAGCAGCATGTAAATACACGGTTGGGAATCGCGGAAGACACGTTGGACGTGTCTGGGGTGGCTATCGTGGTGCCCGCAGCTGCTCGAGAGAACCGCGTGAACTTGCCTCTAGACAAACATACTAGAGAGAATAATGGGCTATAAAACTGTACAAAATGACATTGTTTTGGGTAAACTCTGGATGTTACCCCTTCAGGACACTTGGATTGCAGCGGACGAGCAGTATGGAGGAATATTTTTGCATAGTTTTATGGACCTTTTCTTTTCAGTAACCATAGAAGCTTGTTATATGGATTTGCGGTGCAGGAGGAAAACTCCCCCCAGTCTCCAGCTGCAGTTTGAGAAATAAACTGCACTGGACTTCTCATCAGCATGAGGGTAAGTCGATAATGACTGAATTTCATTTTTGGGTGAACTATTCCTTTAATGCTCTGAGTTACTCTACACCAGTGTTATCACTGCAGGGTGACCAACACTAGTGGTGAATTATCCCTGCATTACCCATCACCCAATCCAACAGCGTTAACCCCCTTATTACTGAACACCAGTGTTATTGCCCCAGATTACACATCACCAGTGTTAGTGCTTCAGGTTACCCAACAGTGATGGGAACACAGTCTGTCTCCTACCCAAACTTTTTCTGAAGGCTTGTGGACAGAGGTTATAACCATGATGCTGTGGGGCGGGGCATACACATACATGATTTATCTGGAATGTTTCAAAATGTTGGGTTCCCTTGGCAACCGCAGAGAGCAGCATTGGGGTTTGTCTGTATTGCGTACTGCTTGTATTCGGCTCACCCTGTTTGTATCTCTTTCTCCTCTCCAGCTTCTAAGAAGTCCAAATTTGAAGACGTGGTAAATTTGCACATCAGAGCTGACCTGTCTTGTTTGAAGGTGTTTATCCGTGGCCAGAAAGCGAGAATCTCCGAAATCAGCATCGAGGGTATGACGACGTGTCCCCTTACCCCTTGGCGGGATATTTCCTGTTTGATTAGTCTGGCCTGCATTGCCATGGAAACAGTCTTCTTGATGGGCCTATATTTTTAGATTTGCATATTAAGATTTCTGCGTGGCTGGAGAATCTCTTACTGATCTAATGAGGCGGGCTTCCGTTCTGTAGCTGCAGGGGACGCGGTGATCAGAAGGGCTTAAGCGCCCTCCTGTGGTCAGTTTTGCTTCGCGTGTAAAGTAGGAAATTAGTGACTGGAGCATTTTCCTCATAAATTTTTTTTGTATGAAACATGCCTATGGCATGCCACGACAGATGAACATCAACACTGATTATATTTGGAATATGTATTATAGTAATAATTATGGCCATTGGCTTTCATCATGCAGGGCTTGTGTCAGAGGTTCTGATGAAGAAGAAATCAGTGGAGGTCTCAGCCAACCTGAGGAATATTGTCATACTGGACTGTGACAAAGATGCCCTGTATAAGAAGGTATGTATTGCATTTTGATAGAGAGTCACTTGGTTCAAATGTCTTTCATAATTTTACATTCACAGTCAGTTCAAAAAATCGGCACTGAAGCTAAACATCAGTTGATGTCACCACAGCGCTGTCACCTCCTCTTTATGAAGACACCCCTCTACTGAATGTGGTAGAGCTACCAGAATTATCCTTTCTAAACTGGAGAACGGTGTAATAATGTCAAAACATTGCCTTTGTCCTTAATGTGATTTCGCACCTTTCCCTGTGCTGTGGAGTATCACTGAATGGACTCTGTCCATTCAAATGAACTCATCCATATTTTTACCTCACTCTGGCCCTGTTCATTGGCTGTTTCCAGAACGTGTTAGTGTGACTGACTGGTTACTGTATCTATGACTGTTTCCAAGGCGGTGTCCATCGCGGGGAAGGAGGTGTTTGACTTCCACATGATTAACCACATCGACGCCACTGAGGGTGATGCCTACATGGACATGAACAGGGTGGACACCAGTGTCTCTCTGACTGTGGGCTGCATTCAGGTGGTTTTTCTCAACAAGTTCATCTCCACCATCCTGGTGAGTGGTGCCGCTGCACTGGCCATCCAACCTGCCATCAGATAGTTTTCTATTGACGTAGTTGGCATATTTTATGATTTACTAATTTTGTGTGGTTGTGTCGGTGTGTAGGCTCTGATTGGTTAGTTTTTGGTTGACATTGTAGGTATATGGGATCTGATTGCATAGTTGAGGGTGAATTTTGGAGGTGTCTTGGCTAAAATTATTTTGCTCTGGTTTGGATGCATACTTGAAGAGTTTGTTTCCAAAATGTAATAAGTGCCAAAATGACAAAATTGAGATAATACCGTCGAGCGATAGCCCTGTGCTTCTTACACAAGGTGCAAAAATGAGTTTTTTTTAAATTCATACTATAAGGTGTATTATTTCATGGTAAACATTTGTGGCGCCAGCATAGGAAAAAGCTGATTTACTCAAAAAGAGTGATATGGATATACAGCGTTTTGGAAACAAACTCTTCAGTTATTGTTGGTGCTGTGATGTTAGTTTGGGGGCATTGATATTGGCTATCATTTGTGAAGCTTAATGCATGCTGGACTTTTGATTGGTCAATTGTTGTGAGTCTAGACTCTGACTACATGCTTCCCCCCCAGGCCTTCATTAATAACTTCCAAACGGCGAAGGATGCATTGGCGGAAGCGACGGCTCAGGCAGCTGAGAAAGCAGCCACAGGAGTGATGGAGCTGGCTGAGCGCAGCTCGCGAATCTCTCTGGACATCGACGTGAAAGCACCTGTGGTCTTCCTTCCGCAGTCCTCGGTCTCCCGCAACGTCATCGCGGCCGACTTTGGTCTGGTCACTGTGCAGAACCACTTCTCCATGGTGCAGTCCAGAAAACACACCAAGATCCCCCCCATCATAGATGTCATGAAGGTCGGCCTCAGCAACCTCAAAATGTACAGGTAATATGAGAGGGCAGGGAGGAGCGGGCCTGGTAGAAAGATGGAGAAAACAGTGCTTGCTTTTGAAAGGCTGATATAGAACCATGACAACAGGGGAGGGACCAGTAGTGTTCTAGGCTGGGTGTTTGGTCAGAATGGAGGTGAAAATGGGTGTGTCTATCTTGTTCAGGACCACGTATGAAGAAGAGCAGTTTCAGAATGAAATTCAGCTGCTCAAGCCAGTCAGCCTGGACCTTTCAATCAAACGGAACCTCTCTGCATCCTGGTACCACTGCATCCCTGACATCGAAATCACTGCCCGCCTCAAACCAATGAGTGTGAGTGTTCCTGTGTGTTTTGCGCATGTGTTTGTATTTTATTTATATATAATATACGTATTGTAGATGATACGTAGTCATTCCACGGTGTACAAATTCGACTTGATATTATGAAAAATCAGATTCAGCTGATTAACTACTAATGCTTTGAATTTTTTTTTAGTTACTCAGGGCTTTCAAAAGTTTTTGGAGTAGGCGGCTGGCAGAGTAGAGTAGGCGGGTATGGCTGGTGGTGGAGGTGCTGAGAATCCAAGCACTGAGGGTGCAAAGCCCTCTTGGGGGCATTCTACCAGGAGAAATTTAAAAATTTGAAGCTCTATGATGCATTCTGGTGCCTTCTAGCGTCTGATTTCCTTGTCATTTCATGATGGAAATTCAAATTTTTTTTTTAGTGTTAACTTATATATTTTTGAGGATGCTTGTCATTATTTGCTCATGAAGCATTACTGTATACATGCATTGTCACTTCTGATTATCAGTTATTAGAATTTGATACATGCAACAAACCCCTTTGTGCAGTAGACAAAAGAGAAGATGTTTGTGTTCCCCTGTTAAAGGCTTTATAATTCAAGATTTGAGCTTCACTGCGAAGGGGAAAATGGCTTCAGTGAAACAAGAAACTTGAAGCTTTTAGAATACCATCATATTACAGTTTATTTTCAAAATAAAATTTTTGGATATTTCATGAAATGCTAGCATCAAACTTCAGTCATTTCATGAAATTACTAAAAAAAAAAAAGCGATCATTTCAAGAAATGACTGGTTTCATGATCTGACTGAAGCATATTGCCAATTACATAATGTAGCAACATTTTAGCTTTTTCCTGTTCCTGGGCAGAAAGGGTTATTTCCCAACTGCTTATTCCTAAAGAAAAAGGAGAAGACCTATCAAACTATGCTTTTGTGACTTGGGAAATGAATTTTCCAAATTTTATCCATTTTCCCGGACATTAAAGGTAGATAGAAAGCTGATTTGCTCACAGAGAATTTTCTTGAGCTTACAAGCATTTAAGAACTTTATAGAATGTTGTGGAACTTCCAAGAAGTTTCAAGAATTTTTCTAGGATGTTGTAGAACTTTCAAGTATTTCAAGAGCCTTTTGAAATTTTCTACGTTGTAGATCTTTCCGTAGTACAACCCCAATTCCGAAATTGTTGGGACAAAGTTTAAATTGTGAATAAAATCAAAATGCAATGATGTGCAGATCACATGAGCCAATATGTTATTTACAATAGAAAATGGATAACATTTCAAATGGCTTTAGAGTGTGTATTTTCACTGACTGTAGGCCTACTGCTGTATAGCTAATTTTACACAGTTTTTAAATTGCTTTGTCCTGCCACCGAAAATATTGACTATTGTGTGACATAATCTGTGGTCAAGGGACAAGAGAAGCAGAAATGTCGGGTGTCTGGGTGGGTTACTTCAGCGGGGAAGAATCATGGAGAAAATGCAGTTGTTTTTTCTGATTTCTGAAACATGACGTACACATAAAGATGGCTAAAACATTTCCAAATAACTTAGCTAAGCAAAAGCCAATACAGATGCTGATTTTTGCCGACTTGAATTAAGTATCACCCTTTATCAACATTCCGCAAAACGGGTTTGCAATGAGGAGCTAAGCTTATGAGTGTTCCACTCAGGGAACAGCGCACAGCTAAATTACAGGTGTTGGCATACTTTTTCCAACTCGTGCGAAGACAAAAATCCTGTAAATGATTAAAACGATATCTGGTAATGTAGGTAAGACATAACACTTTACTTTACCACCATTACTTTGACTAATAACTTAACGCCATAATTTAATATTTATAGTTTAAGGAAAATTTCAATTGAATGCCTGCAATAAAGTTTCCCATACAGGAAACCGTTCCGTATACTGTCGGTAATCAAAATGTTCGATATGAAATGATGGTTCTTTTTAGATATGTTAGCCAGACATAGTGCATCTTTACCTCTCTCGTTAATGAAGGTTAGTATTAGCTGCCGGATTGCTCACTCGGTGATGGTGGCTGACAGGCGCGTGCTTCGGAGGAGAGCTGTGAACTGTCTACACTCTTATGAATTGGCAACAAGGGGTCACAAACGAGTAAGCCTTGTACATAGTTCACCAATTGGGCATTCCACATTCGGGTGGGATTGGAGATGCCAAATTAAAAAAAAAAATAGGAGGACAATAATGTTGAAGTTTTTAGTATTTTATTTAGGGGTTCAACCATCTCGTCAAACGGCGATAAGATTTTTCGAACGCAGGCGATGCAGTAGCCTAATTTTCTGCCAGCGCAAGTGCGCAAGCAGCTCAAGTCTTTATCAAAACTGTACGAACGTAGCATGTGGTGGCTGCGCCAGGCTCGTTCATGCGCAATGAAGGAAACCATGATTGCTTACTAATGCAAGGAAATAACGCAATGACTCCTTTTATTGTACGTATGGCTAAACTCCGGGTTAAAAAAACAAGGAGGGTGACAAAAAGAATTTAATGATATGGAGATTCAGAGTCGCGAGTAGCTGGTCACGATGTCCCAAGTAGACGGCGATTATCGCTGGTCGCCGACTGGTTTTGAAAGCCCTGTCACTGTTCAATAGCGATATAGGTCTATTTGGGATCTAGATCTTCACCCTCCGTGGTAATTTTTGAGTTTGTATTTGTGTGTGCGTGTGTGTGCATGTGCGTGCGTGTGTGTTTGCGTGTGCGTGTGCGTGCCTCAGATGGTGCTCAGCCAAGAGGATATGACCGTGGTGTTGAAGACTCTCAGTGAAAACCTGAGTGAGACGTCCGATGCTATTCCACCGCCCCCAAGTCCGACAACGGATAAGTCCGACACTGTGTCCGCCAAAGACTCGCAGACATCCCAGCCTGGAGGTACGGATCCAGTACACGCACATATTCACTCAGATTCACACTCCAACACACAAGCACAAACATCTGGGCATGCTCTCCAGGTGGTACTGACTCATTTTTATCCTCTTCCACCTATTTAGCTCTGCATCTCACAAAGACGTCAAACACTGTATGAGAGAAAGTAGAAATCTATTGTGTCATGCTCTAATTGACTTTTGGTCATCGCCGTTTCACTAACCCAAAGGAGGACCTCTGAAATGCTACCCATAGATCCCAATGCTCTCATTATGTGTGTGTGTGTGTCTGTGTGTCTAGCGAACACAGTGGTAACAGCGGCCGTTGTTGAGCCTCAGAAGACTGCAAAGCTGAAAACCACTCTGAAACTGGATTTCAAGTTTGACTCCATGACCCTGGTTCTGTACAGCCCTACTGAAAAGGAGGTACACCCTAAATCACAATTACATCCGCTGACTGCACCTTATTACATCCCGTGTGCTTCTGTGTGTTGAAGCTGCATGTACAGAATGCATTCAGGCTTTGCAGAGCTCGAAAAGTCTGAAAGCTGGACATCTGGGACAATCAAAATTTCTGTGGGGCAACCAAACCTGTCCAAACAGACTGTAGGTCCATTTGTAATTTGCTTGGAGATGCACTGAAGCTGCTGTCAGCAAGACAGTTTGGATTTTTGGCAGAATCACCATGCCCAATCCTGTTACATAATGGTAGGAAATTAAACCCTTGGCCCTGATCCCAGGCCCAGGCCCAGCCTGAAAATGCTTGAAAATCCTTGAAGACTTTTGTTCTTCCATAAAGGAAAATGAGAACAACATTTGCATTAATTTAGTCTACTTGAGATGTGCAGTCCTCCAACTCATGGCAGGCAATATTCATAGATTTCACAACACTTGAATACCAGTCTGCAGAATATGTCTATAATAATCTCAAAGTTTGATATGAGAGCAGGTTAGAGTTTTTGATCCAGAAAGAATGCATGGCATTGTTTGCAGGGTTTAAGATGATTCATACACTACCTACAATGTGCATGGCGAAGATCATGGCGACTCAGTCTGAAGATAATTATTTGGTTTTTAAAGCTACTAGATCAAAATTTTCGGCATTTAGATGATCTAAATCTATCTGCTGTGGTTTGGCTGCCCCTCGGGCTTCATTTTGATCAAATCACTTCAGGAAAATCAAGTTTGAGGTTGAGAATGTTTATTAGAAAAATTGTATTACGTGTCACGTCACATATTTTTCAATGTTTTATTACTTTCTGCAAGTAAAGACAACCATCTTATGCCAAAAAAGATTAAAAGAACTGTTCACCCAAAAATTCTTTCATCTACTCACTTTTGTCCCTGTTTAGACTCGGGTGAAGTTTGTTAGTCCATAATACAAATTTGGGAGTGCACTGGCACGACCGTAGTAGTCTTTTCCAAAGCTACTGGGGTCAGTGGGGATTTGTTCATTTGCAGTCTTTAGTGTCAAATAAACAGCCAAAAATAACAATGAAATTACGTAATGCAACTCATGCAGCTTAATCAAAGTTTCCCGAAGCCAAATGACCACAGTGTGACCATTATTTAGTGTAAATTTTTGCACAGCAGCAGCAAAAATATTTGGCTTATCAATGTAATCTTGTGCTGCCACAATGGGTCACTGTGGTGCTTCAGTCGGGTACCATGTTTTCGCAGGATTTTTCGTGGCCTGTCTCTCATTTAGGCCATATGTCTGTGTTCAGGCTCAGTGTTCACGCTGTAAATGTGTGTTCAGGTGTGTGTTCAGACTATATTTGTGTCTTTGGGCTGTATCCTTTTTGACGCTATGCCTGTTCAGGAGGCTTTGTTTTGACACTGTATCTAGGTATTCAGGCTCTCTGTTGTCGGCGGTATCTCTGTATTCAGGCTGTGGATTGAGGCAGTATCTTTTTCGAGGCTCTGTCTTTGTGATCAGGCTTTGTGTGGAGGCTGTATCTGTGTGTTCAGGCTCTTTTGTTGTGGCAGTGTCTGTGTGCTCAGGTGTGTGGCTGTATCTTCGTAACTGTGTGTTCGTGCTCAGTTGAGGCTGTATCTGTCTGATAAGGGGGAACTGCTGGATTCGCGGGCTGAGGATTTGAAACTGGCGGAGTTTCGGCTGGGCACCATTTCCACGGCCGTGCAGATGTACTCCGACAGCTCCATGAAGGCTTCCGTCAAACTGGCCAACTGCACCTTGGATGACAAGCGGCAGAAGGTCGAAAAGATCACCTCCAGGTACCGCCATTTCTGACCAAATATCATCCCAAACAGACTACTGAGACACACTGTCAGGTTGGGCTCTAACCACATACAAAAAAGTCTTAGGCACACTTAAAGCAATTTTGTAGGGCAAGTATGCTTGCAAAATTAAATTTAAAATTTTTTTTAAATTAAATTAAAAGTTTGTAATTACTGAGAATTGCACTATACAGAGCTCTAAACTGTTAGAGACAAAGTCAAACCAGTATTTGGTGTGACCATACTTTGCCTGAAAATTTGGAACACTGTCCTGTTGTGCTATAGTTTTATAAGATGATTGGCTTTTTGCTTGTTTCAAGCAAAACTCCCCGCCGTTCTGCTGCAGGCTGACAGTCTCACTTGGGTCTATCCCTCCACGTAATTAGCTCGCCGGGACGAATGTCCGGAGAGCTATTGTCGTACCCCCGGCGTCCGCGTCCGTCCACGTCCGCGTCCGCGTCCGTCCGCTTGCAGAAAAACTTTAACCTTGCCCATAACTTTTGAACCGTGAGAGATAGGGCTTTCATACTTTGCATGTGTACTCCTTGATGCCAGACCTACCTACCGATGCCAAAATTTCTGACCTCGTGACCTTGACCTTGTTCTTTGACTGACCTTTAGAAAACTTTAACCTTGCCCATAACTTTTGAACCGTGAGAGATAGGGCTTTCATACTTTGCATGTATACTCCTTGGTGCAAGACCTACGTAAATTTTGACCTGGTGACCTTGACCATGACCTTTACCTGACCTTTTTAGCTCGCCGGGACAATTAACGTCTGGAGAGCTATTGTCGCACCCCCGGCGTCCGTGTCCGTCCGCGTGCAGAAAAACTTTAACCTTGCCCCCCGGCGAGCTTTGCTGTCTTTCTGACTACTCTTGTTGTAGATGGCAATGATGATGGTGTCATCAGGGCTCTGTCAAGACTATTTTATCTGTGTCAACTGTTTATAACGAAATGCATACATTACCTACTAAAACAGTTTCTAAAATTGGCATGTGTAATTTCAAGGGTTAGAAATAAGGGAAAAAAAATTGGGAACAAATCAGGTCGTCTGCACCATCTGACCAGGGTAAGAAATTTCCCCGGTGAGATGACATTTTATGACATGTGTCCGTCTTGTATTCTTTTTTTGTTCCCATCCAAACATGATCTAGTATTTCAATTATCAACTTTCTGTTCGCAGTTATAGTCCTAAAAACATTAGGTAATGTGTTCTCTGGTCAGATAGACAGAATTAGAATGTAACAGCCTCTATCCCCAAGGGACAATCATACGTTAGCATTAGTGACGGTTGTGCACACAAGTATGTCCATCTAATGTTATAGTTCCCTTAAACAATGTAACAAAGCACAATACAAACTACAGAGTGAGTCAAAAAAACTATACACTTTTTAAATGTCCAATTATTATATTCTGTAGCAATGTATACGGCATCTTTTTACAAGTACGTTTTCAGCAGCTCTTTCTGCTTCTTTTGATACCAGTTTGCACCTTGTTGGATTGAACCCATGACTGCTGTGGAACAATTTAAGGAGTTTAGTGAAATTTCACTTGTGCCAACAAGTTGTGCCAACAATTTCACTTGTGCCATCAGGCTTTGACACAAAGCAAAAGGAACGGAATTCCCTCTGTGAAGTTTCAAGTCAACATAAAACATTTGTGGCACACACTTGTGACGCCGAAAACTCCGCAGCACATTTGTAACGTTCCGTGTCCTATGATATTCAGTGACCAAGAAAGCCCTTTGCCTGTGGACGCACCATGCTTGGCAGTGCCAGGTCAATACGACCAATGCACAGGCAGGATTCATATACCTTGCCAACATGATATCTCAAGAACAGTGTGACCGATTCTGTTCATATTTGCTTTCAAGGTGTATTAGGGCCGGGGGACATAGTATTCAGCTCCGTCAGTCCGTCTGTCCATCCATCCCGTCCCATTTGTTGTGAACGCGATATCTCAAGAACGCTTTGACCCATTTTATTCATCTTTGGCTTCAATGTGTATTTGTGTGATACGCCGACCCCAGACGATTTCCGTCACCTGGCGGGGGACGTGGCTACGTTTAGTGGCAACACTTGTTCTCATATGCCTTTTAGGGCTTCTGTTATTAATGGTAATATTTCTCAAGTAATAAAAAATAATCTTTGGAATAATTTTTAAATTAGTCATAAGATTAATGGAAAAAGAACCTAAGTGATTTTTTTAAAATAATTGTTCGGGGCAGCCCTAATGAGGGACCAAAGTTGAGTTTGAAGCCTTTATAAAAGCCTAAAAGCAGAGAGAAAGGCTGTTTGCAGGGGATGGAAATTCTGCAACATCTGCTAGTCAGGATGGGGCGGGAGCAATTACTGACGCAATCAGCACCTAACTAGAACATCTCAGGTACTCAGTCTTATTAAGCTCCATTTTGACTAAAACACTGTCTATGTAAACTGTTGCCTATTTTTGCAGTGGGCAGCAAGGAAACGGAGTAATTTTTGAGATGCAGTTAGCGTAACTGTCAGTGATGTAGTTTACTGTTATTGCGCTGTGTGAAGCTGGGAGTGAGTCCCCTCATCGAGCTGGTTGGGTGATGTACTTGATGTTGCTGTGTTTAACATGGCACAGTACTGCAGAGAGCAGTAGCATTAGTTAGTCCGCTATCCTCTCCTGCAGGTTGCTTGAAAAGTAGATGCGCTGTCCCCTGTTAGCGGAGCATAGCATTGCGTAGCGTGGTGTTGTTTGGCGTAGTCTAGCATATTGCAGTGTAAAGCTCTGACTCCCGTTCTAGCAGGCAGCATAAGGTATAATATTTCTCTTATGCTGTTTTTTAGTGTCACATTGCATCGCTCGGTTTAGCCTAGCCTAGCCTAGCGTAGCGCAGTGTAAAGCTGTGACTCTGGTCCGGCAGGATGCTGGAGATGAAGCCTGGCGCGGAGCACAGCATGATGGTGGAGCTGAGCTATAAGCAGGGCCGGGAGGGGACAGTCCTGGACACGCAGGTGCAGGACATTTACCTGTGTGCCAGCATGGAGTTCCTGCTCACCGTGGCTGATGTCTTCCTCAAGGCCAGTCAACAGGGCTTCGCTGCCCCTTCCAAGAATGCCAAACCTGCCGTCTCATCCAAGGAGACTGGTACGCACCCTACCCTGAGAGTGTGTGTTTGTTTGTGTGAGTAATGGTGTGCGACTGTGTGTGTGTGTGTGTCTGTGTGTGTGTCTGTGTATTTAATACCTCGTGGCGTGTGAGTGTGTATGTGTTTGAGTGTTTTTGTGTATTTTATATCTAGATGTGCATGTGCGCGTGTGTGTGTGTGTGTGTGTTTTTGTGCATGTGTGTGTGAGAGTTGGTGCATGAGTGTGAGCTTATTTAATCCCTTTATGTGTAGCAGCTCCTGCACCACCAGTAGTGGCGAAGTCCGAAATGAACGTGGTGGTTAAAAATCCGGAGATTGTGTTTGTGGCGGACTTGACACGAGCCGATGCCCCCGCCCTCGTCATGACGACACAGTGCGAGCTGCTGATGCGGAGCGACCCTGAAGGCCAGACCATGCAGGCGACCATACGCGACCTCAAGGTGGTGGCGTGCCCATTTCTGCGTGATGACCAGCGGAACAATGTGACCACCGTACTTCTGCCATGCCAGGTGTTCTTCCAGAGCACCCAGACCCCCTCCAGCCCACAGAGTATGGAGCTCAGCATCGATTCCCTCACCCTCAAGGTAACTCTGCCCTGACATCTGAGACCCCGACCCCCAGCCTGAGACTCCACCCTCTGCATGAGAACCACTCCTCCCTGATGAGACTCCACCTACTGTCTTGGACACACCTGCCTTGTGTCCCCATTGTGATTTCCTGCTCTCTGTGTGATCTTTTTGGCTGTTGTCTGCTCAATGAGACAAGTCTTTTGTGTGATGCAATCGTTCGTCCGCCCTTTAATGTAATGGGACGTCCATTCTACAGTGTGATAGGCTGGTAACTGCTTGATGTAATTGGTTGTCCTTTCTACAATGCAGTTGGCTGTAAATTGCATGTTCTCTCTGCTGTGTATCGGGCTTTATTCTGTATGTTGTGACTGACGTCTGTTTTCTGCTGTGCGATTGCTTCTGCCTGTGCGCCAGGTGTCCCCCATCATCATAAACACAGTGATCACCATTCAGTCTGCGCTGACCCCTGCCGCAGAGACCCCCAAGGAGCTGGCGAGCCCCGTACCCCCTAACCTGTGGGACAGGAAGAACTATGAGGAGCTGAAGCTCTGGTTTCTGGAGGAGGAGGATGAAGAGGACGCCCGGAAGCTTCCGCCGCTGGTGCCGCAGGGAGAGAGTGTCAGAGTGTCCATCAGCTCCATCTGCCTGACTCTGGAAGCTGGTGTCGGCCACCGCACCATCCCCATGCTTCTCGCCAAGTCCTCCTTCCACGGGGACGTCAAGAACTGGAGCACACTCATCAACGTGGAGAGCCAGCTCAACTTAGAGGTGCAGTATTTGCACACTGCCGGAGAACAAGTTTTATTTGGGAGGGCAGGATCCGCGCAGTTTTAGACAGTGAACTCAACCTGGAGTTACAGTAGCTACACAGCTCTGGAAAGCGAGCATAACCGGGAGGAACAGGATCTGCCCATTGCCAGAGGGCAGGCTTTACTTCGGGGTGCAGTACCCACACAGTTTTGGATAGTAGGCTCAGTCTGGAGTTAATGTATCCACACAGTTCTAGAATACTGGCTCAACCTAGAGGTGCAGTATCTAGACAGTTCCAGAAAAGCAGGCTCAGCCTGGAGGTACAGCACCCAGACAGTTCTAGAAAGCAAGCTCAGCTTTGAGGTACAGTATCCAGACAGTTCTACTATGGAGATGGGCAATAAATTTATCACGATAATTGTAAGCGCAATGATAATGACTTCTGTCATGAGGCGAACAGGCGAGCTTGCTCCTTTTGTTTTCAACTAGTCATACCTGATGCGGTCTTGAACTAATGGCTGCCAAAAATCAAAGGCTATTTGCAATATAGTTTCCAGCAGTTATTATACGCTTCACAGAATGGAGATAAATCAGAAGCCAAGCGCTGT
This sequence comes from Gymnothorax reevesii, assembly GCA_029721435.1. Classification (NCBI taxonomy): domain Eukaryota; kingdom Metazoa; phylum Chordata; class Actinopteri; order Anguilliformes; family Muraenidae; genus Gymnothorax; species Gymnothorax reevesii. The sequence continues at coordinate 35,170,673 of CM056580.1, read as the reverse complement.
TCAAGTGTTTATTTCATGTAATATTGGATCATGCAGATGAAAATTAATATTAATATCAGATGTTGTGCTTTCAACCGCCAATTTATTTTGTCATTTTTTTGACAAAATCAATTAATGGATTTTTTTATTTTTATTTGTCGTACACAGATAACGAGCATCAGAGGTCCTTAACTCCCGTTTTGCACCCCTGTTGCTGCTAGTTTTCAGCGAACTGGTATCTTTGAAACGCTTTACAGTGCCATGTAAGCATCTTGTAAGGCCTCTGTGCGGTTACGAACAATCTCAGAGAGCTCCCTCCGTTTTGCCATCATGTTCAACTCTGAGACACCACTCAAATTCATGTCACCTTATATATGGGAGCACTGGACCATCAGAGCTAATTTTGCAGAATTACGTGGCCTCAAACCAGTTTTAAACAAATGTGTAAGCATCATTAATCATGGAGTGAGCCTTCAAACATGCATTCAGGCTATGCAAGAGTCAAAAACATAAAATTTGCGACACCTTTCAATTGTTGTAAAAAATTGATGTTTTCAATGTTTTTGTTTATTACCGATATCTTTACCTCAACATACTTGGGAATGATTTTTTCTTCTGTTCTCATTCCCTACAATTGTATTTTTGAATACATTTTCTCCAAAAAATTGTCAGGAAGTAATGTATTAGGACCACTTTTGGACAAAGGTGGTGGTGTATAATCATCACTGCTCACTGCTTTACCTCCAGAAAAGAACTTCACTGACTAAAGTATTTCTCAGTGGCTCGCTAAACAGAGCAACGTTAAGGTCTGCAGAATTATCACCTACTAACCAGCCATTGCTCTCATTCTGTTCCCATTTACTTGGCTCAGTTGGGACTCGAACCCTTGGCTCAGTTACTAATTAGAATCAGTGGACAGTCCATGTTATTTTGACAGCATTTTTGTTCATCACATTTTTGAATTTCAGGGGCCATGAAACTGCACTGATTTGCCAGACTGCATTTGCCAGATTATTTCTGGTCTTACATTCGACCATTTCACGCAAATGTGAAAATAATTCACAAGTCACATTCGATATGCTAAACAAAATGCTTTTCACCTCACTGTAGGTTATTTAGACGCTCAGAAGTAACCAAAATCAAGGTCTATGACCTACTTTTTTTTTTTATTACATTTTTTTTCCCAATTGTCATATATAAAATGCTACTTTGTGGCAAAGATTTGCCTGAATGTAATTGCCAAGTTGTTTAAACATTTGATCATTTTATGCAATGCAAAGATAATTTATATCTCACTTTGATGTTCGATAAGCTTAATAAAATGTTCTCCACGTGCACTGCCTCTGGGAAGAAAACTGCGCTTTATAGTCTACTAATTACCATTTAGGTTTGACGGCTTCTGGCACCATTGCATAGTTGGCCTACCTTAAATCTATCCCAGTGTACTTTGACCCACTGAGAATCAAGCAATTATTTGACCAGCTTACTAATCACATGCAATATGTAGCCTATAGAGGTTAAGAAGTGATTATGAGAAGCAGATAGATGTAACTAGGCTTCTGTGTTTGACAGGGTACCAGTAACCTGAACATTAGTTAAATGAACTTCTGCTGAATTCTGTCTCTCATTGCAGTATTTTTGCAGATTATTAAAGATTCATTAAAAATAAATTTATTTTAAGATGTCCCTGTCCCACATATATAGGTTGAGGCTATGTGGAAAACATTTTATTAAGCATATTAAATGTGAATTGTGAATTATTTTCACATGTGCATGAAATGGTTCATTGTAAGCCTGGAGATGATCTGGCAGTAAGGCAAATCTGAGCTGTTTCATAGTCATTGCAGTTTCAAAATGCGAGGGACAAAAACGCTATCAAAATGAATTGTACTGTCTAACGATACCTATTAGCTATTGACCAAATCAAATGTTGGATTGTTAATGAGCAAATTAATGGGAATGAGATGAGAGCAATTACTGTTTAAAAGGTGATAATTCTTCAGGCCTTGACGTTGCTCTCTTAAGCATGTCGCTGAGAAATGCATTAATCGGTGTAGTTTTTTTTCCCGTTCATTTCCTATGGCCTTTGATTTTTTGCAGCCGTTAGTTCAAGACCAAGTCAGGTAGGATTTGTGGAAAACGAGGGGCAAGCATCTGTTCGCCCCATGACGATTGTCATTATTATTGCGCTTAGGATTATTGTGATAAATTTATTGGACATCTCTATTCTAGAATATGCACTTAGCTTGGTGTCACTGTGTCCAGACAGTGCTAGAAAGCAAGCTCAGCCTGGAGGCACAGTATCCCAACACTTCTACAAAGCAATCTCATGTGGGAGAAAACTATCCTCGGTCTGGGCCATTGGACAAAGTGTACCTCTCATACTTGCCGATCTGTTCTCAAGAAATGAAAACAGTCTCCAAAGTCTGATGCAGTGATGTTTATTGTAAGTGAAACAGAGTGAAATACGATAACCCAGGTTTGTTTGCGCAAACCAAGTAGCATTCATTCCCTAACAATCACTTGACACTGACTGACAGTTCATTTGCAGATTTCCCCTTTTTTACCTCTCAGCCCCGACTAAGGGGCAGAGGAGTATTGTCGTCATGCATGGCGTCCGTCCGTCCACATTTGATTCTGTGCGATAACTGAAAAACGCCATCACCGATCATCATGATTTTTAGTTAGGACATTGGGGTACCGTTACTACACAAGCCTATTGATTTCGGCTGAGATTCAAAGTCAATTATGGCTGCCACAGCCGCCATCTGTAATTTTCATTCCATGCGAAAACTGAGAAACGCCATCACTAATCATCACGATTTTTGGTGAAGACATCGGGGTACAGTTACTACACAAGCCTATCGATTTTGGCCGCAATCCAAAATCAAATTTGGCTACCACAGCAGCCATATTGAAATCCCATTCTGCACAATTACTCAAAAACGCCTCTGTGCCTCTGTGCTGTGTTGCTTGGTCTTGTGTACCTACAGAAGCCTGTCGAATTTGACGGCAACCGGATGTCCACTATGGCTGCCACCGTTGCCATCTTGTATTTTGTATTCTGTAGGATATACAAAAGGCACGGGCCTTCGTCAATTCATTTTCATTTGAAATAATCCAGGGGCTGAGGGGTAACGCCCACTTTGCGAGGCTATTTCATTTCCTTCATTTAGCCCCTCCTGGGGCAGGACCAAAAACCTGATGCCTCCCACCTGCTCAGACACCATTAATTCCTGATTGGTTCCTTCTCAATTTAAAATGTACTCCTTTGGTTACAAATTTGCCAAAATTTGCTTTTTAGGAGTGTGGGACCATTTTAGGTCTCTAGGCATTGCTCGTGTACTGCACCTGTTTTCCTAAAAATTTGGGCTTACGTCAGGATTCAGTTATCCTTACTTGACTCCTCTGGGTTTCCATCATTTTGGACATGGATTGGTAGCACCCCCGTTTCGCCCAGAAGACTGGCGCCAGTGGAACTTTTTGCTGTATCTGTTTTTACCTGAAATATGCTGTGTATCCTTCTTTTTGCTGACAGTTTGGTCATTCCGGGAGACTCGTTCACTTATTCTCTTATCAGTGCTCACCGAATAGGCCGCTGGAATTTCTTTAAATCGTTTATAACAGATTTGAGTTTTTCATTTTTTTCACAGTTCTGCTGCCTCTCAGTGATTCTAACTGCCTCAACTGACTGTTGTTCTGTGGCTTTAGTTATACTTTGATTTTAAGAATATTTTCCGTCGGCGCTTATCCTCGAGATACCTCATCCAGACATGTATGGCAAGCAAGCTCAGTTTGATGGCACAGTATTCACAGTAGTCTAGAGAGCAAGCGCAGCCTGGGAGCATTTTTATGATGATGTGCTCGAGGTGTGGTTTCATGTGCAACATTATAATCAGGTGCTCGGGTTGGCTTTCAGTAGCATTATTATAATCAGGAGTTGGGGGTGTGCTTTCAGGTGCATTATTATAATGAGGTGTTGGGGATGTGGTTTCAGGTGCATTATTATAATGAGGTGTTGGGGGTGTGGGAGCCCCTGTTGGAGCCGCTGGAGGATGAGACTAGAGACGGATTTAGGCCATGGATCCTGGGGCTCAAGGTAAAGTTCTCAACATGTGCAAAAATACTGTGTAATTCTCTGTACACACAGCTCTAGCCCACAACAAAGACATGCTGTACCCTATTCAGTACCCTATACCGTGTGATGCACACCTACGAGTTGATTATCACGCTTATACCATGGTGATTTGCCAGCAATGTCAAATCAAAGCATTCAGAAATTTTTGGTGAAAGGTTTGCACGTAAAATCTAAAGTCTATGAAGCAAGAGCTTACCGTCCTCATGACGAGGAGTAATTCTAGTTACTTTTACACCAATGTCAGTTAGCCACAGTCCATTTGTGTTTTGTTGTGCTCTGCTCTCGGCAGTTGGCAGTTGGACAGTTTGACAGCGACGCTCTCTAACGTTGCTATGGTTACAGGTTTGCCAGAAAATGAATTTCGAACGGTGAAACTACCGTAGCCAAAATCTACCTGTGCGTTCCACAGGCAAACAGAAAAGAGTATTCACCCAGACCGTGGTATAATGAATAATGTGAACTGTGCATGGTTAATTTGCGGTTTTATAATGGTAATAAGTGATACTTGATTGTGCTTTTGTTGTTTTGTAAGTCATATAGACTGTCCTTTCTATTTTTATCCGCTGTCACAACCTGAATGTGGATACAGGAATGAGTGTTGTCTTTCCCAGGGTCTGTCCGTCCGTCTGTCCATCACACTTCTTTTCTGGGCCTGAATTCTTTAACCATTTAGTATTTCTCAACAAAATATATCTTACTGTGCCTTTTTGTACTTCCGTCTGTCCCCCTGTCCATCTGTCCCTTCCTCCGCTGCATTTTGTTTCCAGACCTGATATCAGCCATCCATTCTTTTCTGGGCCAGAACTCCTGATATCAGCCATCCATTCTTTTCTGGGCCAGAACTCCTGATATCAGCCATCCTGCGGCGGGAGGTTTGAGTATTTCATGCTTGTTATTGTGTCTTTTCAGATGAATAAGAAACCTGTGAAAAACACAGATCTGTCGGATGAAGTGGACTTGAATGTCCCCGACTACAAGACCGTTGTCTGCATCAGCTCAAAGGACCAGCTCAACATCACACTTTCCAAGTGCGGACTGGGCATGCTCAGCAACCTGGGCACAGTAAGAGACGGAGACACTAGCTGTGTTAGCTGTTGTGATTTACTGGAAAATCTGTCAAGCCTTGTGAATCTGAGTGTGGTAGGATAGTAAATGTCCTTCTGATAATCAGGCAGTCATGTTTGAAAAGGTTATTTTGAATCCTGTGCGTGCATGCGTGCGTGCGTGCGTGTGTGCGCGTGTGCGCGTGCATGTGTGTGGATCTTTTTACTCGTGTGACTGGTTACGGTGTGTTTGCACGCACATGTGGCTATGTGTATGTAAAGGTTTGCTATTATTCAACCTTCACCATGTGGGGCCCACTGAGATTAAAAAGATCTCTTTTTTTTTTTCGAGTGAGCCCTGACCAAGATGGCTGCAGTAGCTACAGTGTTTCGAAAACAGCATACAAGCAACCATTAAAAAACACACAAAACATTCAGTCACAAATATCAGAATTACTGATACAGTTGTGCTCAAAAGTTTGCATACCCTGGCTGAATTTTTGAATGAAATGGGTAACATTTTTTTAAAGAAAACCAGCAAAACACATTTCTTTATTCCTTAATGGAGTTACATTCGACTGTAGGTCATGTTGATTGGTACAATCATCAAATAAAACATGGCAATAAAAGGGAAAAATGAAATGGACCATGCTTAAAATTGTGCATACCCTTACTTCTTAATACTGTGTATTGCTCCCTTTAGCATCAATGACAGAGTGCATTCTTTTGTGATAGTGGTTAATGAGGCCCCTGATTCTCTCAGGTGGTATAGCTAACCATTCTTCCTTGCAAAATGCCTCTAGCTCCTGCTAATTCTTTGGTCGTCTTGCATGAACTGCACGTTTGCCCAAAGTGGCTTGATGATATTGAGGTCAGAGAGTGAGACTGTGATGACCACTCCAGAAAATCTGGTATATTTTTCACCATGGGCCGTGTTGACTGCTCTTCAAGCATAGCGCTTTTAGTTGCGACTATAAAGTTCAATTTTGGCCTTGTCACTCTAAATCAGTGTTTCCCAATCATTTTTCCCTCGCGGCACACAGTTTGGGAAAAACTGACCGTATTAATTTTATGAGGTGTGCCAAGGTTTCAGTCCTCAGGGCACTGATGATTGCCTAAGGACTGAAACGTTTGCTGCTGCTTTTAATCACCCTTCTTTTAAACACTGGGCACATTTTTGTTGGCGCACCATGTCCTAATTAGTAAAAATCTCAGCCTCTGAATTTGTTTTATGTGACAGTTTTAGCCCATTTTTTGGTGTGTGGGTATCTCCTCAGTGGTCCTCCTGACTTTGCATATGTTGCCCATATGCATGTTACTCTTTGTATGTGACTGTATTTATGTGACTACGTGTATGTTACTGGCATATGTGATTGTGTTAATGTGCATTACAGGCATTTGCAGAGGCTGCCAGTCAAACAGCGGAGCACTTCCAGAAGGACCAGGCCCCACTGGTCATAAAGAATAGGCTGGGCTTGCCCGTGTCTGTGCTGCACAGCGAGACTTTCAGCCCCATCGGCAGTACCTCCTCCAGCCACCAGGTGGAGCTGCTGGACGGGGAGACTCTCAACTTGGACTACACTTCCACCAGCGCTGGCAGCGACCAGTTCTCTGCCATGACTAGCTTGAGCGGCAAAGACTACTTCATACAGCCAAGTTGGTACACCTGGTCGTACCACTATACAGTACACAGGCTAAGCACGCTGTGCGCTGGCACTGCATACACCTACATGTACCATAAACCTCATGTATACACAAAACAAAGCGACTAACCAATGTAAATCTACACTAAACACTATGCATCATACCGTCGTAAACTGCACACACCATGTAATATACTTCACAACAAACATATGCGCGTGTGTGTCTGTGTGTGTATAGCTGAAAGTAGACAATTACATAACACCCAATGAGAACTTGCGCGCACACGCATTGACATGCAGTGTCGGTGTCTTTCTCTGTTTGATTGATTGGTCTTGCCTGGGTAATCTCTCTGTGCGATTGATTAATCTTGTCTGAATGTATCCCAGCGCCTGTGGGGCACACAGCGGCCAGCACCATACCGCTGATAAAAGTGGGGCGAAGCATGTTCAGCGTGGTGCACAAAGACTCGGGGGTCACGCGCTACCTGGTGTGCCAAATCTACTCTGCTGAAGGAAGCAAGTACGTCAAGATCCGCTCCCCTTTCCAGGTGTGTGAAACAGCGTCAGTACGATTAATGTACTAAACCACTGCAGTCAGTGCTGAGCTGAATCAACCAGAGTCTGAACTCCCCCTGTCCCTCTCTCCCCCTGCCCTCTCCCATTGTCCAGATTATTAATCACTTCTCCATCGTGTTCCGGGTGTACGAGGGCTCCACATTGCTGGGTGAGGCTCAGCCCGAAGAGGAGTTCTGCGTCCCGCTGGGCTCCTACAGGTATTGCGGGGTGTGTCACACCCTGTTACGGCCTGTGCTGTGTGTTACAGTCTGTCACAGTGTGTGCTTCTTCTCACTGTCTGTGCTTTTGTGTTAGTCTGTTACAGTCTGTGCTCTTTGCTGCAGTTTGTTAGTATTCACTCTATCTTACTCCCCGTTTAAATCTGTGCTGTGCATTACAGCCTGTTACAGTCTGAGCTCTGTGTTTTTGGCTATTGCAGTCTGGGCGGTATGTTACACCCTGTAATAGGCTGAGCTTTGTTACAGCCTGGTACTGTCTGAGCTCTGTGTTTTTGGCTATTGCAGTCTGGGCGGTATGTTACACCCTGTAATAGGCTGAGCTTTGTTACAGCCTGGTACTGTCTGTGCTGTGTTACTGCCTAATGCAATATGTGCTCTCTGACAGCCTGTTGCTTTCTGAGCTCTGTAGCCTGAGCTTTGTTACACCCTTTTACAGTCTGAGCTCAGTGTTACAGCCTGATGCGGTTTGTGCTCTTTGACAACCCGTTACATTCTGTGCTCTTTGTTACAACCTGTAACATTCTGTGCTCTGTGTTACAACCTTTTACAGTCTGTGCTCTGTCTTTCAGCCGGGTATAGCCTGTGCTCTGCGTTACAGCCTGTTCCAGTCTGAGCTCTGTGTAACAGCCTGAGACAGTCTATGCTCTTTGCTACTTTCTGTGTGTGTGCACACAGGTATGAATGTGCGTCCAATCTCTGTGTTTGTGTGTTTTTATGCATTTTTGTATGTGTTCTGCGTGCGTGCGTGCGTGCTTGTGTGTGTGTGTGCGCGCGCGTCTGTGCTTGTGTGCCTGTGTGTATACACTGGGCTTCAGATTTATTGGCACCCCTGACTAGAAATGCACTAAAAATACTATTAAAAAAATAATAACAATGCAGAGGTAAACTTGAGATGTCAATTTAGGAGAAATACTGCACTGTATGTATGTTTCAGAGGAACTGGCAATTTGTTTATGTCTTGAATTTAAAATAATTTTCTTCCAAATCAAGGTTTTACAATTAATGGCACCCCTGAGGATTTTTGTTGAAAAAATCTCACAAATGTAAACCAGGGCAATAATTTGCACTTATTTAAGTTTATCTACATTTTACAGAAGTATATTGTGTCATTAGATCACTTCCTGTTTCACTAGGGCCTATAAAGGAGGCAGGCTAATGTGCATGCAAAAGTCATCCAGCCCCTTGAAGCAAAATAACTGGCTTTACAGATGTTCCCCAGGATAGGAAGGATGAGAGAGGCAAACCGATCTCTAAGATCTCTGATCTCTTAGATCACTGGGTAAGAATTATAAACCTTCATGGCAACATGGGGTCAGCAAGTTTTGAAAAGTACCCTGATATGCTACCACCATACCCACAGGCTCTATGGACAGGCTGCAAGAAGAAAACTTTTTCAGACCCGAAGACATAGAAGTAATGCTTGCCATTTGAATTAGCCAAGTTTTATTGAAATTATGACTTAATAGAGTGGCTGACTTCAGATGAGACCAAAGTGGATAATTTTAAAAAGCAATTTTTAAAATAATAAAAATAATAATATTAATAATAATTTACAAAGCAGCTTATGGTGCCTTCCAGGCAGCGTATTTTCGAGGGACACTCATGCATGCTCCAGCTAGACAATGCAAAACCAACTCCTGCGTGCATTATGAAGACGTGATCGCATACGAGGAGGGTGTACTGTAAACGCAGGACTGCCCTGCCTGTGTGGTGCATTTTGAAGTGCAAAATGCAGCAACAAAGACCCTATTCTGTTGTTCCCCTTAAATCATGTTTTTAAGAAGAATGGGATAAAAATTACACCTGAAACACAATGGATCTCATGTTCTTCTGGCAAAAGAGAAGGACAATCCTGATAGCTTCCAATATTAGGTTCAAAATTCAGCTTTTATCGTGGTATGGGGCTGTAATGGTCCGAATGTCGTGGGTAACTTTAACATTTGTGAAGGTACCATTGATGCTGAAGAACGTGTATGCATGTTGGAGCGACATATGCTTTCTTGAAGATGACATCTTTTCCGGGACGCCCCTGCTTACTTCAAAATGGCAACAGCAAGCCACATTCTGTATGTGTTCCAACAGCATGGCTTCCTAATCGGACAGTGCTCTTGCTACGAGGGCCTACCTGCAGTCCCGACCCATCTGCCATAAAAAATATGACATACTTTTCAGAAGCGCAAAATATGACAATGAAGCCTCTCAAGAAGAATGGCGGGGGGGAATCCTTCAAAACTGGAACAATAGGTGACCTCTGTCCCCCTAATGATTAAATGGAGGAGCATTAAAAGGAATGGTGATGTGACATCACTGTCCCAACCTTTATGGAACTTGTTCCTGGCAGAACATTTTTAATTGATGTTCATTTACAAAAAAAAAAATAATAATAACAATGAAGTAGAGAAGGAACCTGTCACACTATTTTCTATTTAATCAGGTCAAGGATGGTTTAGTTATCACTTTTTTTTTTTTTTTCCCCCCATTTGCTTGTTTCCTGTGTACTTTTGCAACTTTTCCAGAAATGGGGATGTAGTGTTTTTAATGCATTTCAAATCTGGCGTGCCAATAATTCTGGAGCCCACTGTATGCAAGCTTGCATGTGTGAGTTTTGACATTTCTGACTGTATGTGTGTGTTTGTGCATGCATGTGTGTGTGTATATGCGCATGTGTGTGTGCGCATGTGTTTTTGGGCGCGGGTGTGTGTGTTTGTGTATGTGTGTGTGTGTGTGTGTGTCGTGCAGGTCAGAGCTCAAGCTCCAGCCAAAGTCCAACAATGGTGGAGAGTATCAGGTGTCCGAAGGTTTCAATTATGAGGACATGAGCAACTGTATCGGAACATGCGTGCCGCAGAGCTGCCAGCACTCGGCAAAGCCAGGCTGCATGATGGTGGTGAACATGGTGCCGCAGAAAGATGAGCTCACCTGCCATGATGACCTCTGCACCAAGGAGGGTTTTGATGAGCCCTACATCCTGCACCTGTGGCCCACTGTGCTGCTCCGGAACCTTCTACCATACTCACTCACATTCTGCCTGCAGGTACACCACAGCAATGTGACTGATGCTGAAAAAATACTTTTGCTAGAGCCTAATAAATGTTCTTAGAACTTCTCAACAGTTCATGGAGCAATGCATCCGCCTGCTGGTACTTATTTTTTAGATCCTGATACAGCGATTGCTATGTCATATAAAAACACAGAATGAATATATATCAATTATGAAAAGTAACTAAAAATGGCGTGCTCTCATATAGGCATGTCCAACCCCTGAAACTGAGTTTGAGATTTCTCCATGGTTAATTTTTTTTTTTTCCCACAACATAATACAGACTAGAGGTTCCAAAACATTTTCAGCCACCAATTTTGAGTGTTAAGTCTTGGGGACTACCACTTGTTTTTTTTTCTGTTTGCTCTTTCTTTTTTATTATTATTATGCATCTCCAATACCACCTGAATTGGGAACGTCCGATCAGAAACCTACTGGATGTACTAGCATGCTTGTATGAGACTCATGCTGGCTCCTTAGGAGAGCGCAGACAGTTTGCAGTTCTGTTACACATGCCTGTCAACCGCTGCTTTTTTTCTCTTGTGTGATTATGCACTGCTGTCTTGAGTCTACGAGTCGCAGTCAGCACTGGCATTAACTGTTGGGTACGCTGCTCTGCAGCCAGCGCCTCTGCCAAGGGAGCCGCCTCAGCGTCCTGACCACCACAATTTGTATGGCCAGCAACATCATATTCAACTCCAACGCAGAAATAGTTGGGATGCTATGTAAAGTACACATAAACACTGAGAAGAGGGATTTACTTTGACTTTTTTTCTTTGCCGACATTATGAAATCAAGATACTCAATATTTTTTTTTTGGTCCGCGATTTATTTGCAAATATCCATTCCTGCCATTCAGGCATGTGATGCATTCCAAAAACAAGGTTTAAACATTCAAAAGCGATGTGCATTACGGAATGACAGAAGGATTTGCATATCACCCCCTCTGGGCAAAGCATGATTGATAGATTAATGGAATCTGGAGGAATATCTGTGCATGAAGGGCAAGACTGTTAGCTTAGACTGAATACCTGTGATCTCCGATCACTCTGACAGCACTGCAAACCTTTATTCATCTGCAAGTGTTGTTACCACATGGGCTCGGGATTACTTTGCCAAATCATTGTCAAGTATTACATATGTAGTTGCATCCACCATTTCAGTTAAAACAATTCTGTGCTAAAAGAAAGCCTTATGTTAAGTGTCCAGAAGTGCCGCCATCTTCTCTGCGCTCTAAGACATCGGTGATTGACCATCACACAGTAGGGATGTGTATTGTGGTCAGGTTAAATGATATTTCAGGTTATCTTTGGAAAAAAGGACACCATGTGCTCCCAGGCAATGAAGGAAAGGATCATCCAGGCTGTTAATGGTCATAAGTGCAAAAGCTTTGCTCAGTCATGATATGGCATTGTGTCACTTCCCTTGGCATTACTTGCACCATTGTGAAGGCATCATTAGAGTTCAATTGTACACTGAAATTTTGGAGTAACATCTGTTGCCTTCAAGCTGTCAACTTTTCCAGGGACACCCATATACATTTCAACGAAAGAATGCAAAACTGTAGTTCGCAAGTGTTGGAATATGGAGGACAAAAAATGACTTGAGTAGAAATAATTGAATAAGTGAATGAATGAATAAATAAGTACAGAAGTAATTACATAAATGAACAAATAATTGGTGAAATTAATACATAAATTAATGCAAAAATAAATGCTGAAATAAATGAATAAAAATTATATTTAAACATGACATAAATGAATTAATGCTTTAAATTTATTTCTACATTTTTATATGTATTTATTTATGTATTTCTGTGTCCGTATGCTAATTAAGTGGGAGATCCTACCCTCAGTCTAAAGCTAGATTGGTCAATTAGGAGAGTCAGACAGAAGCAAACAATCCTTTGTGAATCTTCCCTGTAAAATTAATTGAGTGTATAAGTAACATGATGTTTGCGTGCTAGCTTGCGTATTATTGTTTTGACTGGCAGGTCGTTGGCAGAGCCGCTGTGGCATGTGGCTGACCAGCTCGAAAAATTAGCAGCCAAATTCAGGAATTGCATCGACCTGTGCTGGGAATATAAATATAGCTAGAGTTGAACCGTGAGCATTCACGATATAGTCAATGTAACTGTCAGCTAGCTTGGCTAGCAAACTAGCTAGCTAAGCAAGCAAACTAATGGTAGCGAGCTAGCTGGCGAGCAGTTATATTTGATATAACATAATTGATCGGGATTCAACTGTAGCTGAGTGAGATTGCAATATAATAGATAATTTTTATTAATTAATTTTTTATTCACTTCCAGCACCAAACTGTTGGATAGCTAGGCTAGCGAACTTGCTAGTAAAGCAAGCAAACTAACGTCAGCTAGGTAGCTGCCTAGCTAGCCAGAAAGCCATAACTGGCTAGTCTCTCTCAGGGTTGCGTTTCCCGAAATCACAGATGCTAACTTACATATTTGGGCCCATTGACTGTAAATCGACGAACTATGAAAGTGGCTAACTTAGTTAGAAACCACACTTTTGGGAAATTCGCCCCTGGACAGAAGCTAAAGCTTTAGTTGGCGCTCCTCATAGCAACTAGGAGAACTTCCATTGTGTTTATCTAAATGCAGTGCTTTTCTCTCTTGCATGAGCTTCTGTGGTTTGCATGTTTTTGGCTTTACATCATTTCTGTTTTTGCAGCGCATTTCTCCAATTGGAGATGCTTTTGACCGTTGCAGCTACCACTGTGCGATTCTTAGGTGCGGCTGAAGTGCTATATTTATCTTCCAATCACAGGTCATTCGCACAAGTTTCAGGTAACAGTTGGCTCACTGGTTTGGTAGCATCAACTTTCATGTTCACGTGTCGGCACGTTAGCATGCAAGGAAGAAGTAGGAAGCCTGAGTCGATCACACTCCTCTAACCAATCCAGATTCTGACTGAAGCTAGGACCTCCAACCTAATTAGCATATGGACGCAGAAATACATAAATACATAAATAAATAAATGTAAAAATGAGGAAATGTAGAAATAAATTTAAAGTATTTATTTATGTCATGTTTAAATGTAAATTTTCATTTGCTCAGTTCAGCATTTATTTATTACCATATTTATTTCACCATTTATTCATGTATTTATACATTTATTTTGGCATTTTTTGTATTTATGTATTTATTAATTTCAACAATTATTAATTTATGTATTTATTTGCTTATTCCTATATTATTATATTTATTTATACTTTAGTCATTTTTTGTGCTCCATATTAGAAAAGCACGGCTGCAAAAGAGGATGTGTGGGTGCTGGACTGGCCTGCCTGCAGTCCTGACCTGTACCCAATTAAAAATGTATGACGCGTTTTTAAATGCAAAATACGACGACAAAGACCCCATGATGTTGCACACCTGAAGATTGGTTTGCAGCAAGAATGTGACAGAATTATACCTGAAACACTTGATCACTTGGTATCTTCTGTCCCTAAACATTTAAGTATTGTAAAAAGGAATGGCAAAATTACTGTTGGTGAATACTTTTCTGTCCCAACTTTTTTTGGAATATATTGCTGGAATCAAAAATGAAAGATGTGTTTCAAAAATTAATAAAATCCATGTGGTGAAATTAAGAAAATTAATGCGGTTGAGTTTCCTCCCACAAAATACAGGTTAAGGATTATTTACAAATGGCTTCTTTAAGCTTTAATTTCAGGTAAACTAATTATCCCAACTTTTTCTGATTTGGTGTTGTAGTTTGTTGATGGCTTATTGTAATTTCTGGGGATGAGACGCCATCTTGCAGGGGATTGGTGCTGATCTGCACGCTGCTGTTGGGATAGTATTGATAATGACCAAACGGAAACCAAGTGGTAGGAGGGGGAGTTGGCTTCACAGTGACATAAATACAACCAATGATCAATGTTTGAGCTGGTTAGAAATGATAGTAGTGATTGCGGGCCGAGTTGAAATCAAGAAATTATGCAAAAAATAAAATCCCTTTCCCGAAAAAAGGAGATGAAATATTTGATTTTAACACTATATTTGTAGTGCAGTCTCTAAGTGTTTTGCAATGACATTGAAGAACAAGTCCTGCCATTCTATTCTATTTTTGCAACATGAATGTGATCAAGAGGAAATTAGTCAGTCTCTTTACGGTCTCTACTTTAGTCTTATGTGTGTTGTTCAATATTTTCAAATGATGCTGGAGTGCAAAGCCAAAAAACTCAATTTTGTGGTATGGCAAATAGATTCAATGATGTGGACTGGGGCGAGGTTAAGATTTAGATTTTTTAAACTTTATTTAACTGAGGGAAATACTTTCAAGGATGCTGTAGGAGAAATGCCCGATAGAACAGTTGGGCCAGGTCACGCGGTAACAGAGTTACAAAATTTGTATATTTTGTATCATAGCTCCGAAACTAAGTAAGCGAGAGTTACAATTTAAATGGCTTTGTGTAGGTCTTCCCTTATACTTTAAACGCCAAAAGAGCTTATTTTGTTCATTTGATTTATTATGGGTGAAAACCGCAAAAAACTGGTCTGGAACAGACTGGTAATTTGTAACTCTGTTACTGACCAGTTTTTTGTCGTTTCCACCCAAAAGAATCAAATATAAAAAATTAGCTTTTGGAATACTAGATAAGACCTACACAAACCATTCAAATGGTAACACTATATCACTTAGTTTAGGAGCTGTGATACAAAATACACCAATTTTGTAACTTCGTTACCGCTTGACCTGGCCCAGTTGCAAGTGAGCAGGGATGGAGGGAAACGGGAGTAAAGCCCCAGAACAGTGCTTGGGCTTCAGCCCAGCTTCAGTTATCTAGTTCAAGTCAGAATCTCAAGCCCCACTAGTGGACTGATCCAACAACTCTTCAAGTACCAGTCTAGCAATCTACTACAGAGCCTCCCTGCTGCCCCAACAATTCTGGGGTGGAGATGTACATTACCTGCCAAAAGTTCTTGCACACCCTTGTATTTTCTGTAATTGTTAAAATTTTTCAGATTTTGTTCTTATATAATAGTCTCATATCGCTTGTATAACAGAAAGGTAGGAAACTGAGGCCCGATGTATAAACCATAACACAACTAAGTTAGGAAAACCAAGTTCAGTCATTTTGTCAGTATTTAAGCAGATCAGTAACGATGGTCTAATTCCAGTGCTTTTCAGACCTCACCTGGAGTAACACCTGTCCTGCGTGTTTCAGATCTCTCCCTGCTCCAGCACAGGGGATTCAAATGATCTACTCATTATCAAGCAGCTTCAGGGGGTTGATAGCGAGCTGATCATTTCAGTCACCTGTGCTGGATTCCTTGTGGATTTTTCTGGTAAATTTATGATTTTTAATAAATGCGTATTGGGTTCCAGTGATTTCTTTCTTGTAAGCATACATGTAAGATATAGACTTAAAGAAACCTTTGACTGGTTGTGTAATTATATAAAATTGTTTTAATTTTTCCCCTGCTGATATAAAATATGCTAACGGTGATGCTAAAATATTTTTCCATAATTGTTAGAATGTTTTGTTACTGGGGACTGTTGTATGATTTACCCAATATATGATGTATATGAAAAGTTTTCTGCTTGCTGGTTGGCTGCAGGAGAATGGAGACCACGCCCCCGCTTCGCTAAAGGAAGGCCACTCTGCGCAGGTGCACATGGCCATCATGGGCCGTTCGCGACTACAGCTGCAGCTGCATGGCTACCTGCACCAGGACTGGCAGGGTGAGTACAAGCTGCAGACGGGCCAGGAGGAGATCACCTTCATCGCCTTCCGCTCGCTCGCCAAGGACCTGGAGGAGCTCAGCCCCGAGGGGGCCGAGCTGGACATCGCCGTGCACGTGACCTACAATCCGGGGCAGACTGTAGTGGCCATTCACTCCCCTTACTGGATGGTGAATAAAACTGATCGCCTGCTGCAGTACAAGGCCGACGACATCCACAGGAAACACCCGCGAGACTACGACCTGCCCCTCCTCTTCTCCTTCAAGCCCCGCAACTTTCTGCAGAACAACAAAGTAAGGGAGAGGCTAAGCGTGTGATTGGCCAGCAGGTTGGCATCTGAATTGCCGTAGGGTAGTCAGGGACAGTTTCTTGCCTTTTCCCACCCTGGTTTTTCTAATCAGTCATAATTCTCAAATTCCCTTTAAGTAGGCTAAATTAATCATTTATACTGCTTTTCCATTAGACAGTTTTAGCACTACTGGACTTGGTTTTGGTTGTTTTCCATTACAATTGAGTACCACCTCAACGTGGGCAGGGTCATCATAGCAAGCATCGCTCCTTGGCCAATCAGTGGCTTGCAGTCTGTTGACGACAAATTTTCGGCTCGCTTGGAACCCCGGCCGAGTAGGTACTAAAAATCACCTAATGGAAAACCCTAAAAACCGAGTACAGTGGAATCGAGGAGAACCAAGTGGGTGCTAGCGGAAAAGCCCAGTTACAGTAATGTATGGTCCACTTGGGAGGGTGAGGGATTGCAATTGACTTCCTGGGAGGTGAGGATTCCTGATTGGTTGGTTGGAGTGTGCGAGTGTGTTGTTGGTCTCTGTGCTTCAGGTGCGACTCATGGTGTCAGACAGCGAGCTATCGGATGAATTCTCCCTGGATACCGTTGGTAGTCATGGAGACGTGAAATGCAAAGGTCGTATGAAGGATTACTTGGTGAGTGTGTGCACAATCACAGGCTTTTCCAATGTGCAGGATCACACCGGTGCGTAGAATCATACTCATGCTGACACTGATTGGATTTAATGAATCGCGATCGTCTGTGATCTGCTGGTTTTGCATGTGGCTTGATGAAAGTTGGGTGTTGATGTCATCCCCCTCCTCTCCTGCAGGTGGGGGTAAAGATTGATGCCAGCAGTTTTAGTCTGACACGCATTGTGAGCTTTGTGCCTTTCTACTTGCTGGTGAACAAAACCAAGCACTCCATCAGCGTAAGTGAGGCAGATGTGGAAGAGTGGACTGTAGCCCCGCCAGACCAGGTGCGGCCGCTCGCATACACACACGTTTGTTTTTCTTTACTTGTGGGGGGAGACCAGAAAATTAATGTTGCCTCAAAACCCCATTACCATACTCCGAAACCTTACCGAATGTGTAAACTCCCCAAAATAGCCATATTTTATTTAACCCTTTTTTAACCAGGGAAGTCCCGTTAAGATTGAGCCCTGGGGGTTGCGGTGGGGAGGGAGAGGGCAATTTGCACAGCCAATTAGGTCAGGGGATGATTAGGTGGCATATATGTCAACTTAATTTAGCACCTCGCCTTAACTTGAAACTGAATTCCAATTCCCTGCCTAGAGATTAGACCGCGTCCTTACCATAAGCCCACCTGCAATCCTCAACCTAAACGTGGCCCAGTAATGTGCCCCAGTATTAATATTGTTCCCACGGTGCTATTTTTCCTGACTTCACTATACTAGAATCTTTGAGTCTCTCAAGGGATTTGTTAGTCCCCACAACTATGGATAAACATTTGTGCAGATGCACACACATACTTTGGTGTTTGGTTAAATAAGGTCTATCAAGCTGGACCGTTAAAAAGTCTAAGGGCTGCAGGTTTTCAATCCAATCGAGCAGAAACACACCCGATGAAACTAATTTAATCAACTGATCTCAGCACAGTTGCTTAGTTTTATTAGGTGTGCCTCTGCTCTGCTGGGATGAAAGCCTGCAGCCCCCAGCCCTTTTACGGGCCAGTCTGACACCACTGGATGAGGTCTTTAGAGAGAGAGTAAGAAAGAGTCAGAAAGAGCGGACAGAATTACAGTTATTCTACTCCTCTCCTGCAGATGGCAGTGCCATTTTGGCCTGAAAAGGAAAGTAAGAAGATCAGAGTGAAGGTAGAGGGCTGCCAGTCGACCCCCCACACCATTAACTTCCACAAACAAGAGAACTGCCTGCTGCTTCACCTGGACAATGCAGTGAGTTCTACCATCATGCTCTCTCACCTCACCCCCGCCCCCGTGCACACCTTCAACCCCGCCCACCACACCCAAACTATGGTCAACCTGGCCCCACTCCACGCCTTTAACCTCACCCACCACACAATAAATATGGCGAGCCCTGCCCCTCTCCACACCTTCGACCACACCCATCAAACACTAAATACAGAGAGTCTTGCCTCTGTACGTACTGTTATCCCCGCCCACTATACCCTAAACATGGTTAGCACTGCTCCTCTCCACACCTTTAAACCCACCCACCACACCATAACCTCTTAAGACCTGGCGTCCACGTGCATGGAGATCACATTTTGGGTTGTATTACCACAGTAGTTAATTCTGCTTAACTGGGGCCTTATGACCACATGTGCGGACACGTACACTACCATCTAGTGGTGTCAGAAGAGTTCAACACACTACAGGAAAAATTCAAAATGGTGGTGAGCGCAAGTGAAAGTTCGGGTGGCCACTTCAAACCGAAACATCGACAAGGTAACGTCCAAACATATTTCATATGCATAAAAGCGTTGTGACTGTACCATGACATGCAAATTTGACAAAAATTTGTACATGTAAAGATCTAGTATGCTGCTAAACACGATGTACACGTATGTGTGCAGAGGGACTTAACTTTGTTAAAAATGTTATTATGTCAGCATAAATGCACCCAGTTTTTATACTTATCAGGTTCCAATAAGCCCAAATAACTAAGAGAAATAAAAATGCATATCAAACAAGAGCTTAAGAGGTACATGCTAAGCTGCCCCAATATACACCTTACTCTAAATATGATCAGACCGGCCTCTCTCCACACCTTTAACCTTGCCCATCGGACCTTAAACATGGTGTGCCATGCCCCTGTATTCACCTTTAACCACACCCACTACACCCTAAATATGTTGAGCCCTGCACCCCGCCCAGCTCACTGTAAATATGGCGAGCATTACCCCTGTACTCACTTTTAGAGGGAAAGACAACCTTCGTATGAAGTCAGCTGCAGACCTGTGCCTTAGGTTTTTCTGCAGAATACGTTTTTGGTTATTTTAAGACCAAGCCGAAATGAATAATAATTACTGAAACATTTGAATCTAAACACTTCCAGAGTCCGCCATTTTCCCGTTGACAGTGACGTCCAACATCCTCAGCTCTGCAACCGCAAGTAAATAAAATCTCACCGACTCGAAGCCGCTGTGTGACATTCAACTGACAAAGACATCAATAATTTTGTGATCTCTGAAGAATCATAAGACCGAGTACCGTCCGTCCGTACATCCATCAGTGTGTCCGTCACGCTTTCAATGGAGACAAGTTGCCTCGAAAACCATGACCGTTGCGTAGATCAAATTTTGTATGCTTAATAAGCTAGCGTTGAAGCATATTTATTCACCAAGTTATGACCTTTTATTGTGGGGGGGTGGTGATGACCACGTTGGCTTGTTTTATTTAAAACTGGTTTTGTGAGAAGGTTGTCTTTCCCTTTATCTCCTCCCCCACTCACTAAATATGGTTAGCCCTGTCCCTCTCCACACCTTTAACCCCACCCACCACACATTAGGCATGGTAAGCCCCACCCCTGTCTGCACCTTTGACTCTGCCCGCTGCACCCCTAATACTGTGAGCCCTGCCCTTTGACCCCTTCTGTCCTGCTCCCCCTGGTCTCTTCCCCAGCTGGGTGGAATTATCGTGGACGTGAACATGACAGAACATTCTACGGTGATCCGGTTCTCGGAATACCACGACGGAGCCGCGCCCTTCCTCATCATCAACCACACCCAGGAGCACACCGTGGAGTTTTATCAGAGGTGAGCGAGCAAGGGCAAGCGGGGCAAGAGACCTCAGCGCAGAATGAGAGAGCGAGAGAATTCGTAATTATGAATTCATCTTATGTTGCGCTGCATTGGTGACATGTTATTTGATATTGGTTGTCTTGACCCTTGACAGCTACATGGCTATAGATGGAGTGCGCCTGTGCGGCACCAGAGCTGTCTCATCCGTTTACTGTATGGCGAATGAGCGCGAGAGGCCGGGAGTCCATGAGGCTCCATTCAGTCACACTGGATTTCTCTCAGACCCAGTCATTAGAGCGCCTGGATAGTGTAGCAGCTAGTATCTGAACTCAGACTGTAACTGGCTTACATACACAACTCTGGTACACGCACTTACTCACAAACACACACATACTCTTTACACACATGGTTTTCTGAGCAGTGATTGTGCCTGTGAAGATGCATGGCACATAGTTTATCAGTTTTTTGTTCGTTTTGTTTTGGACAAAGTCCTGAATTTATTTTGTGTGTGTGTGTGTGTGCTTGTGCTCCTGTGTGTTATTAAATCTGAATTTACAGGCATGCTTTGGTGTATAAAATACATTGTGTTTTTTGCATGAGTACTTTTTTGTGTGCATGTGTTTGAGTCTTTGTGCAGCCCGTAGTTGTGCTCATCATGAGTTTGTCTGTATTTTATGAGTTATGACCTCTGACTTGCTACATTTGGTTTGGCTTTCATCATGAGATGCTATAGGTGTTCTGAAATCTTGTCGGAATTTTTTGGGACTTGTTATTTTTTGATATACTGTACACGTGCATATTGTAATATGACTCCGCTCGGAAGTTTTTTGTTGGAGTTACAGACGCTGACCTCTGATGCTTGAGTTGGCTTTTATTGAGATGGTACGTGCGTTTTGAAATGAACTTGCCCTACAGTTTTAGTCAAAAGTTTTTTTTAAAGTAAATTTGATTGTTTGATACATGTGATGGTACGTCTCGTAATATGATTTTTGTGTGAGTTACACATTTTCATCATTTGAGGGTACAGATCTTGTGAAACCAACTCTCACTGTTTTGCTTGAATGTTTTTTACAAACATAGTCGTATTGTTTGATTCACATAGATGATACGCATATTGTAATGTGATTCCAATCAAATGATTTTGCAGGAGTTACAACTCCTGACTTCAGACGCTTGTGTTCCATTATGCTAATGCTTCTTGCTTTTCATACAGTTACGGCAGTTGATGTTAAGTTCTTGACTTTGTCTACACGGGGAGATGGTACTTGTCTGCTGGGTGTGTTCATCCATAAAAGTATAGTATTTCAGTAATATGAAACAGCAGGGAATATTTTCCTTGAAAAGTGATGAGTCCATATCTGTGATGAGTTTGTGTTTGTGTCGTGTGTTTATGATTTTGGGCTCTAATTTCTTAGCGCAGCGCAGCCCACGCAGTGGTAATTTCGTCCAGTACAGCCCGCACAGTGGTAATTTTGTGCAGTGTAGCACAGTACGCAGCCACTTGGGCAATTTGGTAGACAGACGTGCACCGAGATGGGTGTGGCAGCCTAGTAAGGGGAGGTGTCACATATTCATCAAGACGCAATGACGATTACATAGCAAGTCTCCGCTGAAGTTGCGCAGAAAGCTCGCCAGCTCCAGCGTGGTTTACTTGCTGTGCAGTGGTAATGTGGCTGACCGGCGCGCAGAGCGCACACGTCACCGAAACCTCACAGGCAGGTTTCCAGAATGTCAGGCACATTTCGATGTAATAAATAATTACAGCAACCATTATTTAATGTAACTATCTGAATCAGCAGATTTATGAGCCTTTTCTATTGCAGTTATATATCGCTGTATAACCACAGAAAGTAAAACGAAAGTTACGAATGTAACTACGGTTCTATGAATCCCGAATGACCGCCAGAGGGCGGTGCTTAAAGCACTGAATATTCCCCTTCGCGCATGCGTAGTGCGAGTATGTATACCAACAATGTCACCTGTGACCTGCAGGTGACCCAAAGAAGATTATATCTTCCGGTGTCACCTGAGGATCGTTTCTTACAGAATCTTCTCGCGAGCACACGAGGATTCTGAGTGACAGAGAGCTCTGGCGGTCATTCGGGATTCATAGAACCGTAGTTACATTCGTAACTTTCGTTCTATTTCATCCCTGCTGACCGCCAGAGGGCGGTGCTTAAAGCACTGAATGACTTATACCAACAAGGTCACGAAGAATCCGAATCACGGACCTTCAGTGTGCAAAAAGTCAGAAGACCCCGGCCGCAGAACCACGGCTAAGGGGTGGGGTGTGGCGACGTTCACCCTGTAGAACCTGGAGAACGTGTCCGGTGACAACCATGAAGCTGCGGCACAAATGTCCTCCAAGGACACTCCCCTCAGGGCAGCCCATGAAGTAGCAACACTCCTGGTAGAGTGGCACCTCACGCCAGGTGGAAGGGGACGGTTACTCGTTCGATAGGCATGGGTGATGACATTAATAATCCAGTGGGACACACGCTGCTTGGAGATGGCGCAACTCCTGTTAGGGCCACCGTAGCAGAGAAAAAGTTGTTCAGACCTTCGAATGCATACAGTAGCTGCAGTGTAGGCCTTCAGAGCCCGCACTGGACATAACAGTTCAGGCTCATCCCCACTCTCCCTTGGAGAAGGGTCAAACCGAGCCAGCCGAATAGGCTGGTTGCGGTGAGCGTGAGCCAACACTTTAGGGAGAAACGCTGTGTTCGGCCACAGAGTGACCCCTGAGCCATCAGAGTTCCACCTCAAACACGAGTCACTGACAGACAGGGCATGCAGCTCGCTGACACGCTTTGCAGAGCAAATGGCCAGAAGGAACGCAGTCTTACAAGACACCACTTCAGCTCCGCTTGTGTCAAGGGTTCAAATGGGGGCCGGCTTAGTGCATCCAGTACCAGGAGAGATCCCATGCTGGAGCTCTTGGGGCACTCAGAGGATGTAATCTCTGAGCCCCCTTCAAGAAGAGGAACACCAAACTATGGCTCCCCACAGTGCCATTGTCAATCCTCACATGACCACAAGATATTGCCGCTACGTACACTTTCAACGTCGAATGAGACCGACCTTCATCCAGAAGAGACTGAAGAGGTCAAAAATAGTTGGCACAGAGCAGCGCACAGGGTCCTCATCCCGACTTGTACACCAGTCGGAAAACAGTTTCCATTTATTCTCATATTGAAGACGAGTGGACGGCGCTCTAGAATTCAATATGGTGTATTCGACAGGGTCCGCACAGGAGCTAAACAGCAACTCGGGCCCTCCAGCAGCCAAACAGACAGTTGGAGGCATCGTGGATTGGGGTGCCAGATCCACCCCGCCAGCTGGGACAGGAGATCCCTCCTGTCGGGCAGGCGCCACGGTACACCGCGACAGAGTCTGTGCAGCAGTGGGAACCAGCTCCTCCCTGGCCAGAAGGGAGCCACAAGGAGGACACTGCGACCCCCCTGAAGGATCCTCTGAAGTACCGACCGAATCAGAGGAAGCGGGGGAAAGGCATACAGGAGGCCGTCCGGCCAAGGGTGGGCCAATGCGTCCTGGCCCGAGGGACTGGTTGTCTCGGCTAAGGAGAACCACAGAGGACAGTGGGTAGAGACTTCTGAAGCGAAGAGGTCCACGTCCACTCTGCCGAAGAGGCTCCAAATAGTGCTGACCATTTCCGGGTGGAGGCGCCACACTCCTGACGGAGTTTTTGACGGGAGAGGGAGTCTGTCAGGTTGCTCCGCTCTCCCGATAGATACATTGCCCGAAGGCTGATCAGACAGGGGGGCCGCCCACATGAGGAGCTCTTCTGTCAGTCGCAGCGACCGCGCAGACTTGGTCCTGCCCTGATGATTTATATGATATACGGTTGATGTGTCTGACCTTACGAGGACATGCTTGCCCCTCAGGTGTGGCAGAAAGTGCCTGAGTGCCGGGTGAGCCAAGGCAAGGAGACACCTTTGTGACACCCTGAGCTTCCTGTGCCAGTGTCGCTTGGCATCCAAGTGGAAGCTGTTCAGCCACCTCAGCAGGGGGCATAGTGCCAGCAAGCTCAGCGGAACCACAGCTGAAATGGACGTTAGTTCGCCCACGAGGCGAGGAAATGCAAGGAAGGTCAGCCAACGGCCCTCTTGGAACAGGGCAAGAAGGTGAAGGATGTCGCCCACACAGCGGGGGGCGGTCTGGCTATCATGGCTACACTGTCCAATGCAATCCCAATGAAAGTTGTAGCCTGAGATGGCACCAGGCAACTCTTTCCCATATTCACCTCGAGTCCGAGGCAGGCCACGTGGGACAGGAGACATGCTGTATCACTGGACACCTGAGCACGGGATGGTGGACAGACCAGCCAGTCATCCAGGTATGGGAGAATTTTCAAGCCTTGAGACTGTAGAGGCGCAAGGGCTGCGGCAACACACCTCGTGAAGACCCTTGGAGAGAGGGAGAGCCCAAAGGGTAGCAACCTGAACTGCCAGTGGCGGTCTCGGTAGGCAAAGCGGAGAAACCGCCGATGTTTTTGAGTGATGGGGACACGGAAGTAAACCATTCTCCCTGTGCCACAGTTTGAAGGACATCTGCAGTGGTCAACATGTGGAAAGGGATGACCTTCATAAATATGTTCAGCCCTCTGAGGTCCGAGATTGGGCGAAATCCGCCAGTCTGTTTCGTCACTAGGAAGTATGTTGAATAGTACCCCCGGGGACGCGACAGAGGGTCCACGGGCTCGATGGCGCCTTTGGCCAGGAGGGTGGATAACTCCTGGCCCAACACGCGAGCCTTTGCCGGGTCGCTGATAGAGGCCATTTTGACCCGGCCAGAAGTGAGGGGCCGGCGGCGGAATTGAAGCTTGTACCCGTGGGTCAAGGTGGCAACCACCCACGGGTCTGAAGTATGAGCAGCCCACTGTTGGAGCTGATGTGAAAAATATCCGACCGCCGGCCCCACGGCCTCAATGTCTGGCCCCCCGGCCCCTAGGGCCCTAAGGGGGGGGGTGGACAGGCGGGCAGGGCCTCGAAAGTCCCAAGCTGGTCTCCGCATGGGACGCTGGGCAACACGACGGCCAGTGGAGTGGGTCGGCCGTGGTAAGCGGGTGTGAGAAGCAGCCGAGGAACCCCTCGTTCTGCTGGCAGGAGGCCTATCAAGAAGAGGCATCCGCCTAAGGCCCGCAAGCCGCTGCCTGGTTTACACCGCCTGGATGGTCCTTTCCAGTGCCTCCTGGGCTGCAGGACCAAGTATCTCTCCCGGTTCCATGGGGAGACTGCGAAGGAGTCTCCTGGATGCCTCTGTCAAGTTTGACTGAGATAGCCAAACCTGGCGACGAGCCTGAACCAGGATGGACATCATCCGTCCAAGTTCCCTGGACAGAGGGCCGAATGCCTCCAGTGAGGCATCACAAAAAGTGACAGAATCAGCAGCCACGTTGCCCTCCTGCAGTGAAGCTGAGAGCGCCAACTTGAGACTCGACAAAGAGCTCCCCATGCGGCAAGCACGTGCTCCAGCATCATAAGGCCTTGTGAGAAGGTCTCCAACAGGCCTGCAGCTCCTTCAGATAGTCCTTAGAGTGGGGAATAACGAAGGTAGTGGGGGCTGGCCTGCGCCTGAAGAGGGCACTAGCAGGTGCAGCTTCTGCCTGCTGTGGTACATGCATGTGCAGTCGATTTAAAGCCATGCGCATGATTGCCCGCATGGAGCCATCCCCCAACTCAGCCACTGAACTCGGAGCCGAGGAGTGGGCGCCCCGCTCAGATGCCTGGGAACCCCCATTTTATGAAGCTCTCCCATAACCGTGGAAGTAGGTAGCCGAAGCTGCCAGGGAAAATGTATCCTCCTCAGGTACCAGCACTGGCATTGGAGGAGAGGGTGTCAAATCACCTTGCAATGGGGCATCAGGCTGGCAGTCTCTGAGCATGGGCCTGACCTGGGC
The DNA here is from genome assembly GCA_029721435.1 of Gymnothorax reevesii. Classification (NCBI taxonomy): domain Eukaryota; kingdom Metazoa; phylum Chordata; class Actinopteri; order Anguilliformes; family Muraenidae; genus Gymnothorax; species Gymnothorax reevesii. Next base: position 35,144,399 of record CM056580.1, on the reverse strand, counting down.
CAGCTCAGCAGACAGCTGATCGACTTTAGATGAGAGCCTGCTTTCTTGTCTCTTTTTGAGCAGATTTCGCCCTCTTCCTGGAGGGTACGACTGCTGTAGCCGCAGCCCGCCGCTTAGAGCGTCTCTAACAGGCCGGGGGAGACTGGCCTGATGGGGGGAGGTCACTTTCATCCCCCTGATGTTCCACCTGCGCCCGACTGGCAGCCCTCACCGCCCAAGGCAAGTAACTGCAGTTCATGCAGGGGTTGTCTGACGGCGCCTCCCGCAGGTGCTCAGAACCGAGGCATGCGGGGCATAGGTCATGGCCGTCCTCTGGCTGTAGAGGAGCCTCACATGACGTACAGAAATGGGAGTCATCCATTGTGGTGGCGCTGGAGGCTTACACGACACTCACCTGTCCAAATAAGCCCAGACGCTCCCGCTAGTATGCTACAGGGGCTTGCACTGGAGGGAGGGAGCGCGTACGCTGCCTATACCGAGTAAGGAACCCAGCTGGTATTTAATGAATATTCCTCGGATAACCTGAGCGCGAACGCTAAGGACAAACCAAGTATGGACACCGTAAGCCGGAGGGAGGGAGCGCGTACGCTGCCTATACCGAGTAAGGAACCCAGCTGGTATTTAATGAATACTCCTCGGGTAACCTGAGCGCGAACGCTATGGACAAACAGAGTATGGACACCGTAAGCCGGAGGGAGGGAGCGCGTACGCTACCTATACCGGGTAAGGAACCCAGCTGGTATTTTAATGAATACTCCTCGGATAACCTGAGCGCGAACGCTATGGACAAACCGAGTATGGACGCCGTAAGCTGGAGGGAGGGAGCGCGTACGCTGCCTATACCAGCAGGGGCTCAGTAACAAATCCAAATCGGGACACAGCACAAAGCAAAACACAAACCATATGCTGGGAGGAGGCAGCGCGCACGCAGCCTCTACCAACAGAGGTTAATGCAAACTCACCAGCAGGTGTAGCTATGCAAGCGTTACCGCTAATAATTAGTCACGCTGGACACCGGGAAACGCTCACGCAACCCGCCAGCCAGCAACAAAGTCAGCTTGACCGACTAATTAAACGTCGGGACACAGCACAAACATATAAACAAATCATATGCTGCGGGGAAGCAGCGCGCACGCAGCCTGTACCAACAGAGGTTAATGCAAACTCACCAGCAGGTGTAGCTATGCAAGCTTTACTGATAATAATTATTCACGCTGGACACCGGGAAACGCTCACGCAACCCGCCAGCCAGCAAACAAAGTCAGCTTGACCGACTAAATTAAACGTCGGCACACAGCACAAACACAAAAACAGACCATATGCTGGGGGGAGGCAGCGCCCACGCAGCCTGAACCAGCAGAGGCTAATGCAAACTCACCTGAAGGTGTAGCCATGCAAGCGTTACTGCTAATAATTATTCACGCTGGACACCGGGAAACGCTCACGCAACCCGCCAGCCAGCAAACAAAGTCAGTTCGACCGACTAAATTAAACGTCGGGGCGCAGCACAAACATATAAACAAACCATATGCTGGGGGGAAGCAGCGCGCACGCAGCCTGTCCCAACAGAGGCTAATGCAAACTCACCTGAAGGTGTAGCTATGCAAGCGCTACCGCTAATAATTATCCACGCTGGACACCGGGAAACGCTCACGCAACCCGCCAGCCAGCAAACAAAGTCAGCTCGACCGACTAAATTAAACGTCGGGACACAGCACAAACACAAAAACAGACCATATGCTGGGGGGAGGCAGCGCCTACGCAGCCTGGACCAGCAGAGGTTAATGCAAACTCACCCGCAGGTGTAGCTATGCAACCGCTCACGCTAATAATTATCCGCTGGACACCGGGAAACGCTCACGCAACCCGCCAGCCAGCAAACAAAGTCAGCTCGACCGACTAAATTAAGCGTCGGGGCGCAGCACAAACATATAAACAAACCATATGCTGGGGGGAAGCAGCGCGCACGCAGCCTGTCCCAACAGAGGCTAATGCAAACTCACCCGCAGGTGTAGCTATGCAAGCGCTCACGCTAATAATTATCCACGCTGGACACCGGGAAACGCTGACGCAACCCGCCAGCCAGCTAACGAAGTCTGCTCGACAGACTAAATTAAAACGTCGGGATAAGGATGCGCGAACGCAACCGTCACCGATAAGTAATTAACAAACGCAGCAAAGTAACGTAAAGTCTCTCTCAACCAGAGAAAGATCGCCGTCGCAGTTCCTGGAGGGCGAACAATCGCTGCTCCGACCGACAATGGTCGCGGAACTACTAGCAACGGAATTTAGTAGTAAAGCAATAGACTCATTGCTTTCCAAGCAAGCAAACTACGCGCGAGAAGAAAATAAGAAACGATCCTCAGGTGACACCGGAAGATATAATCTTCTTTGGGTCACCTGCAGGTCACAGGTGACATTGTTGGTATACATACTCGCACTACGCATGCGCGAAGGGGAATATTCAGTGCTTTAAGCACCGCCCTCTGGCGGTCAGCAGGGATGAAATAGAACTAGAACGGGCACTCGGTAGAGCGCATACCTTCGCCGACGCCACTGAATCCCTCGCCACTGGCGTTGGTTTCATGCCGATCGGATAAAAATTGACCGAGATATGGCCGAAAGTCGGTTTTGACCTTTTCGTGGCCTTGACCTTGACCTTTGACCCGATCACTCCCAAAATCTAATCGATTGATCCTCAGGTCATGCCAAATCAACCCACCAAATTTTATGAAATTCCGTTGGGTACTTTTTGAGTAATTCGATACACATACATACACACAGACAGACAGACACACAAACAAATAAATACACGGGGATCAAAATATTACCTTCGTCAGCGAAGTCGCTGGCGAAGGTAATGAGTTGAAGATAAAATCCTCCATCATTTTGACAGATAAGAAAACATATAAGTAAAAGCTGAAAAGGGTTTAACCTTTTTTAATCATTGTTTTAACTATTGCTCACTTTTGTACAGTTTTTTTTAAAACTTAAAGTGCAAACTGCATCCCTCTCTCGCAACGAGAGCTGCGCCTGAATTTTAATAAATGTCTCATAGTAAAAGTAATGTGGAATTGGCGAGAGAAAGCACCTCAAAAAGAAGCCAAAGTAAGCTAAAGTGAGAGGAAAAAACTTCACCTTTATATCCACAAAGTTAAAAAAGTAGAGGAGGGGGACTCTAACAATTATTCACTAAAATTGGCGAAAAAAATGTTTTCTTCCTCGTCTTTAGACGTGAGGATGTGTGATCAGGTCGTGAAAAGCTGACAGAACACCAACCAACAATATAACGTACAACAACACGCAACAATATAGGCTAAAATAACAAGCCATGAACAGTTTTATTTTCAGCTGCATGACATTTGCGCATGGTGAAGATGATGAGCGCCGCGCTCTTCTCAAGTCCTCCGCAGCCTATTCTTGCAGTGGCGCGACACTGGCTGTGGCTGCGGGGTTTTTTTATATCAAGGTAACATTGCGCCCCATGCATCTGTATGCGGATAACTGCACTAGTGGGAACATTTAAGCGTATAGTTAGTTAATGTTATTGTCTGAAGCTTTCAGGCAACATTATCACCCCTAAAAATAGGCGACTTTATGTATTGGTGAGAAATGAACGAGGAGGAGGAAGAGGAGGAAAAAATATTGTGTACGCGGTTATTGATTTTTCTAAACGGTTATGATTTGTTATTCGTTCTAACCGTTTATACGTGTAGATGTTGACACCCCTAATCTATATTGATTGTCCTGATGTCAGATGAAAGGCGGTTGGCACGCGTAATGGAAACTCGACCTGACAGCCCTCAGAGTGTCAGAGCATTGTCTGTGGCATGTTGCGTGCTACACAACATAGCTGTACGCCATGGATGTCACTTTGACCTCACGCCGGAGACATTACTGGACTTGAGACAGAGAGGCCGAACTGCGTGTGCCGTATCAGCACGGAGAGCAGCAGTGCGCACCGGAGAGGAGAGAACACCTGGCTGCCCAGTTCTGTCCTTTACACTAGAACCTAGAACACTGATGTTAGTAATGCGTGTATTTCATGTCAGTAAAAGTTATGAGTCTATCCGTCCATGACTTTTTCTAAATATGTCTTTTCTATGTTATATCAAAGTGTTAAACTTCAGTTATAAAACGTGAGTATCAATATTAAATTACTTTTTCCGTAGCCGCTTTTTCGCGGCAGTGGCTTTGACCGCAAATACCTGTCTGCTACGTTTGAGCGAGAGAGAGCGAGAGGTGTGTGCATGTGGGCGCGAGTGCGTGTGTAGGCTGTGTGTCCTTCAGCTGCTTTCACACTGGACGCAAAACGAATTTTTCGCACGACTGATTACATTAAAAGTCAATGCAAAGACGTGTCTTTCCATTGACTTTCAAAGTAAACTGTCGTGCGAAAAATTTGTTTTGCGTCCAGTGTGCAAGCGACTTAATACTATTATTGTCACTTAGTTTTTATCGTTTTTAGTGGGGGAAAGGAATACAGCCTGATTGCTATGATCTCGTACTGAGTTAAGATTACATATTGAAAATAAATGTGTAATGTATCTTGCATTGTTGTCCATGCATGTTAATCCCAAAAATTTTAAGCAGCAACAGGGTGTAATAATAGGAACACGCTGTCCATCATTTCTCTTCCCAATGATGCAGGCAGAAGAAAAAAATGAGCAACCGTTGTATTTCATTCCAACTTCATAAGTTTGAATGATCTGATGTAGTTTCGTTTTGAAATTCCATTCAAGTTCGCTAATGGTAATTATTTGCGAATGCCCTAGCTAGCTAGCTAACTCATATTCATAATGTTTATGATAGAAGTATGCGGTGTATAAAACATGCCTGAAGCAGCAAAGTAAAATGCAACATTAACGCATCATGCAGACATAGGACAGAGGCTTCTTTATTCCAACATCTTAAAGGTGAGGAGAGGAGCTCATTTTATTGGTGAAGATTTGACTTTGCTGTGTTAAACCCGCTCAACGCCCTCTCTTCTCCCTCTTTGCCACTTGCGCCGGCAGGAGGGACAGAGGCGGGCCTGAGGAGTACTTGCACCGGGCCGCGCGAAATTGCAAAATTCGCCTGGATACCCCCCGTTGGTGCGGCCCCCCCCCCCCCCCCCCCCCCCCCCCCATTCGCCTGCGCCTGGTCTACGAATTTAGAGCCCTTTGTGTTCATTTGCGAGGAGTCCGTCTTTATTCATGATGAGTTTGTATATGTGAAGAATGTTTATTATTTTCTTTGTGTTTGAGGTGAGTTTGTGTTTTATTGTGGTGAGTCTGTTTCTGTCGCAAGTTTTTATTTATGAGGAGTTCGCATTTGTGCTGATTTTGTGTTTATTTGTGAAGCGTTTGTATATGTGAATAAAGTGCTTATTTGTTATTAGTTTGTATTTCAGATGAGTTTATGGTTTGTTGTGGTCTGTCTTTTTTTGTTATTCGTTATGAGTTTGTATTTGTGATGAGTTTTTATGTTCTTTCCCCTCACCTCCCTGCCGGGCTGCAGCTGGGATCGGCAAGACTCAAACTGGGTTCCCAACGATATCTTGGATCTGTCCTTCTCACTCGGAGAAGACGACAGCCTGGTCAGGTAGCAGATCGAGGCCAGCATGGAGGGTCCACTTCAGACCAACAGTGCATCTCGCACGCGCACACACACACACACACACACACGTGCGCGCACACACACTCAAACGCACTACCCTTACAAAGGCCATTTCACACCTGAGTTTCATTGCATTATCTGCTCCTTAGCATGTTAGCCCAACCCCAGAGCCCTCACACCTCCTGTAACTCACCATATTGGCTCCTGCCCACGGTCATCAGTCCACCTCTGATTTAGCATGTTAGCCCAAGACCCAAGCTATCAGCCATCCTGTCACTTTGCATAGCTCTGAACATTAGCCTGCACCCATAGACCTATTCATGCTGCCAGTAACTTGGCTCATTGGCCTGTGTGTCGTGCCCTCAGACTGAATGCAACTTATATCGCATTCACGTGCCCTTGGATGGTCCTAGCTGTTTCTTCAGTTGGGTGGTCGTTCTTCCGACTTCGGTGCGTTGACGCGCTTTTAAGTCAGAATGTAGAAACGACACGCATGCTAAAATGAAGATGTGCAGTTTTTTGTTTCTCAGAACGTTTCAACATTTGAAGTTTTATATTAAAATGTGATTTTTCCCCGGAGTTGGTGCTGTATCAGTACATTCCCTGAAACTGCTAAAATGTTGCTTTACCTGATTCTTTATCGGGGTTACTGCAAATGGAAACTTTGCCACTTAATCTAAGTCATGCTGAGTGGACAGCAACTAACGGTTATAACCGAATACCTTACTCCAAATTGAATGATGGCAAAAGAGTTCTATCATTTAAATGCAACATGCAAATTTGCACCATTGATCCAAATTTTCTTACCATTAACTGAACATTTACTTTAATCTGCCATGGTTCCGCTTAAATGACGTTAACAACTTGGGAAGTCATATACCGAAATTGTTTCAAACTGAGGGCATGTTCACATGAATTTTCCCAGTTGGGAACTAATTCTTCCGATTATTCTGATACCACAGAATGCCGTGTTAACATGTTAGGCATTGAGCCTCGTCATCTGGGCTCCTGTAATATTTCACATTAGTGTGTTATTTAGCACGTTAGCACTTGTCTCTTAGTGGGCACTCCGGTGGCACATTGGCTTAAGTGCGTGCACCTTAAGTGCGCGAGTCCTTCCCGCGGCCGCCAGGGTTTGATTCCGGCTCGGGCCATTTGCCGCACGTCATCTCCGCTCTTATCCCGCTTTTCCTGTCCCTCTCCACTGATTACTATCTAATAAAGGAAAAATCCCCAAAAAATAATTAAAAAAAACGTATGTCTCTTACTGAGTAACCTCGCCATGTAGCGCAATGCCCAGGAATTAAAACGCCATGTCCCACCATTAACCCCTTGAGTACTGGAAACGCACATTTGCCAGCTGGCTTGCTGACCCGCGTACCGGGAACCGCAAATGCGCGGAGTGCTTTGTTGACCACCGTGGCCTGATTTGAGTATGTGGGCGCGCTTCCGTGGCCGGGATTGTTGGCTAGCTCTGGTGACGATCACCAAAGAAGTATCTCATGCACATTCTTTGCCTGTTTCTTCGCCTGTTTGCTGTGATGATTGCCAGGAAAAGTATTTTATCCACAGTTCTTGTATGATGGCGCAACACGACAATAGAAACTGAATTTTTATGCTTCATTTTCACTCTGTATAAATGAATACAGAAAAATTTACAAAATCACTTGGTCACATTCGGGTACACCCGTTTCATGTGGTACAGTTTGTTACAGGGTTCAACACACAAAATCATTTTGCAAGTGTCACATCTGAACCGGGAGTCTGTTTGGAGCTGGCCACTCTGCCTGTTCTCTTTGCTAAACTCACATCTTCAGTTGAGGTTACACTCCCAATGAGCAATCAGGTACTTCATTAGTCTGACCCAATATTGATACAAAATCATTCACGGCAATCAACTCACAGCATCTGCATATTGATACCACACACCATCCAGCACACCCATCCGCAAATGCGTGGTTCCCAGCCACCGGAGCAGATCGCCTGCACGCACATGTGTGGCTCGTATGTACTGCATATGCGCCGATCACTTGAGCATTCAACCGAGCATAGAACCGTACACAAGGGGTTAAACTCAAAGGCAGCGACACTTACATCCCCACATGCCCCGCGATCCTATGTCCACTCTGTGCGGTCCGATCTAGGCCCTCCATGTCTCCAGTAGGTGAAGGGGAACGTTTCTCGGTTTTCTTTTGCCTGTGTGCGCGAGCTGCTCCCTCCATTGGGCCTGGTTTCTTATGAGCATATGGTTGTACCAGGGCCAGCCTTGCTGTCTCTCCTGATGCCGTAGAGACCACCCTGAGAGGGAGGGGCTCAGCCACCATGTCTTTTTCTTTCTTTGTGCCTCCATTTCGTCTCCCAGGTGTCTGGCGGCTGCTTTCGGGGATCCGTATGAATGCTATAACTACTGCTTGTGCATCCGATCTGGTACAATGGCTGCTTCATCTGCCTTATTACACTTCTTAACCTGATGCATTCGGCCATCTCCCCCTGGAGAAATGTGATTGCATTGTTTCTATCCTGGTCTTCTCTCAGGAGGGCAGGGGATCTGTATTTCGGGGGCAGTGGTGTTTTCCTCTCTGCTCTCAATCTCTTCGTTCCCTGCTCTGTTATTTCAGGGGTTGTAGTCATGGCGACCTCATGGCCATGATAAATGACGGGATTTATAATCCTGGCTTTGGTGTTATGAAAGTCATGACTGAGGGTGCTATCGTAGTCACAGCTATATTATACTACCGTCATGGTTGTAGGCAGTATTTCAGCCATGGCTATTTGATATCGCCATCATAGCTGTAGTCTGGTCCATATCGCAGTAATGGACATATGATGTCCTTTTCATAGCTTTAGGCTGAATTGCAGTCATGGCTGCACATTCAGACTGTCATGGCTTCACTTCAGGTAGTACAATGGTCATTGCTGTTGAGTCACTTTCATGGCCTTATTAAGGCAGTTTTGCAGTCACGGCTGTTCTGTTTCACTGACACTGCTCTTGGCAGTATAGCGGTCATGGCTCTCTGTGGAATTGCAGTCACACCTATACGGTATCACCATCATAGCTGTACTTCAGCCTGTACAGCAGTCATGGCTATATGATATCATCGTCATGGCTTTAGGTTGAATTGACCCATCTACAAATTCCATGCGTTTCCCGGTTTGTATGGATTTTCCCTTTGAATAATGTCACTTCCTTTGACACCCAAGTAAAATGAGCCTCTAATTATATCCCCAAATGCCGAACGGCGTGTCGGGGATATTACGTTTTTGGTCCGACCGCCGCCACCGCCGGATATCCAACATGTTAACGCGATAACTTCAGTAATATTTCAATTAGAAATTTCATGTTTTGCATATAAATAAGTATCATAAAGAGGAAGGACGGATTCGATTTTGGACAATTTACAATTTCTAGATTGGCCACCAGGGGCCAAAAATGAAAAAAATCACTTTTTTTCATATCTCTGGAAATATTTGTCCAATTGACCTCAAATCAAGTGCAAATGAAAGGTCATGACCTGACGATGTGTCCCACGATGACATTATACCTGTTTAGTTCAATATTTTGCCACCAGGTGGAGCTTTGTGATGGAAAATTACCATTTTGGCCATATCTCTAGAACCATTTGTCCGACTGACCTGAAATTAAGTTCAAATGAAAGGTCATGACCTGTGGAGCTTTATATTGTATTGGGTCTATTCGAGGATTGGGGAATTGGAGGATTGGGGGCGTTCGGGCTTATACCCCAAGCCGTCGCCTCCGACGGCATAAACCTACTTCCAAAGAAAGAACTCGGCAAAATATCAACAAGAATGGTGGATGATGAAGATGTGATAGTGGTGGTGACGTTGAAAACCTGCAATTTAAGAACGATTTTGAAACAGAAGATGAGGACCATGGCCTATGCTGGTTGGAATAATCATTTTATCGCCCCAAGCTGTTGAAAATTCACGGACATCAAACGCATGGCGTATCGATTTTTGCTGGCTATCGAGGTGTGCTTCGTCTTGTGCTACTAAGTAGTTCCAGCTTGCGCAGACCCACAATCTTGGGGCTGTTTCCACGCTTATATCTCAAATATCTCAAAAATACATTTTTTACATCGGACCTTTCAACATGCATGCATATTAGTATTTGTATATACACGATCACTTTGCTAGAAAATATAACTGATAGACGTTGGGAGATAATAGCATGCACCGCTCGCTCATTATATGCGTGTTTGTTGTAAGAAGCTTACAAATATTGAAGTTGTTAGTGTTGGCTGATTCGTATTTTAATATAAAAGGGGAAACGAAGGCTCTGCGGTCATTTTGCGTTTTGGTAGTATTTTCGTACGAGACAGCGTAATTTGTCAGAATATCGGCTAAGAATGGGGTGTCAAATTTATCCTGGCATGCATTCAGAAAACTACCATGACGCTACCTGGAGTGAACAAGTGCAGTATTCGTGAATGGGTCAATTGCAGTCATGGCCGCATGATATAACGATCATGGCTTTACTTCAGACAGTATAGCAGTCATGGCCGCATGATATAACGATCATGGCTTTACTTCAGACAGTATAGCAGTCATGGCCGCATGATATAACGATCATGGCTTTACTTCAGACAGTGTAGCAGTCATGGCCGCATGATATAACGATCATGGCTTTACTTCAGACAGTGTAGCAGTCATGGCCGCATGATATAACGATCATGGCTTTACTTCAGACAGTGTAGCAGTCATGGCTGTGCATTTTTAATTTAGGCAGTATCTGTCGCCATCTTGGCTGTTACCGGTTCCACAGCCATGGCTGTATGTGGTCATGACGGCCATGGGGGTGCGCACACAAGAAACGTGTCTGTTCTTCAGCATGTTGTTTTTTAAATTATTTACCAGTGGCAACATGCGCCTGACATGTCTTTGTACCACTTTTCTCCTGTGCTTGAACACCGAGCACTTACATTTGACGCCGTCCAAAGTTTGAATCTGTTCATTTTTGTGGAGAAGCGCTGCTCATCAATGTCAGTTTCACGGCAAGCATTCTATTACAAAACAGAATGGGCTGGACTTGTATTTCTGTTGATCCACTTTTGTAAACAGTTAGAATGAAATCTCATGATATTAGCGGAGCTGTCACTTGTTATCATTGCAGCATTCTGATGAATCTCCTTTTTTCCTCGCTTTTAAAAGGTGTGCAAACGCGGGCATGTCTCCTGTGTGCTCGGCCCCTATCGGTGGCCTTCCAGTTCTGGCTTTGTGGCATTGTGGTCATGAGTATTGGTAGCATTGGGGGCGTCCTGGTTTGACATCGCAGCGCTAACTGCTGGTGGTATTGAGGTTGCGGGGTCAAATCGTTATACCTTCCCTTTCGGCAGCACCCAGAAGGAGAAAGATGAGCTTGGTCCTGGCCAGGCTGTTTACTATACATGGGCAGAACCTTCCGGCTCACGTACACTGAAGTGGAATTGTGGGAAGCACGCTGGAGTGCTGAACAGTGAGAAGGTATGCTTTCACATCAGACATCTTGGTTCTTTCTGTGATGCAAGTGTCTGTCCTATTTTTGTTTCACGGGAAAACACCATTTGTGGTGAAACTGAAATTCGAGAAGATGAGAAAATAAACTTAAACATGAGAAAATGAACTTTATGGGCCACCGCCTCTGCTGAAAGTCTTCAGGGACATTGGTATTGACTGTAGGAGTAGATACTATGGTAAAATGGTGGTCTATAATTTTTAATTGCTGAGGTTTATCTCACGTGTTCTTAGTTTACTGACATGTTACTTTGTGTTTGCTTCATTTCCATTTTGCATTTTTATGTACGTTGCAAGCCTGGGATCAAATGATCCTTGTTATGGATTGAAATGCCTCTCTGCATTCGACTGAGCTTGCCTAGCACATTGGAAGAAAGAGAAATTCTGCAAATAGTTAACCACTCATCTTGGCAGTGAATTATTTTTTCCACTCTGGTTCTGGGCTGAAATGTAACTTATTAACTTATGACCAATCATTTCTCGCATCAGAGCCACATACATTATGAACACGTGGAATAACGAAGCCTTTTGGCTTTTATTAGCTTTATTTTAGAAATCTGTGTAGTGTAGCTAGCCTCGCAATTTCAGAACACCATTAACATGATTAAAATAATAGTAAAATAAATAAATTGTTGGGAATTTCTGTCAACGTGATCAGGAGACAACCAGTTTCAAAGCCACAGAACTCTTAGCTTTTATACGCATTTGGGTGATTCCATGTCAAATGAGCCAAGGGATGGAGTCAGCCCACGGAATTTGCCAATTTTTTCGCCATTTGTTGGTGCATGGGTAGTGATGAAGTTTTTTTGTGTCTTTACCGCATGACAGCCATTTCAAAATTGGCCTGACGCGCCTCAAGATCCGCGCCACCACACCCATGTTTTCTTCAATAAATCAAAAACTGAACATGATGTATAGATGAAACGTGGCATATTGAAGTAACTTTTCATGCACAATCAGAATTTCCCATCAGAATTGAGCTATCTTGAGATAAATGAGAAAAAACTATTTTGGGGGTACCGATCTCTGACCCCCCCAATACCACACTTCTGTCAACCTGTGCCAAGCTGTAAATTTTCTATGTTACTAAACACCACCTCTTTTGGCACATGTGTGAAAATTAGAATTGTCATAGAAAAATTACAAACAGTATTAAAAAAAAAAAAGTTTTATACCATATCTTATGATGTATTTGTTTGTCATTTCAAGTGTTGGCTGACTTTTGACCTCTGACATTCCTCAAAGGACATGATGGTGAATGTGGACGGGGAGGGGAAGCTGTATCTGATCTCCTTTTACGAGGGTCTCCAGCGAGTGGCGCTGTTCACCGAGGATAGCCATGTATACAGGCTGCTGCGTGAAAGCGAGATGGTGGAGATGGCTGAACAGGAAGTGACACTGTCCCTGCAGGCTGTGGGGATCTCATTGGTCAACAACACAACATGCCAGGAAGTGTCCTTCATTGGCATCACTAGGTAAAAAAAGACACAAGTAAATTCTCTTACACTCACTCTCATACGCTTACACAAACGTGCACATGCATACAGACATACATTGACTCAAATTCTGTCTAGCGCGCACTGGCACACATGCAGTCTTCTATTTTCTTGCCCTGTCACAACTAACACACACCTTCACGTTAGCTCATTCTTGCACTCACACATCCACATCGCACATGCATCCACAAATTTGTCTCTGTCTTTCTGATGTACACACACACACACACACACGCACACACATAACCACTTGGGTTTTCCTGTGTGCAGCTCTAACGTGGTGTGGGAGTTGAAGCCAAAGAAAAAGTCTCGCTGGAAGCCGATGACCATGAAAGACACAGATCAGCTGGAGAGCCTCTACATCAACTACATGGAGCAAAACCCAGTAGACGAATACATTGTGACTCTGGAAAATAACATGCAGGTCAGTGTTCAGCCCCACCCCCTCCTCACCTGCAGGTCAGAGTTCAACCCCACCCCCTCCTCACTGCAGGTCAGAGTTCAGCCCCACCCCCTCCTCACCTGCAGGTCAGAGTTCAATCCCACCCCCTCCTTACCTGCAGGTCAGAGTTCAGCCCCACCCCCTTCTCACCTACAGTTCAGAGTTCAGCCCCACCCCCTCCTTAGCTGCTTACCGGATATCAGCCCTGCCCCCTCCGCAGCTGCAGGTTGGATTCAGCCCAAAGTCTCCATGTAAAGATGGACAACACGTCTTTACTTCCTCGCACTGTAAAAAATATCTTGAATATGGGTGGTTGTCATTATGTGCTGGTGATGCCATTTGGAGCCGGAATCTGCTCAGTAGTGATCAGGGGGGCCAGCCGTGATTTTGAGGTCCTGCCCATACACTGGGGTGACTCAGTTGCAGGCATATTGCACTACCCCTGAATATTTTTATGTAGCCTTGGTGGTTGCTCCAGTTTTAGTGGTCAACGCCACTTATTTTACACAAACTAGGGACTGGTTCTACTACAACTGAAGACCTGTTGAAGGGTCAACTTGTTCAGTTTTTTTCAAGTAGAGTTGTATGAGGCTAAATACGGTTGCTGCTTTGCTTGTCCTTGCAGTACATTGCTTAGATTCCAAGGCAATATCCAGTGCTCTTCCCTGTTCTGCAAAGTTTTGCAGACTTCCATCTACTAGCTAGGTAGCTAATACACTGACTATAGATAAGAACCTTATACAACCCTACTTCAAAACATCCAAACCATCCCTTCCAATGAGGTAAATAGTCTATTGGTAAATAGATTCCCCTATTATCATGCATTTTAACAGTTGTTCTAACCTCCTAGCTCGCTCGCTTGCTGACTAAGGTTACCTGTTGCTAAATCTCAATTTATGTGGTAGCTAGCTTGATAACTGATTTTAGCTAGCAAGCCAGTAGGGTTTAGTAATTGGTTACATTAGTTTCCATTAGTCATGGAAATCAATGGTGAAAAGCTCTTCGCTCTGAACATAGGATTGCTGCTACCAGTACATTATCTACATTCAGAGTCAGGCTTGTTACAATCAATTTCCATTGCTACCTAAGATGACTTTTTATAGAATTTTGCTGAACTAGCCAGCTATCTGGTTTTGCTTTTCAATGATTACATTGCTCCTAACAGTCCACCACGCTATGTTCGGAGAAGATGTTTTTACTACATGTTTTTACTGCTATGTTTTTACTGTCGATTTTTGTGGGATTTTCATAATCCATAAGGATTATATTCAGTTTACTGGGTCCTTGCAACTTGTGCATGTGTAACGTCAAGTCATATCTCTTCTTGACGCTTGCACTCCTGCTACATACAATTCCTGAAAATAAGCCAGCTGGCAACTACTTCACTTGGAGTTGCACTTAATCACAACTGTCAGTCTTGATCAGAAAAAAATAAACACTTCAATATACATATCAGAATGGTAAAAACTACTTACAATAACCAGAACCATCTTTATAAAAAGTTATTTGACACACATTTTGATTTCTTTGGTGAGGCCGATGTCTCAACCGCTAACTTTGTGGGGGTGGGGATTATGACCCATGCTGCAGCCAGCCACGAGGCGGCAATCTAGATGTTTTGGCTTCTCTTTTTGGAACCAGTTAAGTGGTCCATCTTTATGTATAGTTAGTGGATCAGCCCTGCTCCCTCCTCATCTGCAGGTTAGAGTTCAGCACTGCCCTTTCCTCAGCTGCGGGTCCAAAGAAGAGAAGGTGGAAAATAGAAGCTGCAATGTTCACAAGAGTTAACCTGCGGTGCCAATGAGGGTGCTTACAAAATATATGAAGGTTAATGGAAAATTGTAATTTTTCTCCTAAATTACTCATGTTAAGGTGGCAAGGACTCAGTGAAATTGAATATAATCCTAAGTGATTTTGAATTCTTGATGAAATTTGACTTTTGAACTTCAAACGACCAGCGCTGGTGAAGTATGCACCCCTGAACACCGCTTAATGTAATTTTAGCTACAAAGGTAACATTAGGCATTCATATTAGTTGAGCAAAATTTGGTGGAAGGTTATCTGCAGTAGGTAGCTTTAACTAAGATTAAAACATGAAAGCTAGTAGTTAAAGTGTAAAGTATGTAAATGTCAGCAAGTATTTCAAATGTATTGACTTGTCACTACCATTACTGACCTCTGCGACACTACCCATGCCTGCTCACATGCCATGCAGACATAAAAGCCTCCTTGTGAAATGGCAATGTTCTTCTCTTTCCAAATAATGTGACTGTACACTTTAAGACTTTGAAAAGATTTTTAAAAGACACTCAAAAAGACCGAATGATTCAGATTACAGGAGCACCCCACCTTGAGCAAAACTCCCATGATTTTATTCCAGTACTGGAAATTTGTCTGCGACAGTCGGATTGCTTCAAAAGTCGTTTGGGGTTAAGCTGTGTGGCGCTGACTCCTGTCCGCGGCTGAAAGTGCCTATAATGGCCATGTGAGTGTCAGAACTGGACCACGGAGTAGTGGTAGAATGTTGTCTGGTCTGATGAATCATGTTTTCTTTTACATCATGAGGATTGCCAGGTGCATTTGCATCATTTACTTGGGGGAAAAGATGGCACCAAGATACAGGAAAGGAAGAAGGCAAGCTGGCGGAGGTCATGCAATGCTGTCGGCAAACCTTGGGTCTTGGCATTCATGTGGGCATTACGTACCACAGACCTAGTAAACCCCTAAATGGCTTAAGTATTCCTTGATGGTAGTGGCCTCTGTTCACTTGATAATGCTCCTTGCCACTCTGCAACTGTTATAATGGTTCCAGAATGCTTTCAGGAACATGACAAGGAGTGTAAGTTATTGACCTCAGATCTCAACCTGATTGGGCATATGTGGGATGTGCAGGAAAATCAATTTCGATCCATAGAAACCACACCTTACAATACGCTGGACTGAGAGGATGTGCTGCTAACATCTTGGTACAAGGTGTCAACCACCGGACACCTTCACTGCTTTTGTGCAGTGCATGCCTAGATGGGTCAGAGCTGCTTTGGTGGCACAGGGGGGACTTGCACAATATTAGGAAGGCGGTTTTAGAGAGAGCCAATAGGTGTATATTTCATGTAGTTTGGTAGATGTGCTGGATGTTTTCGATGTTTTATATATGGAATGGGGATCTGTATGTGGCAGGTGGTTTTGACCCCCAGTGGTGCTGACATGAGGGTTCTGCAGCCCTACGAGTCGCCGCTCCGCAGGAACTTCATGCCTGGAGTGAAGGTGGAGTACAGCGTCTCCGCCCGCCAGAGAGCCTACAGAGTTCAGATCAACCGTATCCAGGTAAGGGAGGGGCCTGGAGCACTTCAGGGCACTTCATATGTATTTAGACAATGGTTCTCTATAAAGAAAGCTGAAATTCGTACAGGGTTCAAACGGGATGGAATTTGTTTTTTTTTTTTGGGGGGGGGGCATTTTCCTTTATTTGATAGTTATACAGTGTCGAGAGACAGGGAAGTTGGGGGGAAGACATGCAGCAAATGACCCGAGCTGAAATCAAACCCAGGTCGCTGTGGGAAGGACACGGCCTTTTATGGTGCACGCGCTTAGGCCAATGAGCCACTGGGATGCGCCAAATGGGATGGAAATTTAAGATTACAGTCTTTACCTATATCAAAGGTTCATTCTTTTCAAATCCAATATGCTTACACAGCCAAAGAGCTCAAGTTGTGACACTGCTTAGGGCCTGCAGAGGATGATTCCTTGACCATACTCTGAGACTATCTGACTGAAAAATGAAGCTGAAATGTTTCCAAAATGTTTTTATTTGGTGGAAGGGAAGCTTTTTTATTGTAATGGTTTCTTGGCTTTAGGACATTTTAGGGGATATGCTTTATGGATTGCTACGCAGTCCTCTTTGTAATGGCTTATGTATTCATGGTGTAGCTCATTTTCACTGAGTAGATTGCTTTGGCTATGCTGAGAGGGTTTGAGAAGAGCAGTGATTTGAAGCTGTGTGTTGGTGCAATACCTGCTATCTTCCTTCAGAGGGCACTGTGATATCAAAACCTTACATCTGCGATTTTACAGATCCAGAATCAGATGTCCGGAGCAATCTTCCCTTTTGTATTCTACCCTGTCAAACCCCCCAAATCTGTCGCCATGGATTCAGGTGGGTGGACATCATCAGCAGAGGTTGATCGAGTGACAGAAGATTTTGACTATGTTTGCTCATTCCTGATTAAACTCTAAATGAAACTTTGATCCTTCCATCCAGAACCCAAACCGTTGACTGATGTCAGTATTGTCACCAGATCTGCTGGCCACTCAGACATTTCCCGCATCAAGTGAGTCCTTCCTTTTGCATCTCTCTCTTTCCTCTCTCTCTCTTTCGTTCTGCTCCTCTCTAGCTACCTGTTTTTCTCTCGTTCTAACACATACTGGATTGTTACACTTGTAAGTAACTGTAAATCTCTTTATAGCTCTTATCGTGTAGAAATGACTGAGGAGAGAACAGCTATGCTGTTTAATCAGTCATTCTTACTCACAGCATATACATGATTAAATATTATTGGGAAAGCCTGTCAGTCTAAGCAAAGGATTCTCAAACAGGAATTTTAAGGATGCATGGAGCTCTAGAACGGGTATCTACAAGGTTGGTGGAAATCTGGAGCAGGCATCTGAAAGGTTTTCTAGAATTGAAGAGTGTATATCTGAAGGCGTTGCAGAATTCTTGAGCAGATATCTGGAGGTTATGTGGTAATCTAGAGCGGGTATATGATCATTTTGCAGGATTCTAATGCAGGTATCTGTAGATTTTGTGAAATTCAAGAGCGGATATCTGAAGGTGTTTATTTTTATTTATTTATTTTTTATTTTTTTTTTTGGAATTCTAGAGTAGATAACCCGATTTTGTGGAATTCATAGCAGGCATCTGGAAGCATCTGTTTTGTAGAATTCTAGAGCAGACATATGGAGGTTTTATGGATTTCTAAAGCAAGAATCCGAAGGTTTTTTAAAACTCTATGGTAGATTATTGTAGGGATTGTGGAATTCCTGAGCAGGTATGTAAAGATTTGTGGAACTCTGTTGCTGTTGCAGATATTTCAAGGTGCTAATTCAGGAGATGGACCTGAAGCTAGATCTGGGCTTTCTGTATGCCATCTTGGACCTGTTCACCCAGGAGAATGTCAAAAATATCTCATCAGAGCAGGAGGTAAGGGCGTATGCACAGGTACAGTCCTCAGCTGTAGCTTCCGTGGTGCAGAGGGAAGGATGAAGTCTGCTTTGTGAGTCTGACGTTGTTTACTGGTTGTAGTTGTGCTTTGCCTGTGTTGCGCCAATGTTGCAGCTGTGATGAACAACCTAATTTCCCAAAGTTGATACACTATGTAAAATGTTAAATATTGTTGCAAACTTGTCGCCTATCGGCTAAATTCGCACATTGAAACGGGTCATTCAGGTAAATCGTGTAGATCTGCAAAAAAATTTTTTTTTTTAATTTGGAGGAGGAGGGGGGGGTACGTCTTGCTCAGAGCCATGTAGAGAGATGGCTCTGGTCTAACTGAAGTAATCTTCAAGTATCTCTGAGTCATGTGTCACACCACCGGTTCTATTCATCCCCTGCTGACAAATGAATGGACTTGCCCTACTCTGCCTCTGATTGACTCACCTTTACGTTACATCATCCCTCCTGAAGACGAGGCAGTTCCGCTTTTATCGATATCGAGACTTCATGTAATAAGTAATAAGCTAACGGCCAGCAACCTCTTCTTAAAGTAATTTTGTTGATGCTTAGGTTTGCCTGTTTGTGGCCAGCTCAATTAAGTTCACTGTTGGACGGGATAACAGCTGTAAATTACGGTGCTTCAGTTTTAATGGCGTTTTACCGACGTTAATGGCGTTTTTAACTGCTGTTAGTTAGCAGATAGAAGGTATCGTATCGCTATATCAGGTCACTGCGCCCTTTACAAAATGTATCAATAGATGTTGTCATTTTTTTCTTATCAATATGCTATAAATCTGACATGAAGTCTGCTTGTTCCACCTTCAAGTAAAGCATATTGTTTAAAATACAGTAATAATGGCATCACTGAAGTAGAGGCACTGCTAAGCCATAGCTGGACAGCCTGTTTCAAGACAGGGAAAACACTTTACGTTTATCCCACCAGCTAACTTACTTCCGAATTTCAATGGCAGAAATGACAATGTGCAGCCGTTTATTTGGCTTAAGTAGACATTGTTTAATCACACGACGCATTTATTCTTGAATGGTGTAACATTTCCCCCATGTAAAGCGGTTAAACTTGCCATTATATACGAAATGTACTGTGTGAATACACTTTCCTTTCCTTTACTCACGTTAGCATTTAACTAGTTCAGGTAGCCAAACTTTGCCACACTTTGTTTTAGTCGGACTGTTCTTCTCTGTCCACCATTGCTGACGAGTGTTGTTAAAAGAAGTGGTTATGCAAGACAGTTGAAAACATGTCCGTGTCCTAACTTTATTGAAAAGTGTTGCTGGCATGGAATTCACAATGCCAATATATTCTTCTTAGTTTCAACATCTGATAAGTTGTACTAATCAATTTCAATTGAATTCATGGCCCTATTTTGACTACCTAAATGCAGTTGGCAAACTGGAGCTAACAGTATTGCAGATTAAAACTGGGCTCCATTCTGATAATTTTATGACTTCAAGTGACAGCGCAGCTGTGACGTTGTCAAAAGGGATGTTCCAACATGAATGAATGACCTGTGGAAATAGTGGGGGTTTGTTTCCATTCCATAGCAAACTGGTAATTCTGTCAGGTGAAGAACAAGCTCCTAACTTGCATTTCCACCATGTCCTCTTGTCTCCTGAGTACTCATGGCTCTACTGCCTACTGAATGAGTTGTGATCCCAGTTATATCTATCTCTGTTAGGTGGATCTGTTTAAGAAAGACATTGAGTACCTGAAAACTGAACTGAATCATGCCTCTTCCACTGATACATCTGCCATCAGTCTGTACGAGTACTTCCACATCTCCCCCATCAAAGTGAGTACTGCACATGCATTCTACACTCTCAAAACTATTTACTCCTTGTATAGTATTGATTGTTTTACCCAACAACATAACGAAAAAAACAGGCCATTCAGCCCAACACTGCCCCACCGCTTTACAGCTCTATTTTTATTTTATTTTATTTTATTTTATTTTATTTATTTATTTTTTGATTTGGTATCTCCAGTCCCCCCTGAATCTAACACGTCCAATCAACATGCTATTTACAAGGCTGTCATTAAGGTCCGGTCCTCTCAATTTACCACAAATTTTTGAAGGAAACTTAAAATAATAAAAATGAAATCATCCTGCAAAAATATTGTAAGACATCCTTTTCAAACGTCGGAGTCAAAGTGAAGATGCATTTCAAGAGTTTTAATCATGTTCACCTTTCTCACGCGAGATAGAAGCAGTAGACCAGAACGTAGACCAGTCGTAGATCGAAGGGCTGTGTAACGCCTGGGACATTTTCACTTAACTGGATCCTAGGGGGCTGTTTCAATAAACTTAATTTGTCCAACCTAGTTGAACCATGGGTCGCGTGAAAAGTAGGACCATCGCCAGACCATGTCCATCAGGTGTTTTAAGAAAACAAAAGTAGGATGTCCAACCATAGTCCGACGCGGAAGTAATGTTCATCACTGACCGTTCAAAGCAGCGTTATAAGTTATTTCTCAGTGACGCACAGCTTTGTGATTTAGTCAAAATACATCCCCTAGTAGGCTCGCACCTTTGGCGCTCAAAAAGTAGCCTACTGCCTACTTTTAATTTTGACACGTCTATTTCAAAACTTATTGTCAGCCCTGTGCGTGTATTCTAGCTTGCTCATACCGGAGTTTGGTAACCCTTGATACAGAGCTGGATTTTATCCAAGGCCGTGGTGGTCACTCACCAGAAGTAGTGTCTGCACTGAGCATTTTCCCACTTCTGGGGTATAAAAACTTTAGATAGCATCCAACTTAGTATCAAACCTAGTCTTGAAAATCCACACATTTTCGGCCTCAGTGGTGACCAGGCAAGCTATTCCACATAATGACCTCATGAAGAAAAAATGCGTCTTGACACCCGCATGGAATTCCCTTTATGGTATTGTCTGTGTTTGTTTGTGTGTTTGATTGTTTGTGTGCATTTGTGTGTTTGCATTTGGACGTGCGCAGCTGCACCTGAGCTTCTCGCTGAGTTCTGGAGGAGATGATGGTAATAAAGAGAAGAGGGAAACTGAGGTGATTCCAGTCCAGTCACTGAACCTGCTGCTGAAGAGCATCGGCGCTACGCTAACTGATGTGCAGGACGTCGTCTTCAAGTATGGCCTTGATTACCAGCCAATTACAATCTTTACCTCCCATAACCCAGCCTATTACAGCCTGTACCTCCCATCACCCAGCCTATTACACTCTGTACCTTCCATAACCCAGCCTATTACACTATGTACCTCCCATAACCCTGCCTATTACAGTCTGTACCTCCCATAACCCAGTAACCCAGCCTTTTACACTATGTACCTCCCATAACCCAGCCTATTACAGTCTGTACCTCTCATTACCCAGCCTATTACACTATGTACCTTCCTTAACCCAGCCTTTTACAGTCTGTACCTCCCATAACCCAGCCTATTACAGTCTGTACCTCCCATAACCCAGCCTATTACAGTCTGTACCTCCCATAGCCCAGCCTATTACACTCTGTACCTCCCATTACCCAGCCTATTACACTATGTACCTCCCATAACCCAGCTTATTACAGCCTGTACCTCCCATAACCCAGCCTTTTACAGTCTGTACCTCCCATAACCCAGCCTATTACACTATGTACCTCCCATTACCCAGCCTATTACAGTCTGTACCTCCCATAACCCAGCCTATTGCAGTCTGTACCTCCCATAATCCAGCCTATTGAAGTCTGTACCTCCCATAACCCAGCCTATTGAAGTCTGTACCTCCCATAACCCAGCCTATTACAGTCTGTACCTCCCATAGCCCTGCCTATTACAGCCTGTACCTCCCATAACTCAGCCTATTGCAGTCTGTACCTCCCATAACCCAGCCTATTGCAGTCTGTACCTCCCATAACCCAGCCTATTGCACTCTGTACCTCCCATAACCCAATAACCCAGCATTTACACTCTGTACCTCACATAACCCAGCCTATTACAGTCTGTACCTCACATAACCCAGCCTATTACGGTCTGTACCTCCCATAACCCAGCCTATTACAGTCTGTACCTCACATAGCCCTATAACCCAGCATTTACACTCTGTACCTCACATAACCCAGCCTATTACAGTCTGTACCTCACATAACCCAGCCTATTGCAGTCTGTACCTCCCATAACCCAGCCTATTGCACTCTGTACCTCCCATAACCCAATAACCCAGCATTTACACTCTGTACCTCACATAACCCAGCCTATTACAGTCTATACCTCACATAACCCAGCCTATTACGGTCTGTACCTCCCATAACCCAGCCTATTACAGTTTGTACCTCACATAGCCCTGCCGAGAACATTGTATCTCATATTACCCGGCTTGTATTAGACTGTACCTAATATGTAATCTTGTCTCTTGCACTCCACACAACATATTACTCTTGATTACTTACCCTTGTTTGTACATTTGTTTTGGTAATGTGGTATATGTTTTGGTGTATTGGTCGCGTATACTAGTGGGGCTGTGGTTTTCTTGTTTTCTTTGTGTGTGTGTGTGTGTGTGTGTGTGCGCACGCGTTTGCAGGCTGGCATTCTTTGAGCTGGGGTTCCAGTTCCGTACCACACAACAGCTTCAGTGGGAGGTCATCAGGCACTACTCCAAACAGGTAATTTTTGCCGGAATGATACACAACTCCGGACTGGTAAATTATCCCTATGATGCACAACTCCAAAGGTGTAACTCAGCTGTATGATACGCTACTCCAAGCGGGTAACTCACCTATTCACAGCTCTAATCTTGTAATTCAGCTGTTTGATACACAATTTTAAACGTAAAATCACCTATATCATATAGTACTTAAAACTGTTTACTCACCTGTATGACTCATTACTCCAAATTGATCACTCAGCTGCATGATGCACGACTTTGAACACATAATTAACCTGTATGCAATTTGAGAGCTTCTGTTTACTGGTTGTGTCTTTCAGGCAATAAAGCAGATGTATGTGCTGGTTCTGGGGTTGGATGTTTTGGGCAACCCCTTTGGCCTGATCCGGGGGCTCTCAGAGGGCGTGGAGGCCTTCTTTTATGAACCATACCAGGTAGGGTTTTATATCTGTCTGTGTTATTGAGTGTCCGTGTGTGTGTGCTTGCTTGTATGTGCGTGTGTACATGTCCGTTGGTACATACATGTGTTTTTTCCCATGTATGTATTTTTGTGTGCGTGCATGTGTGCTTATGAATGTATTTGTTTATCATGTCATGAGTGAGAGGGAAGGGGTGGGTGACATAATCTATGTTCTTGTGACGACAGGGCAAGGTAGGAGAGGCAATTTTGGATAAACCATATAGAACAAGGCAAAATTTGAAATTTGGGAGCAGAAAAAAACACCCCTTTATTTGAGTCATCCCTCGAATATCTCTCCCCTGAGACATGTGACACGCAGAGCCTAACTGCTGACAGAGGAACAGTGGGTGGGGGAGAGGAGCATCATTAGTTTTCGCAGCAAACCTTATTCGGCAATACTGGAAGGTTTTTGTGCGTGAAGTGCTTGTTTAAGGTCATGCCACAGCATCTCAATTGGATTCAAGCCAGTACTTTGACTAGGCCGCTCCAAAATCTCCAAAATCATTTTGTTTCTTTTGATTTGGTCAGAGCTGGTCTTCCTTCTGGGCTTTGAATCATTGTCCTGCTGCCAAACCCAGGTGTGCTTGAGCTTTAGATCATGAACTGATTGCCAGGCATTCTTCTTCAGCCTTTTCTGATGGAGAGCAGAATTCATGATTCCACAAATTATGGCAAGTTACCCAGGTCCTGAAGCAGCAAAGCAGCCCCAGACCATCATACTGGTACCACCCTGTTTGACTGTTGATATGATGTTCTCATTGTGGAATGCTAACTGGATGTTACAGGATATTTGTCTTCCAAAAAGTTACACTTTTGACTCATCAGTCCACAGAATATTATCCCAAAAGTCTCGGGAGTCATCAAGTTATTTTCTGGCAAATGTAAGATGAGCCATGTTCTTTCTGGTCAGCAGTAGTTTTTGCCTTGCCGCTCTCCCATCAATGCCCAATTTTCTCAATCTATTACTGTGGAATCATGAACACTGACCTTAATAAAGGCATGTGTGGATGGCAGTTCTTTAGATGTTGGTCTGCCTTTTTCTGTGACCTCTTGCATGAATTGTCTAATGCGCTTTTAGAAGAATTTCGGTGGACTGGCCTCTGGTCACTCTTTGAAAGCGTTGACGTTCTTATTTTCAAACAGAAAAGGTTTTTTCTGTCTGAAAATAAGAACGTCAACGCTAATTAGTTTCTACAGATGGTATGAAACTTTTTGGACCACTCTTTGAATGGTTTACTGTTGTTCCAAGTTTGCTCCATTTTTAGATAATGGATCTTAATTTAGTTTTCTGGAGTCCTAGAGCCTTAGGAATGGCCTTCTAACCCTTTCCTGACTGAAAGATGTCAATAACTTTGTTTCTTATCAGTTTTTCAATTTCTTCAAATATCGGAATCATGTGCTGCTTTTTGTATTCTTCTCATTCCCATGCCGGTTCTATTGAAGTGATGTTTGAATGCTTAACAGGGCTGGCAGTTATCATGCCTTTATGTTTCAAGTGATATTGAACCCAGTCATCAATTAAATTTGTTTATTGGTCAATTCAATAACTAAGGGAGCGATTACATTTTTCATATGCAGCCAGGAAGGTTTGCGTAGCTTGTTTTCCTCTAATAAATGAAGACCACAATGGAAAAATGATCAGTCACATTTTTACGTCATGGAGAAATGATGAATTAAAAATTCAAAATGATCTTAGAATTCAAAGCACTGAAAAATGTGCTAAAAATATATTATATTATATTATATTATATTATATTATATTATATTATATTATATTATATTATATTATATACAAAAATAAATATGGACTTTGATAATTTTTCCTTTGTGGTCTTTAAATAAAATCTGTAGCTTTACCAACATTATGTTTAGACTTCCTTGCCTTATGCTCTAAGCAAGCACAATGAAGTAAGGGTAGGGTGCAAATAGGTAGTTTGGTACGATGGTAGACAGGCCGGTAGGCCATCCAGTCATTTCATTTGGACCGTAGTCAATGATTTTACAAGCTTATTAGGGGCCTGGAACAGCCACAGGTACCAGAGTGGTTTTTTTTTTTTTTTTTTTTTTGTCAAACTATTTCATTTGTTGATTTCTGTCAAGCTCTTGAGAGAATGTCAACGCATATAACAAAAAATGTTTCTTCTTTTACCTACCCTGCCTTTAAATTTGATTGACACTGCTCTGGTGTTCCCCAGGGCGCTATCCAGGGTCCAGAAGAGTTTGTAGAGGGCATGGCTCTTGGCGTGAAAGCACTGGTGGGCGGGGCTGTGGGTAAGTGCAGTGCTACATTCACTACATTCACATGACCCCTCCTCAGTGTGCAGGCATTACTTGACTTCTCTGTTTTTGCCCCAGGGGGCATTGCTGGTGCTGCCTCCAGGATCACTGGTGCCATGGCAAAGGGAGTTGCTGCCATGACAATGGATGAAGAATACCAGCAGAAGCGGCGGGAGGCCATGAACAGGCAGCCAAGCGGGTTGAAGGAAGGCCTAACCCGTGGTGGAAAGGGGCTGGTCTCCGTAAGTCTTGCCCCCGGCTCTGAGCTCAGAGGGGCGGTTTAACCAAGAGCTCAGAGGAATGGTTTTGCCATAAGCACGGGGTGGGGGGGGCGTGGTTTTTCTGTGGTCACAGTGTCTTAATTTATCTCTTACAGGGTTTTGTCAGTGGAATCACTGGGATTGTCACAAAGCCCATTAAAGGTAACAAGTATGTGTGCATGTCTGTCTCTGAACATTCATGCATGTGTGTTTCCATGCGTACCAGAACAATACAATATTATCATTATACTTCAGTCATGATATGGTATTATATCATGATTGTGATAATTGCGGTATTGTGATAATATTGGCTTGCAAAATATCACAATATTACGCTGTATCAATTTTTTCCCCCCCACCCCTAGTGTTTACGTGCATCCATATTCCTGTGTGTGTGTGTGTGTGTGTGTGTGTGTGTGTGCACTTACAGATTGTATTGACGGCTGTGTGTGTTTATCTCGCTGCAGGGGCACAAAAGGAGGGAGCAGCAGGATTCTTTAAGGGCGTGGGGAAGGGGCTGGTGGGCGCCGTGACCCGCCCCACTGGGGGCATCATCGACATGGCCAGCAGCACCTTCCAGGGCATCAAACGGTACGGACTTCCTCAGGCTAAACCTCAAGGTCCATACGGGTGCTGGAAAACATGCTTGAATTTTTATATGGTGTTTTCAAGGTCTGAAAGTGCTTGAATTTTTAATATAATGATATAAACTACATGAAATCATAATATTAATTGCATTACATCCATAGTAAGTTGTTCTCTGACAGATTGATTTGATAAATATGTAATTGACTTGAGCTTTAAAGAAGTCCTTTAATTTGACTCTGGAAAGGTGTGGGAACCATCAAGCGCAGACACGCACACTAACACACACACCCTGGTTCTCATCTTACTGTCCTGCAAACACTCAGACTCTCTGTCTTAACAGAAAGAATTCAAATTCAAGTTTCGATCAGATTCAGTGCGCTTTATTGGCGTATCAACACACACACATGCACCCTCGCTCAATGGAAAAGATGGAAAAGATTAGCGAGTCAAAATGTAGTCCAGATCTTCTCATCTAACGTGGAAACATTAAAACGTGATGGCCATATCGCGGTCTCCAGGGCGGCGGAGACATCTCAGGATGTAGAGAGCCTGCGACCGCCACGCTTCTTCCATGAGGACGGTGTCATACGGCCATATAAGGAGAGGGAGGGCGTCGGCAGCCAGATTTTACAGGTAATGCACCCCCTGTCCTTTTATCCCAGCAATCTCCACCTCCATGCAGGTAAGGTCTATGTGTAACACTCCTTTGCATGTCCCTTGTTGTGACACTCAAGTTGTACCTGTGCTTAATCGTGATTGGGCGAATGACTTTGGATGCATGAGCTGCTTTTGTTACTCAGCTGCTGGCTACAGGACTGCATTAACATTTTCTCGGGCGCGGGGCTAGGGCCCCCTTCCAAATCACGTTCTTCCACCGCCATCATTCGAAACTGACTTAACATCACTGCATGATCGAACCAATCAGGCAAATACATGGCACAATGGGCTTTAGTAAAGCCAGGTATGATGTAAACTAACTGATGCCTATGAACAATCAGCCTTGAGTTTGTAAAGAATCTCAGTACCATAAAATCATTCTCGAGTCGAAGGACTGCCCCCCAGCAGAACCATACTGCTATTTCACTTAGACTTTTATGTATCAACATTGTCCAGCCCTTTTTGTACGCCTGTGCTTCGTGCAGACTAGAGTAAAGCTATTCATTTATTGCTTTTATCTATGGAGGAAGAATTGGAATGTATGTACGGGACATTTATTTTATTTGTCATGAGGCTCTGCAGTATCAAAGAGGTAGGATATGAAAATCTCCATCTCTTTGTGAACTAGCTTTACATAGAATTTCAATAAAGTATCATTTGGAAAGTAGAAAGCGAAGTTAGTTTGTTCGAAAACTGGAGCATGAAGCTTGCACAAGCACATTCTATTAAGGAAACGATTTTTGAATTACTCAAAGTTATTGAGTCAATAAACGCACCTTAATAGTCCTGTCTTGAACGGTTCCTCTATTCGTGTCTGCTTTTCAAATTAATGCTTCTGCCACCACTTTCCAATTTTCTTCTCACTTTGATGTGTTTCAAAGAAAGCATAGTAGCCCATTTGATTTGCTAGCCATGTGCTTTAACCAGTCGATTTCTCTGGATAGAAATGGAAACGCTTGTTCAGCAAGAGGCAATAATTTGTTTGAAAAGTAACAGAAGTCCCACACTCTGGCTTAAACATGCCAACGGTCACTTTAGAAGCCAGTAACATTGAGCCTTGGCCAGAATGAAAACTGTGCCAACCACTGTAAAGGCAATATTTTCATTACTTAAAATATTACTTGGATTAATATGCAGTTACCAATGTGTATAACACATATAGCTGTTGACTCATCAAGATTCCATGCCTCTATGAGGTAGTGGTGGTGTTTGAAATTTAACCCCATTAGTATTGGCTTATTAGCATTAGCCTCAGTCGTAGCACCAACTTT
Source organism: Gymnothorax reevesii (assembly GCA_029721435.1). Classification (NCBI taxonomy): domain Eukaryota; kingdom Metazoa; phylum Chordata; class Actinopteri; order Anguilliformes; family Muraenidae; genus Gymnothorax; species Gymnothorax reevesii. The sequence goes on along the minus strand of CM056580.1, from coordinate 35,115,997 downwards.
AACATTAGCCATGGCCTAAGTATTGGCATCAGCGTTACCTGCATGTTTATGCTCACTGGCTCTCTTCTCCTCTCTTGTTATGTTTTCAGAAAGGAATGGCCTCTGCTGCCTGGATTAGGACTGATGATGATGATGATGATGATGATGATGTGCTCGCGGTGCATGCTTTGTGCCTGCTGTAGTTCCCTTTTCTCTGTCTGCCTTGGCCTGTCAAGTCTCCTTCAGTCTGCAGTGACTGTGGAGTGGGTCTTTAAAAAGACACAGTGACATATTTGGCCCATAACTAAAGTCTGGTGGGGGGGTAGTTTTTCCTCTGTGCCTCACAACAACATTATTCAATAGGGTTAATGAAACAAAGTTGTATGTTCAATGTACACATGTGTGACTGTTTACTGAAATATTCCCTGAGGCCGAAGCATTTGAATGGGGAGCTCGCGTTATTGTTTTGTTTGAGAGTGCATGTGTGTTTGTGTGTGCGTGTGCGTACATTATGAATGTTCTGCGTAAGAACACAGGGTATCGATCTGACCCCCTCATTTCATCAGTCTCCCTCTGCGCTCTTTCTCACAGTGGTCCCACCCCATCTTCTGTTTCATCTAAATAAATTGTTTTTAAAAACTCATTTCATTTCATTCTTTCATTCGATGCTCTCATTCATCAATCTGTCCCTGGCTGATCATTCATGCTCACTCTGTGGCATTTAACTCCTTTGACTTTTTTTTTATTTAAGTTGTTAGAGTATTCATTAAACTATTAAAAATAATTATTTCTGAAAATATCATTACATTATCCACCCACTTACACAGCCCTGCCAGTCCACAGCCGGTCTTATCATCCCTTTATTCTACAATCACTCCGGACCGATACCCAAAAATGGTTCGTAACAGCTTTTATTAAAAAGCATTGGCAGGCCTATGCCTGCGAACATGGTCTGTGATATCACAACAAGGGCCTGCTCTTGCAAAATAAGTTTTGGGTGCAAAAAAAAATGCTTCTCACGTGGACAAACTAAAAAGCTAAAAGCAACACTTGAATGAAACAAGACTAGCATTAATTTGGCAGAATAGTAGCACACATTAAAGTCCAGATTTCTGGTGCACCCTAACTGCATACCCTCTGAGGTGATGGAAATTGTGGTGTTTGAAGGAGGTCCTGTTGAGCTGGGCTGTGTTGCCCATGTTCCAGCCTTAGGCCTGTGGATCAGCTGTGGCACAGGGAGCCAGGGATTGTGCATTTCCTCCCCCTCCCGCCAGCAGAAGAGGTATAGTGGTGCACCAAAGCTAGCTGTGCTCATTATAGTTTTGTGTGAGTCTATGTTTAGTGCAGTGGTTAAGTGTTCAGACAGTGACACTTAATTAATGCGGTTCTGACTTAGTGTAGTTGAATCCAAATACCCACTAGTTAAAGTTGACAGTCACTACTTTAATGTGATGCTGATTGTTTTCAAAAGCAATGCACTGCAATACACGAGCCGAAACGGCAAACTTGTCACTGTCCAAATACTTGCGGACTAAAGTGCAGTTTTCATCGCTGTGTAGTGAAGGGTAGGTTCGGGCTCCTGTTGTTTGCCATTTGAAGTTGCGTTGTCTTGTTGAGCAGAAATGTGAATCTGAACTCCCATTTCTTCTACAGAAAATTGAAAATGGAAGATTTGCCAAATACCGATACTTTGCTCATGCAAAGGTGAATGAATCTGACTTCCTGATGATCACCAAAAGGTAGGAAGTGAACTTGCGGAGCTCAGAGGGTGTTATAAAGTAATGACATTGGTGGTGAGCATGCTTTAGTTGTGGTTTGAGTGAGTGATGTCACTTCCTGTGTTCTTGCAGCTGTATATTCTTTGTGACGAAAGGGACGTTTGGTCAGTTGACCTGCGAGTGGCAGTACTGCTTTGATGAGTTCACTAAAGAGCCGATCATCGTTGAGGGGAGGAGACTGCGGATCGAAGCAAAGGTCAGCATTTCCTCCAGTAAACCTGACTTGTTTGCACTTCTGCCAAAATGCGCAGTCTGTGTGTGATTGAACAGTCACTCCATGTGACATATCCTACATAGTTCACAATATTGGGATGTAAAATACAATCTGCTGGCATATGGAGCAGGAAAGCACTAATTACTTGTAACCTGTAAAACTATTTTACCTAATAATGGGGTATGTTTATGCGTGTAAAGTCCACTGTTCCTTGTAATACTTTGAACGAGAAGAGTGAGTCATGTGTTGGTTCACAATTTCTGGACCCTGGTAATCAGTTAGATTTGGACCTGTGCTGGTCATCTGAGATGGGAAAGGATTCTGAAATCCCCTTTTTCATTTCTCCCTGTTCATCCTTCTTTCCTCTCCCTCCCTCTGTGTGCAGGAGAGAGTCAAGTCCGTCTTCCACGCCAAAGAGTATGGGAAGATCATTAACTTCAAAACTCCTGAAATAGCCAAGGTACATCTGTTAGCTGTGTCACTCTGATCCAGATAACTCACTAGCCTGGGGTGTTGAACTGTCATACGGCTCAGACTACATTCGTCACTTGCTAACCTTTCTCTGTCCTTGTGCCGCTACTGGGCTCTCTCTTCTGTCTGTCTATCAGTGAAAATTTACTTTCAACACCTTCTTTTCCTCTCTTTGCAGTGGGTTCTGGCCAAGCTAGAAGATGCAATAAATACTGCCAAAATACTGACCAATGATGCAAGCCATCACGCCTCTCAAAACTGGCAGGCGCTCATTACTACTCAGTAGGACCCAAACAAAAATAGGAAATATTACCCGAGTCAGAAGTCATTTGAGCCCAGTGCATCCCAGCCAGTGGATCTTACCACAATTCATTGAGACCCGATGTGACCTAATACAATATATTATGTTCAAATACGAGCCAACATGACCAAGAATGACCTCATGCAACCCCCGAGAGTCACATTCAACTGACTTCAACCCAGCCTGAGTTCGACTGACCCAGCAAGGTCACACCAGACATCGCACAGTCTTGACAAGGAGCGTAATGACCCAGCGCAAACTAATATAGCCCAGTTTACCCAACCTTGACAAAATACATGGGCCCACATGATCTGACAAAGTCGATGTCCAATGCAGCCGGTGCCCTACTGAGCGTTCCCACCACATTCTTTCTCAGTGCCTTTAGTTCTTGGATGCAGAACTGTCGTGGTGAAATTTTTAGCAGTCTGCGGATGATTGGTCAGTACAAACATGTCCACTGTTGAATGGGAGGATCTCCTTGTGCCTCAAGATTATATTTTTATTTTTGAATCCCCTCTTCTTCCTTAGATCTGTTGTTTTTTGTGGAGTGGCAGGTGCTCCTGGGTGTTTTGAGAACAGAGAGTGAGTGATATTGCTTTCTGGTCCCCTTCACATGGTTCACCCTCGACCGTGATGGTTAGATAAGGCAGGACAGTGTCACGAGAGACTTCCCAGTCAAGTGCCATGACCCTTCTGCCAGTGTGAAGGCACCACACTCATCGCCCCTCTCCCATCACCTGTGCGCAGTCGTGTTTTTTTGCCAGAAAGTTCACACTGCCTTTCACCTTGTAACCATCTGCGCACTCAAAACCGTTCCTACCCTCAAGACTCGCGGAACTGCACTCCGAAAGGACAGGATCTTTGCAGCAAATGGCCACAATGCTGGTTTCCACCAGGGACATGTCTGTTTCACCGTCTTTGTGTGCATCTCCAGTGGTTACAGGTTACATTCCAGTCAGCTGTTAACTGATCATATTGTCTGCATGGATGCCACGCGAGTCTGAGATGTGATGAGTTAATGAAATGTGGTAAATATTAAGTCTAATACAGGTTTTTTAGGGCTTAGGATTTTAGAGTGTTCTGAGATCTGAAAGCGTAATGGTCCCCTCTGGGTCTGCGTAATTTGTATAGAAAAGCTTGATAACTCATTAGAAGGAAAGTGGTGATGTAATGAGTAACAATGACAATAACAGGCAGGTCCACCATGTTTTTGCTCTCAGCTTGGGCTGTCTAAAGAGGTCAGACTTTATAGTGGGAGCTGCTGTCTTATTGTGGTAGCCACTTAGCTACAGTTAAAACCTCTAAAATATAGTAGGAGACATTGAGGTATAGTGGGGGACACTGTGCTCAAGTAAGAGCCATTAAACTGTGTGCCTGGTCAGTCACTAGGCAAGGACTGGGATTTTATTGTAACATGTGTGGCCATGATAACCATACTGTGGGTGGGTTATAGTGATGTTGGTCAGTTTAATGTATTAGAGATGCATACATCCCATTCCAAACACAGAACAGGAGAGGAATCGTAGTCAAACATTCATACACACTCTTTCTCACATATAAACACTCACACACCACACACTAGTTGCACACTTGCTCTGACTCGTAATCACCCACATTCATCTAAGCAAACGCATTAACACAAGCTCATATTCTGTTAGGCGTATACTTGCACGCACACACTCACTCAGGCAGTCACACCTGCAAATATGCATGTAAAGTCTGGAGGTTCCTGGTGTCAAATCTGCTGAAGCATGTTATTTTTATATTGTGTAGAAATTCTGATTGTACCATACTTGGAAAGCCAACCTTCTGTGTGCTTTTACTACACTGTATGCATGTAAATATTCACTAATGTGCCAGAAAACATTGCTCATTGCTTAACACTATTTAAATAGCTGCTGTGGTGGTGCTGTGCGGAGCAGTTAAAATGGGGCTTGCGATGCTGAATTCTTGAACTGCAATGGTCAGTAAGGAAGATGGGCATAAGTGCTTAAATTCATGGTTGCTACTCGACGGCTACCCCAGTGGGGCAAAGTTGCAACCAAGACGACTCTATCACAGTTTGCAGATATCCTCAAAATCGCCCATTTCTTTTACATTTCTTCAAATGGGGTACTTGTAATATTTATGTGAATAAATGTAAATGTCTGAAAATGAGATTTATTAAGAGATTGAGATTGCCCTCCTTCGAACCCCAGTTCTGTCGTCAGGCCTCGTGTCTGTCTCAGGAGTTTGTTGGACTTCTGTCCCTTGTCGGGCGGCCCTCTAATGGCCATCGTGCAGGATGGTCAGCTACCACTTATTATTCATGGGAATCTGCTGTTTAATTTCTAAACCGATAGAAAGCACTAGTTGAGAATATATATTGCCTTACACAGTGAAGCTCTGAATGATCTGTACTGTTAGGTGGTGGAAAAGAATATATAGTGATGCTTAAATTATTATTCCGCTGACAATTTTTACATTAAAAAAATGAAAGTGCACTCTGTTTCTGATTGTTTTCTATATTGTTCTTTTTAACAAACAGTTCAGTTTCACAGAATAAATCCCTGAAATTAGTTATTTCTCAGCTTTCTTGCTTTCCAACAGCTTATCCCTGTATGTTTATATATTTCAATCTTAAATAAGTGATTAATTTGCACATTGAGAAACCCATCACAGTATGGCAGATGATTATCATGTTACAGGGTGGTCCAAGCTGTACTGGTAAAAATGGCTTTGACATAAACACATTATACATGTTTTTAATGAATACCAAGGTCATTTAATTATATTTTATTCAAGTGAAAAATGAAAATATTCAATTTAAAGAAACTACACAGAAATGTACAGTACATCATCCAGAAAAAATATATTTTCTCTCAAGTTAATTATATAAAAAATGATTCTTGAATGTTGCCGAATTCGTTATATTATCCTCTTTCATTTTCGTGGTGTGTATGTTTCTCTGAATATGTGCATGTATGTGTGAATGAGCTTATTTCTGTCATTTCAGTAAGTTTTTTCAGTAAGTAGCTGATCCTCTCTGATTGAATGAAAGCTCTGATTGTGTGTCTGTTACTAACTGAGAGCCAGTTCATGTCTTTAAATTTACATACACTGGAAAAGGTCCTACTTTCAGAGTGTAATTATAGAACATAAATAAAAACATGGTTTACTTTTCATATTAGTGTCATAAACTAATTCCATTTCAGAAACTGGCAAAAAAAAAAAAGTTTAAGAAAGTGGAGCTTGGCCCAATTTCTCAGTGTTTGATGATTGGGAAGAAGTTTCCGTAAACGTGATCTGATTCAGTGCTTCATGCCTCCTTTCACAGCAATTTTTTCTTTTTGCATCTCAGTCATTCAGTTTTTTCAAGTAAAATCTAAATCAAACAAGTTTTTTTTCCCCCCTCAATAAAGTACGATATCAGGAAATATCAGAATGCACCCATTAAAATAAGAAAATTAAAATGTATTTCATGAGTCTACACTGCTGATGTTAAATGGCGTGTTAAGCTCAAACTTTTTCATGTTCAGGACTGACTGACATAATCCTGTAAACTTGTCTGACCCTCTCCCCACCCTGCACGGTAGCTGGCACCTTTCCCTGCAACCCTGCCGCACCTCACACGCTGCAAATAAAGTATTTAAAAGTGCTTTAGTCTTGTATTCAGACCTGAAACTTATAATTCCCTCTCATAGAAAATATTACCTTGATTTGAATTACTTTATTGTCAAATGTAATTATCCCACAGCTCTCTGTGGCAAGTAATTTCATATTTTGTGATGAAGAAATAAGATTTCAAATCTGTAAGAGTAAAACACTTGTTAACTGTTACTTTTTTGGTATTTTCAATAGCCCCTCATGTAGAGACTACAGTTTTGCTACATTTGCTGTATACTTTCCCCTCACTGCCTGTGCTACACGTCACAGCCCCTTGCTTCCTAAGGCTGCACCCGCGCTACACCTCATACCTACACCAGGTTGAACTCTTTAAGGTTGTGTCTGAGGATGGTGTCCTTGACTGCAACAAAGACGAAGCGAATATTCTCCGTGTCGGTGGCGCAGGTGAAGTGCGAGTACAGCGTCTTTTCTTTGTCCGGATTTTGGTCCTGGTACATCTTCAGGATGAATTCCTGCGCTGGCTTCACGTCCTTCGGAGGGCCTGAGAGAAACCCCCAGAATCAAGGTCGTTATCGCTCATGAAAACAAACACTGTGCTCATTGACTACTAAAATGATGCTTATTGGGGCACTACAATGAATTGAGATAAATATAGTGGAAATAGACATGAAAAGAAATTGCATTAAGATAATAAATCATCTTTTATATCTGGGAGCTCTATATGAGGTGAAGTCCCTTTCTAGCTTGCTGATTTTGAAATTGAGTGCAGTAACTACTTTCACCTGAGTGAAGTAGCACTGACGCTTTTCCAAGCTGTTACCAGCATAATGCAGGCAAATGAGAATATGCTGCATTCGAACGGCACGCTCAGATTGCTGGTAGGGAATGCCACTAATCATGCTATGGGACTCACTCACGTTTCACTCGCCCACAAGTTTCTTCTGTTTTAAAGTCAGGCTACTAATAACAAAAGGCCTACTGACACAGTGATAGAATGAGGAAGTGATGCTGGGAAGGCTTCCCTCGCACCAGCCCCTCAGGCAAAAACAATAGTCTCTAGTAACTGAAAAATATTTTATATTAATACCGTAGGGCATTGTGACCATTTTAACATATAAAGTTTATAATCAATATATAAGTATATGGCTTTATGTAACCAATAGTTTGAGATGATTTGGATGTATGTTGTAAGTGCAGTGCTACTGGAATAAGCAAAAGCGATATTTGAAAATATTTCTTTTTAAGTATGTAAAGAAGTACGGAAATCAGTGCTACCAAATAGACATATTAATAAAATTTCAGTCAGTGAAAAAGATTTAATAAAGTTTATTGAGCAGCATCTTTTTTAATTAACATAATTTCATAACTTTACTACTGATGGAAAAAAAAATAAATAAATAGCTGTGCATGAGCTGTTGTGTGCATATCTTATGTGGAAACTCACCTGTATACTCGGGGAAATACGTAGCCAAGTCAGAGTGCTGAATCTTCTCTTCCAGGAGGTCTGTCTTGTTGAGGAAGAGGATGACAGAGGACTGCTGGAACCAGGGGTACGTGATGATGGTCTTGAATAGAGCCTTGCTCTCCTCCATCCGATTCTGCCGCGAGCACACACACCATGAAATGAACTTTGAACGTTATGGCATTTTTCATGTGATCTGAAGTTAAATATCTTGTCTCTGCGATATGATATTACTCCCATTTTTAAAAGAACAAAAATCTCATTACCAGTGCAAATTACACCGCTTATTTCAAGCGCTTGGGGCCAACACTGGCAGGTTTTTTTTTTTATTTTCCTCTTGCTATTAGCTTAGCTAGTATCCTTTTCCTATCCTTTTGCAGAAGAGGATTTTTCACCCCATGTGTCGGATTTATCCCAAGGCCTCATTCTGTCTGTAATCAGGCTGTAACTGTTGCCTACTCCTGGCCCACTCTCATGCAGGATAACGTCTGGGTTCTCACAGAAGCTTGGGAGTTCTTAGTCAGATGCACTATGTGTGTGAAGTTTGATTGGCAATATTGTTTTTTCAGTGCAGTTCTCTAGCTCTATATATTCGGCACTACAGCAGTTTGTAAGTAAAGCCAATATTCCTATGTCTAACTGACTGCTTTTCTCACCTCTTCCCCCAGTGTGCTCACACAGGACCTCGAGTAAAATTCATTGGCTGGACGAGTGATTGAATGAGAAATCACCACAGCTCCCTGGGCCATAGTCTCACAATGGTCACAATTTTGTTTGGCCCTATTCCCAATTCCATCTATTTTTGCAGAATCGCCAACTTAAGTGTTTCAGATCATCAAAATAATTTTAAATTCAGTCAAAGATAACTGCTTTTAATATTTGCTTAGGTTTTTAGAAGATTTCTCTTATTGATAGAAAAAGCAATTCAACCCCACCTAAACTTATGTTAAAAAATGCCACCTTATTTTCTAAATCAAACAGTTAAACAAATTTAATTGGTTACATTTTACAAGATACAGTCAGGCATGATTACTGCCAGTCTGCTTGTGTCTAAACCACTTACATAGAGCCTGTGTGGTACTGTGAAGTAGGCAAAAAGCAGCACAGGATGCCATGGTCTACAGAAATTCAAGAACCCTGTTTTTCAAAGCCATTAGTCTGGAAAGGGTAACAAAGCTATTTCTAAGGCTCTGAGATTCCACTGAACCACAGTGAGAGCCATTATCTACAAATGGAGAAGCCCTGGAACAGTGATGAACTCTCAGGAATGGCCGGCCTTCCAAATTTTTTCTCAAGGCCTCACATTGATGACTCATCCATGAGGTCACACTGGAACTCAGGCCAACATCTTAAGAACTGCTGGCTTCACTTGCCTCAGTGAAGCTCAGAGTTTACAGTTCCATACTAAGAAAGAGACTGGGCAAAAATGGCATCCATGGGAGAGCTGCAAGGTGAAAACCACTGCTGACCAAAAAGAACACAAAGGCTCATCTCATATTAGCCAAAAAAACATCTTGATGACCCCCAGAACTTTTGGGATAATATCCTGTGGACTGATGAGTCAAAAGTGGAATATTCCGGAAGACATGGGTTCTGTTACATTTGGCATAAAGCTAAGGTGGTATTCCACAATAAGAATATCATATCATCAGTCAAACACAGTGGTAGTATTATGAGTGGTAGGCCCACTCCCTGTAATTGGTGAAACCATGAATTCTGTTCTCTGCTAGAAAATCTAATGTCTGGCCGTCAGTTTGTGACATAAAGCCTAAACACATTTGGGTTATGCACTGATTATGCACTGAAGCAAACAAGCAAAACCACCTCAGATTGGCTGAAAAGAGACAAAATGGAGGTTTTGGAGTGGCTGGCCAAAGTCCTGACTTGACTCCAACTGAGATGCTGTGTAATGACCATAGACTGTACATAAAGATGGACGAAGCAACCGTGACGTCACCCGTTGGTTCCAGCCTACCATTTAGGAAGCCTCGATTTTGGGAATTTGAATAGCGCCATTTTGTCATTTTGAAACCAGATGTAAGTCCTATTGGACGAGAGTGTGAATTGAAGATCCAGGGTGGAGTCTATGGGTGGATCTGACCGTATCGGACGAGGACCATGTCCCTAAAGCATATTCTGGCTTTATCCTTTATTCTAGTCTATTTTGGACCATAATTTACAAAAATGAACATCATGATATCTCAAAGGAGATTTGAAACTTGCGATAAATACCATAAGGTAATGTGGAAAATCATTATTGAAATAAGAAATCAGGTGAGAAAGTAGGGTCATTTTCTCATAGACTTCTATAGGATTGAACTTCTCTCTGCAACCATTGACATCGCCATCTGCTGGCCATGAAATAGAATACAAATTTTAGAGATTTCCGCATTTGCCTTTTTTCCGCATTTTTTAGACCCGGGTGTTGCGTCCATTTTTATACAGTCTATGGTAATGATCTTAAACAGGCGGTTCATGCTCAAAAACCTTCTAATGTGGCTGAATTCAAACAATTCTGCAAAGAAGAGTTCGCCAAATTTTCTACATAACGATGTAAAAGACTCATTGTCAGTTATTGCAAATGTTTGATTGCAGCTGTTACCACCAATGGCAGAACAACCAGTGGTTACGTTTAGGGGGGGCAATAAATATTTTACAAGAATGATACAGGTTTTGAATAACTCTTTTCCTTCAGAAAATGAAATGATCATTTAAAAGCTACGTTTTTCATCTACTCACACATTTGTCTTATATGAAGATTATCTGGACGATAAGGCAAGCAAAAATAGAAGGAATTGGGAAGGGGGAAAATACTTTTTCATAGCACTGAGTAAATGGGGTTTAAAATCAAAACTAATTGTTGTATCATGCTTATTTTTTCAACTGGCTCATTATACAGGAAATCTTCTGAAAAGAATGACCCTAGGGGGAGTGTATAAGCTGGCTGTTTAGCACTGCTGTACACTTAAGTCCGATTTAAGGGCACATCTTTATTTGGAACACTGCTTTCTGCTGTATGGACCAATAGCAGAATTTGCTCACCTCATTGTCACACTCCACTAGGACCTGGTCATATTCACTCAGTGCCACCAGGAAGATGATTGAGGTCACATTCTCAAAGCAGTGGATCCACTTCCTCCTTTCAGACCTTTGACCCCCTACATCCACCATCCTAGAAAGCAGGGAATGAACAGTATGAAGTCTTTACCACTACTGCGATGATGGCGGGAACGGGATGAGGTGTTACCACCAGCATGTATTATGACTGTGAATAACCCAGTGACTTAAAGGTCCAATATCGATCAGCCATTACGAGCCATGTTAAAATCTGTCTCTTTGTGACATCACATGGTGAAGTGAACACCAAGTGAGGATCAACCTCAGTGAACCAATTAACCAGTTCCTTAATTGTTCTGGGTAGTCTTTCCCCCTTGTAATGTCACAAAAGACAGATTTTGAAATGGCTTGTAATGGCTAATTGGCTGTGCAACTGGTAACCTGATGGGGGAACTTGATGCATTATCTTGTGAATGGAGGTAGGAACTGCGAGTCACAAAGTAGGCTGGTTTCCGCTGCCGATTGCACTGAGTCTGGCAATTTTCACCGTTTCCTGCAGCATTATGTTCAAAGCCTATTTAAGCCTGCTTAGTCTTTCGGAATTGATTTTATATTAGAAATTAATGGATGGTTTTTAAATGGTTGACAGCGGGTGCTCTGGGAAGCAGGCCGTATCTTGTTGCATTCCCACTCAAGTGTTTTTCCAGGGAAAAAACATGGCTACTGTGGGGAAATGTTTTGGACTGGACATACTCCTTCTGAAGTGTGTTAGATCATTATTTTCCTGCAATTCTGACTAAATCTAAATCAAATCAAAATTAATGATACTTTGAACTGTGTTGGATTTGCTCTAAATCTTAAATGGCGTCTAACGTTGATTCTAAGATGGGACGTTTAACGTCCAATGTTTATAAACAAATCACTTGCTTTTGTTGACATCTTGCATTGTCACATGACCAATCTAATTCATATAAACCAATGTTTTGTGTACATGCATAGATAATCCTTCTATTTCGATTCGTTTGCACAGGGGTGGCTCGATGATTGGCCTATCGACACAAAGAATGGGAAACAACTTTGGATGCCCTTCAAGTTCCAAGCAGTGAAGTCCTCAAGCACCCCAGCCATTATAAACACCTGGGCAAAACTAAGCACAGCCAAATTCAAGTTTTCTAGTTTTCTGAAAATTGGCAGGTCCTGAATTTTTTATGCATTTGCATGGTTTTGGCATGCATTCCACGTGCATTTCACATTCAAAAGGCTTTGTCAGGAAGCGTGCTTAACTGCCTGTGCTGAATATTAGCAGCTGGGTGGTGCCTCTGAAAATCTGGGTTTCATCTTAGTCAGATATTGATATTGTTTTTTTTTTTTTATTGAGATATTGAGTTTTTTTTTTTTTTGGCAAACACAGGCTTCCTGGCCATCATTAAAGGACAGTAGGCCAATACTTTTAACAGCGTTAAATGTGTTGACAATGTACCCTTTCTTCAAAATCTAACAAAGTATGGGTACAGATAAAATTATTTTCAAACTGATTCTTTATGCCAGGAAAGGTATGTCCAAGCCTTCTTTACAAGAACTGGGCAATGTTTTTTCATGTCATTAATTTAGTCCTTTAGTTAAATGGAACTTGTTTAAGGAATGGCATTGCACTGAACTTTTACCTAGGTTTATACTCCATTATCATCCTTTCAAATCATCACAGCCGTTGTTCATTACAATCGCCACGTTCCATCATTATAGTCATTGTACGTACATCACCAGAGCCATTGTATGACAGGATGGCTATTGTATGCTTCCTTGCAATGATCACTTCCCACACTGCAGAGACATTTATGTTGTTGCTCACCTGAAGATGACGCTCTCCAGGTCGAAGGGGTACTCAATGATCCCTGTCGTAGGCACTCGGACGCGTAAGATGTCCTGCTGGGTGGGCACATACTGGGGGTCTGCAATTCGCTCCAGGTCTGTTAGATAGCTGAGCACATGATGCATAACAGACATCAGCCAGTTCAAATACAGATAATCCATTTCATGACAGTTATTGACCAATCATTACAGCCACAACACATTTCCAAATGGCAATCAACCAATCATTACAAACATTACCTATTTCATAACAGCTATCAGCCAATCATATAAACCCTAACCCATTTTATCATTACAGCCATCAGCCAGTTATAACCATTATCCATTTCATGACAATAAATATCTAGGTGTAACATCCATTTCAAATTTTGTAACAACTATCAGCTGATCGAAACAAACTGTGCCATTTTTACAATGGCCTTCAGGCAGTTGTAACAATTTGCTATTTCTTAAGCATCTTTGGGCAATCATGACGATAATTACGTTTTTCATCATAACAGCCATCAACCAAACATAAAAATCATTGCCCATTTCATTACAGCCATCATCCAGACTTATAACATTAGCTAGCAACCATTAAACCATCAGAAAAAAAGTTTCTCATTCTTTTAATCTGAAAAAACGAGATGCAGGTGGGCCGATTTTTTTATTATTTATTTAATTTTTCAGTAAATATATTTTTTTACAGAGTTTACTTTTTACTTTGCGTTTTTATCATGTTTTTCTAGGTTTCTAAACACGTTTATTTTCCAGTACTCGACTGAAATCAATACAGGAACAGCTGAAGTGTTGTAACCCCGTATTTGCAAAGAGCATTATGCCAATTGCCCTTTTTTCGGAACTAAAAACACTTCAAAAAAAAAAGTCTCTCATTCTTTCTTTAGTTTGCAGTAACATATTACTAGACTATATCTCCTGAAGTTTTCTCAGATTTTTGATATAATCATTTTTGTCCGTTTTATGGGCCCTTGAAATTTTGGCTCCAATGTTAAAGATGTTAAAGAAATTTTAAAAAATCATTTCTCAAAAACTGCGTGATAAGTTTTTTCTAAATCAGGCAATCAACTTACCTTGGTACCGTCAATGTACAGTGTGAGCGCCATTTTGATTGAATCGACGGAAGTGGGTCTGTTGGGGGCGGTATACTTTGTGAATATGCAAGATGGCCTGTGGAGGCCATATGGTTGCAGAAAGAGATTAAGTTTGTATTATCGACATCTAGGAATTCATATATGACCTAAATTTTGGCTGTGTTAAAGTTGACCTCAGATGACCTTGAAAGGTCAAACTTGAGGTCAAGCAAAATGTTACAATTTTCAAAGGTTTCTAGGCTTATTGAAGATTGAGAAGATATGTGCACTGAACACTCATAGGAAGTCACGTATGAACTTTCATTTGGTGGCCTTGAACCTGACCTTCGGCCACCTTCAAAGGTCTAACTTCACATAGTGAAATTTCAATGACTTCTTTCACCAAAACTATTACAGATAGAGCTTAGGTTTATATTGCGGGCATATAGGAAGTCATATATGAAGTTTCACTTGGTGACATTGAACTTAAGCTTCAGTGACCTTGAATGCCTGAACTTCACAGTGAAATGTCAATGACTTATATCAGCAAATGGTTACAGATAGTTTCGGTTTGTATCGGAAATGTATAGGAAGTCGTGTATGAACTTTCATTTCGTGGCCTTGAACTTGAACTTCGGTGACCTTCGAAGGTGAAACTTTACATAGTGAAATTTCAATGACTTCTGTCATCAAAACTATTACAGATAGAGCTTAGGTTTATATTGCGGGCATATCAGAAGTCATATATGAAGTTTCATTGGGTGACCTTGAACTTGACCTTCAGTGACCTTGAACGGCCAAACTATACAGTGAAATTTCAATGACTTGTATCAGCAAAATCGTTACAGATTGACTGTAGGTTTGTATTGGAGACATATAGGAAGTCTAGGTTTGTGTTACTGACATAGGAAGTCACATATGAACTTTCATTTGGTGACATTCAGCTTGACTGTTCATGACATTTGAAGGTCAGACTTGACAATACAATTACAATGACTTGTCCTGCCAAAATGGTCACAGATGGAGTCTAGGATTGTGTTACAGACATATACTGTAGGAAGTCATGCATGAACTGTCATTTGGTGACCTTCGTATTGACTTTAAAAGGTTGAATGTGACCTAGTGAAAATTCAATTACTTTTATCACTTCAACAGTCACCGATGGAGCCTAGGTTGGTGTTACTGACATCTAGGAAGGCACACATGAACTTTCATTTGGTGACATTCAACTTGACCTTTGGTCAAACTCCACAGTGAAATTACTATGACTTGTATCACCAAAATGGTCACAGATTGAGCCAAGGTTTGTATAGGGACATTTAGAAAGTCATATGAAGTCCATTTGCTGACCACAACTTGACATTCTGTGACCTTTAAAGTTCACAATTGACATATTGAATACATATTGAAATATTTTAATGACTTGTATCACCAAAACTGCTTCAGAGTTTAGGATTGTATTACAGAAGGTCTTATAAATGTATGTGAGCCTTTATTTAACCTTGACATTGATTTTCATTGATTCAAATGTCAAACTTCACATGAAATTTTCGTAACGTGTATCATCGCAGTAAGACTGCTTGCCGGTAAGCTGCGAGTAAGCTTTTTTTTTTTTCAGTAAATATGTTTTTATATAGAGTTTACTTGCGCATTTGTGTCATATTTTTCTAGGTTTCCAGTACTTGACTGAGAACAATACAGGAGCATAACGAAATGGCTCCGAAAAGTGTTCTTTTGTGGGTACGTAACCCAGTATTCGCAAGGAGCATTATGCCAGTTGCCCTTTTTTCGGAGGTAAAAACACTTTATTAAAAAAATAAAAATCATGTAGCAACGATCTTCCAATGCAGGCAGGGATGATAAACTAATATTTTTTCATGGGGCCTCAGGCAGTCATAATGACCTACTTCAGAGTAGCATTCAAACAATCAAAGCAACCATTATCTAATTTGGCTGTCAGTAAATCAAAGCCATTAACCATTTTTTAACAGCAATTAGCCAATCATCCTTACCCATTTCATAGTAGCCATCAACAAATTGTAACAACAGTTACAGTTCAGCCCATAATGAAGTGGTCTGAGCTGTTTGTTTTGTGACCATACTACAATGAATTGAAATTCAACATTAAACATGATGTTACAGTGCAAACTACCAGGTATTTAATTACATATTGGGTGATCATGTAAGGAATTCCAGCCATTACATATGAAGACCACAGAGACACATTTTTACACTGTGGAGAAATGATTAATTAAAAATTCAAAGCAATCTCAGAAAATATCCAAAAAATATACATAAAATATTATAAAATATAATATTATTATATATTATTATTATTAATGTTATATAACATATAAAATATACAAAAATGTAAAAATTGGACTCTGATCGTTCTCTCTTTGTGGTCTTCATATATAAAGACTCCCTAAATAATAACGGTAGGAAAGCATTAGTTCAAGTGGAGAGTACGAGAGTACGGAATCTTTGATATCACTAGTTTGATTAGCAGAGCAGCGGGGCTCTCACTATTTGGCCGAGTCGGACAGCTGGTATTCTCTCCTGCGATCGTAGCACTCCTGGATTCCCGGGTCAGCCCACAGGGCTCGAATCGCCTCCGAGTATTTTGTCTCCATTGTGTCCACTATGTCCACCTCCACCTCCAGCACTAATGCTGCATTGCTCTGGAAAACACACCGGAGTGAGGGTCTTCGTAAGACTTTAGAGATAACAGACAAGGAAATTTGTGCATTTTGGCAATTCAATATAATGCCTAGTGTGGGGGCTACATTCCTGCAAGAAATATGGCTGCCTTATTTCTTTATACTGCACACATCATCATTCATTCCCTTCTGTATGCTCAAATAACACTGTATGCCTGCATATTTGTAGCGATATCTTCTCAAAAGCCCCAACACCGATTTGCTTCCATTTGTTTCCAGCTGAAAATGATCATTGCAATATTCTTGTTGAGGTAACTTAATTCTGTCTCTCTTCTGGGAAAATGGGGCCGTATTGAATTGAGGTATTTAAATCAAATCGTTATGATAGATATTTTTGGTTCCATAGCCCAGATCTAGTCCCAAATCTGTACCCACACAGTGATAGCCAGTAGTGTTGTTGCACAGCCCAGAAGCATGAAGACACAGCTGGGTGCCATTTTAACACTATCCCCATTGGGGATAGTGTTCATTCAAGAGTGAAAGGGTAAGACCTCCCTCTTGGCTCCGCTTTTACGAATACGCCATTAGGACGGACAGACTAACAGAGGGAAATTGATTTAGAACTTTCCCCTACACTTTCAAACAAGCACACATGCCCACACGCACTTACGCACGGGTGGTGTTATGGAGACACTGTGAACAGAAAAAGGCAGTGCAACATTTAAAACCAAAGAGAACTGGCAATGGAATAAGATGTGAATGCATTGATGGGTTCTTACACTGTTCTGGTTGTCTGTGTAGGGAATATTGAGGGCCTCCATAGCCCTGACCATAGACTGAATGGCAGTGAAGATGTTCTGGAAAACCAGCTTGATGAAGCCACGCTTGTCCTCCTCTGTGTATCCAGCGCCATGGATGATGCGCATCTGTTTGATGAAGGTGCTCTTTCCG
Source organism: Gymnothorax reevesii (assembly GCA_029721435.1). NCBI lineage: Eukaryota > Metazoa > Chordata > Actinopteri > Anguilliformes > Muraenidae > Gymnothorax > Gymnothorax reevesii. The sequence goes on along the minus strand of CM056580.1, from coordinate 35,098,579 downwards.
CTCTCTCCTGTACCTGAGGACACAGAACACGGCCGACGTCAGTGTTTGTGAGTGTGTGGGAGGGAGGGAAACACCAGCATAATAATCATCATTTAGTTAATATAAGTTCTGATGTTCTGAGTTTTGGGAGAAGAATAAAGTATGTAATAGGAATGGGAGATGTACCAGTAGAAATTATGTGCAGCAAGAAATAAGCACCATGATATGAATTTGGCTGTGCTGTTCATACCAGCGATGAAGAATGTTGAAGTTTACATGAGAGCATCCGTTCAAAAAAAATAATCATAAAGTTGTGTAAAAAAAATTAAGGCCAGTTGATTGGTTTACCACTTGCCCATTTAAATGGGTAACCTAATTTTTATTGGATAGTTGTATGCTTTTAAAGCATATCCTGCTGAAATTGGAGAGAAAAGTGTACACATTGGTATAAATTATCATCCAAAATTGTAAATATATGAATTTTATATACACTACCAGTCAAAGGTTTTTGCACGCCCTAAGATCTTGAGAAGTCTTTATCTTACATGTATGTTTACAAGAAAGAAATCACAGGAGCCCAATACTTATTTATTACACATCATAAATTTACCAGAAAAATCCACAGGGAATCCAGCACAGGTGACTCAAATGATCAGCTCGCTATTAACCCCCTGAAGCTGCTTGATAATGAGTAGATCATTTGAATCCCCTGTGCTGGAGCAGGGAGAGATCTGAAACACGCTGGACAGGTGTTACTCCAGGTGGGGTCTGAGAAGCACTGGATTAGACCATCGTTACTGATCTGCTTAAATGTGGACAAAATGACTGATCTTGGTTTATCTTAATTTTTTTTGTTATATACTTTTATACATGGTTTATACATCCGGCTTCAGTTTTCCTACCTTTCTGTTACACAACCAGTATGAGACTATTACACAAGAATGAAATATAAATTATAACAATTACAAAAAAAATTGGGGTATGTAAAAACTTTTGACTGGTAGGTTATTTAATAATATTATTATTATTAATATAGGCGAAATTATAGGTATATGATTTAGGTATATAATAAATGAAATAATTTTCTGTATAAAGAATAAAGATCTGGTTCTCACTGAAACATGCAATGCTCCACTCCAGAACATGTGATGCGGATCTGAGACATTAAATTTCAGCACCTCAGCGCCAAAACATGCAAAATCCCCCTCTCATCTGTCTCATTGACCAGATCAATGACACGTGCTTCCACACCTTTTAAACAGTAAAACACTGATAGTCAGATGCATATTCTCACATCCATGCCATACAGCAAACACCTAAGTCCACACAGTCATGGGGGTCTGCAGGAATGCACTTTCAACACAGGATCAAATGTGGACAGCATTAATAGCCATGCATGTGAGTTACTGTGTAAATGGCATAAGATACAAATGTGTGAGAAGTACAGAAATCTTATGGTAGAGTAGAACTGTGTCAGTTGGTGGTGGAAGTTGTCTTTGTTGCTAGGCAACCAGAACACCAGCCACAATGGTGGGAGAAGCTTGTCTCCTTGTCTCCATGGTTACCAGTTAATGCAAATGGATGAGCAAGAAAACGGCTTTAAACTCAAGCCATTTTTGGATTAAAGCAACTGAATTGGACACACTCATTTACCTCACCCCCCCCCCACCCCCCAACCCAGAAAAGCAAAATATCGATATTATCTTCTCAGCTGTGAAAAATTATCTGAACACCAGTGTTTCTACTAAAATATGTTTTGTTTTGTTTTTTACCCGCTAATAGTGGAATGCAGCTTTTCTGATGTCCAGAGGGGCAGGAAGATTGGCACCGCTCAGAATGAACAGCCCTACTTTTCAACAGCTCACGTCATGAAAATCATTGTTGAGCAACTTATTTTCCATTGGTCCACTCAGAAGCTAATGGCGTTAAGGGTGAGATGAATATCTAATGGCAACACCAGAGAAATTGTGGGGATATACTAAAATTCTTCCATGCCTCAAACCTCCCGTATTTACAAAGTAGAATAATGACTGTACGTACATACAGTCAACTCAGTTAGTCTCCATAATGAGCTTTGCAGGATATCCTAAATCAAAATAATGGGCTCAATGTTTAGAATCTAAACTCCCAAGTAGAGCGCTGTTTAGGGCGTGGTTGGCCAGGCTTTTGCCAGTTTCATGGCAGGTGGCACAAGGGGACAGTAAGGCACAAAGTTCGAGAGAGTTAGACTAGGTGGCCAAATCAGAAGCCATGTCTTGGTCATAACGTGCTGAACTCATTCCATACGGAATACGTTTATATAAAATTGTTGCGTTTGTACGGAATACTTTTCCCGAAAATTACACTATAAAGTATTGAAGTACAGGTGGCCGCAATCGTCAACTGATTTCGTGTTTTCATCGGACTGCGAATGGTCTTTCACGCCGCTGGCACTGGCTTACCGTAGGGAATGGTAGAATTCGCCGCGCCCATGGCAGCGGCTTGTCGTAGGGAATGAGTTAAAGAAACTGCAGTTGCAACTCAACAAATAGCTAATATGAAGGCTGATTTGGTAAGTTACTAAAAGCACAGAATTAACAGTGACAGCAAGAACGTGACAATGCACAAATCCACTAAAATTGTCACTGCAGTACAGGGGAAATGCATTTTTGTCTCACTTTTTTACAGTCATTTCTTTTAGTCGTGGAGTACAACCAACAGCTGAAATCCTCAAAGATTTAATATCTTTTAGTAAGGAAACCTTGTCTTTATAATTTTTCAAACACAAACATCCAAGAATTGTGTTCAAACCCTGCTTTAAAATGCTGATATTTAAATGAATCCAGTTTTTTAACCCTATCAAAATAATTTTTAAAAAATCATATGCAGTGAATCTCTAGTAGTGCTGTTTGAAAATAATTGTAATCCAATAAAATGATTTTAATCCCCTGCTTAAAACATGATTGGCAGGACAATGCTTATAACTTACAACTTCGTAGACCTTTTTTTTTTTTTTTACATCAAGCAATAATAAGCCAGTTATTATTAGCTAATGGAGAACAGAGCACAATTAATCAAATTTTTTGTGGAATGACTATTTTCACTCTATTGGGCAACATGTCATCATACACATTTTATGGTTAGTCATCATGCAAAAATTGGCTTTTAGCTGGTTTTATGGCATTACTTCCGATTGTCTGATTCAGATCAATATTTTGAAAATTCAATAAGATGTAATCTTGATACTTTGGCGTCCATCCAAAGAGCATTATCGCACTTAAGTATATGCATCACAGTGAAACCATCACCAGGGCATTACTGATCCCCTACATTAGTATGGCCTCACAACCAACAGGGTATTCATGTTCTGCTCTATATTAGCATAGCAAGTCTCAGCATTCACAGTGCATTACTGCTCATACGCAAGGTGATTTTCATTGAAAGAGTTTTCATTGAGTGTTACCATACACAGGGCATTACTGAATTGGTATGTTAGCATTTATGGGGAAATTCCAGGACTCGTCGAGCAGGACTCACTCAGACCTGTTCCAGTCATCCACTGTTACACCTCATTTCCTGTCCCCCTGCCAATATCAGGCAGCCTTTCATCCCCATCGGTGCTCTGAAGTGGACCTGTCACTGTGTTTAGGGTTACAAGCCGGTCAACTGAGCCAAGCCAGAGCACCGAATAAACACGGACCTCAGCCAGATAGAAACATTGTGTCCCCTGTTGGCCCGTTGTCTCCATATTTAGAGACTTAAGAGCCCGTGCTAGAGCTCACACACTAACTGGCCTAATCAATTGTGCACATCTGCACACGCCCACTGACACGTACACAAGCACACTCAAACCCAATCTTGTTCAAACCGTTGTTTCAAAGTTCTGATATGGTCTGTAGGTCAGAGCGTGTATAGTATTCCAGATGCTTATGAACTGTTGTTCATGACATAATTAACTCGTGATGACAATACGTAGATCATGGCATACACTAATGATGGCTATTACCAGTAGTCTGTGACAAATCTCTGATTATTTTCACTGGTTATGAAAGACATAACTCATTTTTTATGATATGTTGGTGGTGACATGGAGTGTATTACTGAAAAATATGCCCCAGAAGTCGACATGCACTACTGACACTGATGATGGATATGACATGCAGGATCAGTCAATAGATTGGAATCTCCTGGCCCCAAGTTTTTGTTTTTTGCAAGACATTGATACTTACACCAAGGTAGCATTAAATTGATTAGAAACATAACCAAAAGATTGATATATATTGAAGATCACACTTTGATCTAAGAATAGCTCATAAAGCCCAAACATGTATGAAAGAGCTGAAATCCGATCAAAACTCAGAGTTTAACCCTTTGTTGCATCGAGTCTGAACAAAGGCCTTCGATTTGTTCTTTTGGGACCATCTGATGGAATTTAGTGCAATTTTGTTTTTGGGAGGGTGCAAGTGGGTGGTCAGTCCATGATTTCGGACTTTATGTTTGCTGGAGACTTACTGCCTTTCGGTATTTTGGGCACGCACATGGGGTAACCAAAATAATGTGAAGTCAAAGAAACCTGGTCATTGACATGTATGAAGTCCAGTATTCTGGACATGACTTACTTGAGCTATTTGCCCTGCATGCATAAGGTCTAATATTTATGATAGAGCATTACATAAGGTGTATTCCAACAAATATACATGCATTACAAAGCTTATGCATTTCAGTGTGTGTTATGTCATGTATTTAATTTCTGCTGTTCAAACCTTTGCTGCTCCCTCACTGAGGAGGTTAGGAGGGTTTTTGACCAATCCCGGTCCAGCCAAGCCACTGGCTAGAGGCTTCTGCAGCTGCGCCAAGGCAGCCTGTCTGTTTCACAGTACTCCATTGATTTCCAGACACAGGCTGTCCCCATGCTCTGTAACACCCCAACCTCTCAAAGACACCTTCTGCTTTGACCTGTTGGATTGGGACCTGGACAGCCACCATGGACTTGGCACTGTGGATACCTGCCCGGCTGCAGGAGAGGCGGCTGGATCAGCGAGATAGGTTTCAGGCACATGCCTTGCCTACGTACCAAGACATTCTGCTTCAAGCCCTGCCCCACCTGGCTCCTTTAGAATCTATAGCAGTCAACCGGGCCCAGGCTCACAAGTTGTCCCCGGTGAACAGCTGCAACGCATCCAGCGCAGTCTTTCTCATACTGTAGAAGTGCAAGCCGTGCCATTGCTTGCGCTGTGTCCTGCCCTGTCCGGCGGCCTCATCCTACATCCAGTTGAGAGAGGTAATCCCACGCTGTGGTTACATCAACTCAGCCATTCCTTTTGCATTCATCTCACCTGGCATGATCGCCTAATTTCGACAAACACAGTAATTGACTCAGGGGCGAACGGAAACTTCATCCATCCCGGTCTCGTTCGTAGCCTGAAGATTCCCACTGAATCACTGCCAGTGCCTAATTGCTCCCAGGCCCTCACGGAGGAATGCCTGCCCTAATGTCACCAAAGTATTCTAGCTAGTGCCCATGCTGACCTCTGGTAATCATTCCTAAGATTTGGCCTCTTTCATCATGGTGTCATCTCCTGCATTGGTGATTTTTGGAAGAGAGGGGGCAAGGAGGAAGTATTATCACAACCCTCGTGTGTTCGTAATTGGTTCCGCCCCCTTTCCAGCATCCAACACCTGTCCTTCAGTTGTGTCTCTTTCAATTGATTTGTTGTCTCATTTCCTCCCTTACTCCCTGGTGTTACTATTTGCACGCCTGGCCCGTTTTGTCTGGTGGTCTGATCTAATTAAGCTTGCCTTCAGTCCCTCATGGTTGCTGGACTGTAATGCTTTCTTTCTTAAAAACAGACTGGTGGGCTTAGTATCTTCTAGCTTTAAGCCGAGCTCTTCTGTGTCTTTCGGCACTTAAATGATAGAGAAAACGTAATTACTATTCAATCTCATTCATGGGGGCAAGCTCCCAAGCCTTAATATAAGACTCCAGGATTGGGACCACATTCTTGTTAGTCCTCTGTTCCAGTCTTTTCATCTGAGCCAGTTTATTAGGAACACCTCCCAAGTCCCATCTGTCCTCAGGATTGGGACTGGGTTCCTGCAATATCCTTCAGTTCTACTGTCAAGCAGTTCTGCTTCTGTGCGGGGAATCCAGCAGCTGGATTCTGACCCGGGACGCCCACTGGTCTGTGAGCAGACATGCCCAACCCTTTCCAGTCTTTATCCACTTAGCTGGACTGCCCCATCTCAGTTTAGCACTTCGGCCCACCCCACTACTATCACCTTATTCCTATTAATAAATTATTATCTGAATTGTGTCTGGTTCCTTGTGGCGGATCATAACAAAAAGTGCATCATTTGCCTTCAGACTCCTCACTGAGGACTGATTTTATTTAAGAAAATATATTGTCTGTATGCTGCTGAAAACCGGACATTAAACTGCTGAAATAAGGTTGCACTAAACTTTGGTGACTGCTGCTGGTGCACCAAGAGATGCTCACTGTTTGTTGTCAATTGCTATACGTAGGTTTAGAGGGACAACACTCTGTGATCATGGATTATTGTGATTCCCAGCAACGTTCATTAAATGCAGAGAGCAGAATCCTAAAAAGAGAAAAACCTATATCGAATTACCATTTGAATATCAAAAAAGACCAGGATATTGCAATACTCTTTGAATTTCAAGTATTTTTTACAGCCTCAGTGTGTAAATGCATTCATTGCTGTTGCTCAGCAGTACACTGAGATTGAATTCTCAGTTCATTCGTGCATAAATCAAACTAATATTTTCATAAGTGTGTACAGGGAACATTACGATAGACTATTCAAGTAATGTTACTCAAGTGCAGCCATACTTTGCTTTCCACTGACCACTACTTTGGGCAGTTTTGCTAATGAGTCTCTCATGTTCATGAAGCTCTAGGATGAGCATGATGACACCATTACTTGTTTATTCTAGCTATTCAAGCTAAGTGTAAAAAACTGAACTCCTCCACAAGTTTTCAAACCAAAATCATGCCAATGCCCAAAAATCAGATCAAGCCTTCATTAGAGAAAATACTGAGGGGTTGTCTAATGGTATGAACCAATCATAAGTCTCAAAATCTGGAAATTTGTCAGAAAATTATTTTTAAAAACCCTGTGCTACTCTGGAAAAGGGATTGGCTTGAACCAAAATTATGGTAAAAGAGGATGCAATAGAAGGGAATGAACAACTCATACCACCTTGTGTGTAGTGTGATCATGTATGAGCATGCATGGCTGCTAGTAGAAATGGTTCCCTTGTATTTATTCATTATGTGACTCCTGATGAAAGCATCTGAATGTATTCTGAATTGTACAGGGCTGAATTATCAGGTAAATGCTTCAAAACACACAAGATGGTGTTTGACAGAGCAGATAGATGCTAAAGCATACTGAGATAGCAACTTGAGACTTTTTACACAAAGAGATGTAATGTTTTCAAATGGCCCAGTCAATCTCCTGAGCTGAATCTATTGGATCCAAGAAACCCAGCTATCAAATATGTGACCCCTCAGTGCAGATGTAGACGCCAGCAGACATGGAGCTGCTCAATTTATGCAGGCAGTTACACTATTCTATCGCAAAATGGTTACTAAATATTCACTAGCAAGCCAAGCTTAAACATGATTTAGAATATGGATGAATTCAGTGCCATGCATGTTTCCCTGGAGTTGTGTGAATTAAACTCCTCATCTAAGCCTGATGTGCAAACTGCTCAATATACTTGCACATTCTATCTATCCAGCTGTTCAAAAAAATTATCGCTACCAACAGAAAAAGTTGCTGTCCTTTGTAGCAGCCACTTCAGCTATAGTGAGCCAATGGTATCCCAATTACAACAAGTACTCAAGGAAAATCCGTTTTCTGATGCTAAAATTTGACATAGTTAAATGACAGTATCAATACCATCAATTATTACCACCTATTACGAACCCACTGCTCTCCAAGCTCGTAAAAACTCAAATACGGAGTGCAGAGTAGTAACGCACAAAAAAAAACAAATGGTGATGTGTATGTGTGTGTGTATAGGCGAGTGAATGCACAGAGGGAAAAGAGGAAAAAAATACAATTTAAACTTACACTGGCACCTGACAAACTTACTCAGAGAGGCAAGGCTTCCCTTTTCTCCCAGGAGGAAAGGCCATCTTCTGAGGAGACGACGTGCCAGCAGCGAACAGCCCGCATGGTGAAATTTCCCTCTAGATCTTGAGGTTTGTTTAGTTTTGTTTGATTAATCTTTTATTTTGATTTTTTCCTTTTTCTAAAAACAGTCAAGCGGCTAATTGTGATAACCTCAGTCCCGAAAAGTGAGTTGTGAGGATGAGCGATGAGATGGCTCAGTCACTTCTCCCACCATGGTTTACAGGTGTCCAGGTAGCAAACATGAAAAAAAAAAACAACCCCACTTCTTGTGGAATCACCCTGAACTCCCTCCCCGGAGCTCGCCACAACACCCTCTTATTTCTTTGTTTTGTTTCTCAACTTCTGCTGCAGCGTTTTACAACCCGACTTTCTGCCATCGTCCCACTGTTTGAACTCCCCGCTCTCTCTCATTTCAAAAGGCAGCCCCACCCCTACTGAGGGAGTGTCAACTGCACATGTGCAGATGCAACAGGTGCCAGTAATCAAGTTCAACGTAATACACAAATAAAAGGGAAAAAGTGGTATGTATGAAGCACATCATATATTAAAAATCCGCAATTCCCTTCCATGGACTTATGCATAAATTCCTTTATCCACGAATTTAGCGCTCCCTTATATCTCACTACGTACTCTCATTGATTTCTTAGGCTCATCTACGTAATGGACAGTTGTAGTTCACGCCCTCGTTAAACTTTCCCGGTAATTACCCATTGATTGACACATTTCTTATCCAATTGCAGAGAGTATTAACTTTCCCCTGCTAACATTCGTTGCACCATTCTGTTCAATCTAGGGTAGCATATTGACTCTTTGCCCTGATAGTGGGATGTCTGTTCTGTTATAACAAGGCATGTTTTTATATTACTGAGTTATTGATTTATACTTGTTTTTTATAAAGTGTGGAAAATGTTTATAAATGGTTGCGAGCTAGGAACTGCTAGCTTTTAATTTCAGGGTAAATGTTCTGACCGTTAAATAAGCATTTCCTTTAATGTATATGTGTGGTGGATTGTGGGACTCTGAAGAAAAATGGACAAAATTCTTAACTTTATCATGGAGAAAAGGTATGTTTTAAGTTTGGAGAGGTTACTGGTGACCATTGATGTCCGACTGCTCCTATATTAATAAACTCATGCCAAGTTCAACCAGAAAATCATTAAATCATTAAATTTCATTCTTCAAAAGTTGATTTGTGTTAAATATATGCTGAATTCATAATTTGACAGAGCGCCATTTTGAGGGATGTGAGAGTTTAGGCAGCCACCCAGAGAGCTGTCTTATTTGGCTCTGAAAGAGTAGATAATTTAGAATTTCATACTGAGATGAAGACCACTTGTGGTCAAGGAGTTTATGATTCCAGAAATATGTAGTTTTAACCTCAGCCATTTTTCAATTCTCAATATTTTTCTTCTTACAATTTCAATTGTGAATTTTCATGAAGATTTTTTTTATTTTTACAGCCATTTTTCCTCTGCCAAAATCATGAAAATAAACTGTAATACAATGGAATTCGAAATGCTACAAGTATTTTGACTCAGTTGAGCCATTCTCTTCCTCTATATGAAGCTGCAATCTTGAATTTTAACGCCTTAAATAAGGTTAGACATAAATAGCCAAATTTGGCTTCTGCACAAAGGGGTTAAAACAACAATTTAATTTATGATTACATTAGTTTGTCTAAATACTTTTGTAGCTATTACAACCATTAACTCTTTTCCCTAAAATGACTTCATAAGACGCCTTAACCAGTGGTGGCTGAGCCCTCCCTTGTAGAGAGTGTGTTTTAATTTTTTTTTATTTAAATCATTCACGAGGATTACTTATATAGCGATAACATATACTGTATAAAATATAAATACATATGTTCAGTGGGATTGTGGAAAACTTGCATTTAGGGGTGCTGGAAATAGCACCCGTAAAGCAGAGACAAGTAGTCAATAAAGGACAGTTGCTGGATTAAGATAGGAGCATAGCAATATTAATCTGGCCAATCAGCATCACTGAAAATAATTGGGGCCCAAGTCTGGTCACAAGCATTGATCTGCATAGTGGTTGCGAGCCGCATGAAATATGATAGCAAGCTAGCCACCGTAAACCCCCTTTTTTTTTTTTTTTTTAACACTGTCATTGAACCCTGTGGGGTCATTTATCCTCCGACCCATCCTATTATTAGGAGCAGTGGGCACCCACAGAGCAGCGCCCGGGGACCAACTCCAGTTCTAAAGCCAGTTCCTTGGGCAGGAGTGTTCCTATAATGCATGTTTTTGCGGGTGGGGGAAACTGGAGTACTCTGAAGAAACCCACATGAACCCAGGGAGAACATGCAAACTCCACACAGAAAGGCCTCAGGCTGGATTCGAACCCAGCGGCAGTGCTAACCACAACGCCTCCATGTCACCCAAAAAGTCTTCACTGCAAGCATGTTGTTTATTAAAATTACACCACCAATCAAATACTTATCAAAGTTATTATGAACATTCAAAATAAATGTAACAGCTATACAGAAATGTGAAGTTAGGAAATATTTTAATTTTTGTATATTTTTGGTCACATCAGCCATCTCTTGGGTCACTTTATCAAATTTAATTTGATAATGGTATTTTCACGACTCCAAAATATCAAATAGACTCAAATTTGACCTGAATAGCATTAAAAGTTTACTATGATAGAAGTGGTTCCTCCAGTACCACAGCTGCTCAATACTTTGCGGCCTCCTTTTTCATATTTTTCATTTCATAATGTGCAAAATATTGACCGTGGTTGACAGGTCTGGACTGCAGGCAGACCATTTCAGCACCCAGACTCCTTTACTACAGAGCCATGTTGTTGTAGTATGTGCAGACAATGGTGTTTGGCATGGTGCTGCTGAAATGAGCAAGGCCTACCCTAAAAAAGGCACCTGGATGGCATGAAATGTTGCACCAAAACCTGTATGTATCTCTCACCATTAATGGTGTCTTCACAGATGCACAAGTTCCCCATGCCATGTGTACTGATGCGCCCCCATACCATCATGGATGCTGGCTTTTGAATTGTTTGCTGATAACAATCTGGATGGGCCCTCTCCTTCTTAGCTCAGATGACATGGCATCCATGATTTTGGGGGAAAAAAAAAATCTCATTTTGATTAATCAAACCCCTGGGCAGTTTTCCACCTCGTCTCAGTACATTTTTAGTGAGCTTGAGCCCGGAGAAGAAGGCAGTGTTTCCGAATCTTGTTTATATATGGTTCAATCTCTACTTGGCAGAGTTTTAACTTGCATTTGTGGATGCAGTGACAAACTGTGGTTACGGACAATGGTTTACAGAAGTGTCCCTGAGTCCATGCAGTGATTTCCTCCCGTGAATCCCGTTTGTTTTTAATGGAGTGCCGCCTGAGGACCTGAAAATCACAGCCATTCAAAATTTGATTTTGGCCTTGTCCAATGCGTACGGTTTTTTCTGGATTCTCATAATCTTTTAATGATATTATCTACCATAGTGGAAGAAATCTCCAAATTCTTTGCAATTTTAAGTTGAAAATGTTATTCTTTAATAGTTAAACGATTTCCCCATGCTGTCTTTCATAGAATGGTTCAGCACTCAACATGTTTACCAATGAAAGACTTTTTATATCCAATCATGTTACTTATCTGTTGCGAAATAACCAAATTAGCTGAGATGTTCTGCCAGTTGGCTTTTTAGCATCATGTGACTTTTTCTGGACTTTTATTTTTTATTTTCTTGGACTTTTATCCCAACTTTTTGAAAAGATGTTGCTCAACAAACTCAAAATGAGCAGATATTTTTCAAAAAAACAGTTATCTGTCCTGTTTTCAATAAAGTACAGGGTTTTAATTGATTTGCAAATCATTGCATTCAGTTTTTCTTTTTTTTTTTCATTTAAGTGTCCCAACTTTTTTGGAAATTGGGTTGTATTTATACATGATTCTAAACTTTGGAACAGTAGTGCATATCATTGAAAATATGATGAGTTCTGACATACATGACTGTACTGATGAATATCATCTGCATCTGTTTGATATCGTTACAAATTAATTTGAATTGTGGGATTTGACATGCATTTATTCGCCAATCCCTGTGGGTGGAGTAGGACAACAACTGTCTACAGAAAGAAACCGGGCCAAAGATAGGCCCACTATTCAGCCTCTGGCAGCAGTATAGTAACAGATGTTTTCATTGTCTAAGTCTCTATCTTCTTCTCACCATCACGGAGACGGCCTTTATATTCTGTGCGTGGTCTCAAACAGATTAAATTTGCTTTTGTCGTCATCTTACTTGATTTACTCATGCTCGGCGATCATGCTGCCTCTGGGCTTACAACGGTCAAAGGACCAGTTTTATTGTAAATTAGTGAAATGGAGCAATGCAGAGCAACGGACCATTAGGCAGAAAACTGGCTATAAACTGGGGTGGTGGGGGGGCACACTGATTTTCATATCATGTTCTTCTGCATCACTGCATAGTACAGCAACACACCGCGGGTGGGCTGGGGTGGGTAACTCCTGCCCGCGCCACGTTTTCCTACGTCCTGCATAAACTGAACTGATGCGACCCGCACACTTTGCATGTATTTGCATATCGGGAGTGACAGCTCGATACGCGATGCCAGCCGGCACAAATTGGCTACCTGCAACCACAAGGCGGTCACTCGAGAGACAGCAAACTTCTGGGGTCCGGGACTGGACTACGATGACGCACACAGAAATAGAATGTATGTATGGGTGTTGCTGGTTTCCTAAAGTAATACCTGGTGCAGCCATGATGCTGTGTGTGTGTGTGCGCGCGCGCGCGCGTGCGTGATTGAGTGAAAGAGAGAGAGAGGTGAGTTGGCGAGTGATTTGCAGTTTGCCATCATTTTGGATTAATAGAGGGTAACTACAGGAAATAAAAAAATAGCCATAAATGAACGGGTCATAAGAGTCACGCACAAGACTTAGGCCTACTTTTATCAAGACGTTACCTGAAGTATCGATCCGTTCTTCGCTCGTTATGAACACGCGAGAGTTCTGTCAGCACTTCATGAAGACAATACTTGGTTATGCAAATCACTCGCAGTGCTCAAACAAAAATGTAGAGTATAAACATATTCACTGCCAGCCGAGATGATCGATTTAAATAAAATATTACACGAAGCAGATACGCACTTACCCAGGAGTAAGAGTTTCAGTTCTCTACGGGAGTCCTTCTTGTCTTGGCGAAGTCTTCTCTCAATCTCCTCGCTGATTCGTTTATTCTCTCGGTCCTCTGCTGACAGGCAGCAGCATGCCATTATAGACAAACTGGAAACCGCCCGGATATATTGCGAAGATGGAAAACTGAACAAGTCTTCCGCTGTGTAAGTTGTTCACACTGAAGACATGCTGTCCAGCGCACCGCTGTCTCCTCGTTTAGACCCAACTTTTGTCACAGTTCGGTTCAGAATACTTTCTTAATTGCAAAATGCCTTGTAAGTACAATAAATAGCTCCACCTTCCACGTCCCAACTCTGCGTTCAAATAAGTAAATTAATACAGTGAATGTCGCTTCTATTTTCGCAGTCTGTTGTCTCGTGAGCAAACTTTACTTAAGTCCATAAATGTAGCCTTATTGAGATGCGGCTGTTGCGCAGAAACAGCGTCTTAATTGGTGCGGCAAGCCACACAGGCACGGCGAACTGTTGCGTATTTTGCGCAGGGTCTGCAGTATATGCTAAACTTGCCCCTGCTGGCTGCGAGAGCTGTGTGGAGGGGCGGGGCGCGAGCGCGGTGAAGGATGATCATAAAACTCGCAGATCTGCTGATGGTGGGGAGTTTGACATCATCGCTTGGTTTACACCAAATTTTCCCCTGTGATCAATGCTGTGACTCCCTCATAACAGTTTTACAAAACGTTGCTCTTGCATTAGTGTTTTTCACGGACTATGTCTCCGCACCGAAGTCATACTGCATGAAATGCTTAACAAAATCCCTATAGAGGGGTTTCAACTCTGAAAAGACCTACTGAATTTCCAGAAAAGGCAGCAAACTCCCATCTTTTCCTTTCTGAAATGTAAATATACACATTCTACACAGCTGTGGGGAAGGTTTCATGGTATTTCTGCAGCTTATCTTCCCCATCACTGGTTCTCTAGATTATTGCAAATCACGCAGAGGCCAGACACCTAAACAGCTTCTGCTGTCGGTAAACACTAACTAACGTCCTGAGTCTCATACTTTTTACATGCATTATCAGATTTTCAACACAGTTAAGAGGAGCAGTGACCTCGGAGTCTGCTATTTTAGTTAAAACCTTTTGGGTGGATCAACTCAATGGCCGACAGATAAACCAATCACTGTTTTACTTTGGAGACTTAATTGCCCATCCAAAGGCCCAATCTTGCATTTGATACTTTATATGATTTTTATCTTGAAAATATGACAGAACAAGCTTTCTAAGCAGGATTTGCAATTGTTTGGCATTCTTTGTGAATCTTTACCATATTTGTTTTCGTTTACCTGTATTTGTTATTCTAAATCGTGCTGGGGACTTTTCTGGGTGTGACACTATTTTAGTACTGAGGAGAATGCCCAGGGGAAAAAAAAAAAGATCATTCAGGTAACCACTGCCCACAAGCAGCTTCATGTGTGATTGTTTTGAAGGAATATTTCAGCATAAGTAAGTTGCAGAGGTGAATGAGGTCTTAAAAAGACAAGAAGTATAAGCCCTTATGCTCTGGGCCAGAGGGTGCTGGAGTTAAAAGCCATCCTCAGTTTAGGCAGTTTGCTTGATCTGACTGCTTTGCATTTGTGCCAATTTAAAAGCAGTGATTTGGGAATAAAATGACTTGGCAAACACAGGGATGGAACACCAGGTCAAAACACACACCGTTTGCCTTCAATCAGTCACCCTCACCTCCATCCCCCCACCGTGCCACTTCCAATATGGGCAGGGCACTGCATTGCCGCAATCCATTTCAACAGCCTTTATCTTCAAAGTACTAGGCTATCATTCACATAATATAGCATGTATAATGCGGTGTTCTCATAAATTCACTTTGCCCGATCAACAGTCAAGCAGTTTATTTACTTAATAATTATAAACCAGTATGTAACAATGGTTAAGAAATTGTAATGACAGATAACCAGGCTGCGGTGCAAGTTTAATGATGGCAACCGTGAAAACAATTGTATAAACATCATTTCCAGTCGCAGCATTTCTTTCCACCTGAGATTATGCAAGATGGAGGTTTGTTTTGCACCAATACTTCAGTTTTTAGTTCAAATCCAAATATCCATGCACAGCCTCGAAACGGGTGCTGGTAGGTCGCAGGATTATCTATAGAATCATTAAAGTGAATGACAGGCTACCGCACATCATGTTGACTTCACATAGTTTCTATTTCGAGCGAACAACACGTTTTCGCCTGTAGCGTCATCAGGTTTGCTGAGCCAGTCAAAAAGCAATATGCATAACAAAAAAAATAAAAATTACACTAAACTGTGCTGTCATAAACAGATAAAGACCACCATGGAGAAATCATATTTTCTCGTTTTGGAGAAATGATTAATTAAAAATTCAAAACGATCTTAGAAATAAAGCTCAGAAAAAATAAGCAAAATGTATAAAATATTATAATATATTCACTCGCTCAGTGGTTCTCAAAATGGGGGGCGGGGCAGGACGGGACCCCCTGAAAGGGGGGCAGAGACTCTGCAGGGGGCTTGGATTCTGAGCAGCTTGAATTTGCATGAATATGGTTTAGGTGGTGATATAAACAAAATGAATTGCCCTGATGCAAGGAATATTTTGCAAACCTGAATTTCTGGTTAACTCGGATTGCCCGAATTTTTAATGATTGATACTTATAAAAATAAAACCCACTTTGGCTGGAGTGGGGGGCATAAACCTTGTGTGGCTTCTGAAGGGGGGCACGACAGAAAAAGTTTGAGGAACACTGCACTTGCTTAACCTGGGAGTCCATAACGAGAGAGCTGTGGTTATTGTGTCTACTGAGCACGCGCAAGTAGACACTATGCCGTCGAGTTGTAAGTCCCTAAGTCCTTAAGTAAAACTTCTTAGCTTGCAGTGAACTACCAATCTGCAGCAGGCACAAGTACTCATTGAGTACCTATTTTTTTTCTCATTTAATCACATTTAAGTGGTTTCTTTTCTCAGAGAAATCACAGATGATGTTCTCCCCTTAACAACATCATTTTGATTTTACCCTGGGATTTGGAGTTGGACAACAAACTAGTAACTGGCAGTAACTAAAATTGCTGCCGAGTCCACTAAAATTGAACAATTACAGACACATGAAATTAATTGGGGTTTTTTTTTTTTTTCCCAAAGAACAGCAATTAAAAGCACAAACGTCACTGCAAGTCTAGTCATTCAGATATTTCTTTATTGAACATATTGCCCCAGTTCAGGGACATGAAAAACAAAATCAAACTGCTTTTTTTGTGTTTGACAGGGGGATGATGGTGCCCAATAACCAATCACCTTTCATGTGAGAATGAAAATGGGCACCTACAACAATACTGCCAAAAATGCATAGGTCTATACTGGCAGATTGCACAGGAAAATACAAAACATGCTCAGGGTAAACTGAGACATATAAGCAACCCAGTGCAGCACACACTGCCTGTATGAATGCATCCGGGAAGTGCAGTTCATGTCAGGATGTATTCTCAAGGAACAACCTGGGAATTGTAGTCCAAATTTAGGAGCTTCTCAGAGAGTAAGAAGGATGGCCAGGGATTTTCAAGGATGCCACTCCTTCATGACACAAACTTGATTTGTTTTGACCAAAGAAATATAATTAGCCCTGTAATTAGTCTGAGTTGGTTTTCATACAAAATTCAATTGACAAAATTTATAATAGCCACTGTAAATATCGTTCCATTGGATTAGCATCATCCTTTTTTCATAGTTTTAAAACCAGAATGCCTTCTTGCTTTGAAATGAAATTGCAAAAATTTACATTCTATTTTTTTGTATTTTTTAAAAAAAGTACATAACATTATTCAAAATGAATTAGCTAGAAGACATACAAGACAATTACATAGATACATATTTTCAATACCGCACATTCAATCTGCCAAAAAATTAATGATTACAAAGCCAATATGGATACTGACATATATGTGTATACCCATATATATGTGTATATATGCATATACATATATATGCATATACACAGAAAGAAAAGCAAGAGAATTGTATGTACAGTGATTATAGCATTAATAATTGCACTATGCCTCGATAAAATGTAAATTGCAGGCTTATATTTAGGGGCATTATTACCAAAAAAATATATACTCAAAAATGGAAAGGGTTCAGGGTGGAACAGCTGTACTCAATTAGAGATGAGAGCTAGCTTTGGTGCATAAGATGCTCATTGTCCTTTTTCCTACAGAAATACTTCTCTTCTCCGGTTGGTCCAGAGCATAGTTTCAGCTCAAATCAGATTGGACCTTAGACGACAGCCAGCCGTTGGACCATTCTGGTCTGCTGTGGGTCATGTGATCCCACGAGGAGAGAACTGGCCCTTCCTTCAGAGAGGTGGTTACAAAGTCCTCAACCATGTCCTCCATTGAAAATGGGCTGTCCCACACTGGCTGCCCCTCCCATCCAAAACAGATGTTCCACCCCACTCAGCACCCTTCATATAACACAGACCCCACCCACATTTACGGCCCAGCTGCTGCCGTATTGGTCCTACATCACAAATATACAGACCCCAACCACTTTACATTAGTAGCGCCGAGTAAACTCTACCTTCGAAATATATGTGTGTGTGCATATATATATATATATATATATATATATATATATATATATATATGTACCCCATCAGCCTTGCGCTGTTCACCCCCAGGTCAAAGAGCCAAAACAGCTTGCACTCCAGTTTCTGGAGCCTCGGCTGAAGGACTCTTTTTCCATGTGGCGATGGCTCTCCTTCCGTACCAAGGCCGCTTATGCTGCGGGAACAAACTTTTGCCATGCTGCTGCCCACGCGACGGCCAGGCTGGGCATTAGAGGGTCAGGGTCCCTTTTCTGACTAGAGCTTTTGGCATTTCAGAGGCCATTTAAAATATGACAGAGGAGAAAAGCAGGACCGCGTTGACGGCTTCCTTGGAGAGCTTAACCTAGCGACAACTCAGGCTTCTCCTCAGCCCTCGCTCCACAAAATGGCTGCCAGGTCTCTCTGTACAGGGAGGCAGGATAGTGTTTCGCGGTGTTTGTTTGGCATCAGCGATTAAAACAGATTTAAAACTAAAGAAACGGTGGCACTGAACAGTATGTGTATGAGACGCCAGCGGGAGGCCAATCTGAGGGGGCTTCAGTCTCCACCCAGGTGAGAGCCAGCTAACCCCACAGACTCCCCATTTAAACACTTTCATTTAACCTTTCCGGCACAAACCAAGCAACAGATAGTACCTCAACGGACACAATAACTTATATCAATAATTTAATCACAGTTTTAATACTTTATATCCTTCAGAGAGAGAGAGAGAGAACGACAAGGAGAGAGAGAGAATCCATAAATGTGAAGTTTTTTTTTTCTGAAGCGCATACATGGAATGGTTTTTTTTAGGCGTGGTGAATAATAGGTGACTACAAGATGGAGGATGGAGTGAGGGTGCGTGTGTGTGCGTGAAGGGGGAAACCAAAAGCCAAGGAGACACCAAGAGGACACCCTGACCCCCTCGAGTGCACAAAACATTTCAGGAATAAAATTCTCAACATTACTCCAAAAAAAAGAACCTGTGCTGCTAGACCTCCAATTAAGATTTTTTTTCTACTTTTAAATAGAATAGTATTTACTATCGACTCTGAGAAATCAGGATCGAGGACAGTAATAAATTAGCTTGTTTTTTTTTAATGTGATTATTTGTTGTGGTTTCTGATTTAGCTGTGTTTTTTTTTTTTTTCACAGGCGGTACAGTCACTCTTGTGAAAGCCGAGCGCTAGCCCAGGTGCGGTAGGATCAGGTTTGGTTGCCCTGGGGCAGTCACACCAGGTTGTACTCCTTCAGGTTGAGCTGCAGGATGGTGTCTTTGACCGCAGCGAAGACAAAGCGGATGTTTTCCGTGTCCGTGGCGCAGGTGAAGTGGGAGTAGATTATTTTGTCACTGTCCGGATTCAGGTCCACAAACATTTTTAAAATGAACTCGCGGCCAGCCTGCGCATCCCGCTGAGGCCCTGAGGGGAGAGAGATTTCACCATGAAATCACTGCTGTAGCTTTATCTTCAGCGGTCTTTCTCAAACCCATTTCACTGTAAATGTTACAAAGATGATGTCCTTTGCCTCCCAGTACGAACATCATCCACCGAAAGCTCTCCAGAGGTGTGGCCTCAGCAAAATTGTGTGTGTGTGCGTGTGTGTGGTGTGTGTGTGTGTGCGCGTGCGTGTGTGTGTGCGCACGCACATGAGAGTGCGCATAGAGTCCTTTCTTTCAGTATTTGGACATTTGGACACAAATCAAAGCTACTTGTCTCCTTCAGCCTCATTTTTACCATTTTGTAATCCAGCACACCGGAGTACAGAGCCGAGAAGCAAAATTCTTGTACCAGTGAGGGAGTGCATGTGAGTAGCTGATAGGGCTGCCTGTGTTCATATCACTGGCTAACCATTCAGATTCTGTAATAAATGTTAAAGTCATGGTTCACACTGTTAGTTTTTGTGATTTGCCTTAGTTTGCCTTTGAACTATCAGAGCCAATCCAAGAAAAGACACCACGATTCAATTAAAAAAAAAAAAACCTTCTAATTTGTGATGTTAAATTTATTCAACATTCCCCCATTTTTTTGGACAAATTTCCACCTAAATTAAGGTACTTATTATTCTTTAACCACAATTATGACAGGCATACATAATCTTCCGAAAGGTGACATGCAGTGGATTGCCCTCCTTTAGTCAGAATTATGAAGAATATTCACCTGAAATTGAGTAACGTAACTGGAAATGCAGCTCTTTTGTCTGGCAGAAAAAGAGTCTGTGATTTCTGGCCCTATGGCACTGTGACCCAGCCTCGTAAGCCTGGAAAAATATTAAAGCCGCATCCAGATGCCAAACCAACTGCAGGTTCAACTACTATGATACGGTCCCCAAAAATAAATATTTTACCAATGTTTTCCAGGTAATGTCCGCACGCGTTTTAACAAACATTTTTGGAAACCCTAAATTTCCCACTGTTCTTCATCACTATTGCATTCAGATTTACGATAGTTTTACAGCTTCCTTCTTTCCAATATTTTTTGACATATGTAACTGATTTTCCTCTCCGATATACTCCTCCTATTCCCAACACTAGTGTGCGATTGCTCATACGTAATAAAGATGCTGCCAAAACTCCTTTACTTCACTGCAACAATTCCAATTTGTAAATATTAATCCGTTCGCTACCATAGGCATCCGTCTTTTGGAAATTCTAGACCATTCGCTGTCTGTGTTAACTGAAAGCAGTTGATTTTTCAGATATATTTGAGAAAGGTCAGATAGGCTAAAGCACTTTCTGTTCAATTAGGACAGCACACAGTAGCCAGTGGGAGCACTTAATTTGTTCCAAAAGGGCTACTGTGAAAATATGAGGCACTGCAGCATATGGGATAAAAAGCTAATTACAGAGAAATTCACCAAGACGGGCAGCAACTACCTCTGTGTCAAATGTTTTTAGTGATGTTTGTCAAAGCTTGGTTGTTTTCTGGATTAAAAACTATAATTTGTTGAGATCACCGGACTGCAACAAAGGTAAGAATGTCAATATTCAAGGGTTGTTACGACACAATTTTAGATTTTCCATATTCAATGCAGAACTTGCATCATAAAATATCTTCCGCAGGAAGAAGTCCCTGCACTCTCGAACAATATAAAGTACCCCAATGTAGCACAATATCTGACCATAAACATTTTTTTTATTCTTAATAATTTATTCAGCGTCTAGCATGTTCGGTCAGCGAGACAGGTGACGTGAATGCGCATTGCTGTGAGTGAATCCTGAGACCTTACCATCATATTCAGGGAAATAGTCCACGAGATGGGAGTGCATTATCTTCTCCTCAAGCAGGTCTTTCTTGTTTAAGAACAGAATGACAGAGGAGTTCTGAAACCAGGGATATGTGATTATGGTCCTGAACAGGGCTTTGCTCTCCTCCATCCGATTCTGCAAGGAAAACAAAAAGAAACACAAGCCAGAGTAAACCACCTCAGTCCATACAATACTGCAGGAAAGACTAAAGCATTTAAAAAGAAACAAGAAATGTTCAGACCCCCTCCACGGGAGGGTTGATATCTGACCCGGAAACAAAACACAGCGGAGAGACGGACCGATGGATAAAAAACTGACAGAAGTATGAAAAAGCACATCTACCCAATAAGACGTAGCCATATAAATACAACCCCAATTCCGAAATAGGGGAGACAAAGTATTAATTGTGAATAAAATCAAAATCACACCAGCCAGTATTTTATTCACAATAGAACAGAGATAACATAGCAAATGTTGAAACAGAGAAATTTTATAATTTTATCCACAAAATGAGCTCATTTCAAATTTTATGGTTGCAGCTGGTCTCAAAAAAGTTGGGACGGGGCCTGTTTACCATTGTGTTATAAAGATGAGGGGATGCTACACCGAGTGGATGCGTCTGGGCATTAAGGAGAAAAGTTTCTTGAGTTTAACCATTGGAATTTGATCCCACTCTTGTTTAATGCAGGCTTCCAGCGGCTGGAGAGTTTTGGGTCTCCTTTGATGGACTTTTCATTTAATTACGTGCCAAATGTTCTCAATCGGTGAAAGATCAGGACTGCAGGCAGGCCAGTTCATCACACGGACTCTTCTACTACGAAGCCATGCTGTTGTAATAGCTGCAGTATGTGGTTTTGCATTGTCCTGCTGAAATACACAAGGCCTTCCCTGGAATAGATGTCATCTGGAGGGGAGCATATGTTGCTCTAAAACCTTCATATACCTTTCAGCATTCATGGTGCTTTTTAAAACATGCAAGTGTCCCACACCATATGCACTAATGCATCCCCATACCATCAGAGATGCTGGCTTTTGAGCTCAATGCTGATAACAGGAGGGGTGGTCTTTCTCCTCTTTAGCCCAGAGCATGCAATGCCCATGATTTCCAACAAGATTGTCAAGTTTGGACTCGTCTGACCACAGGACACTTTGCCACTTTGCTACAGTCCATTTTAAATGAGCCGTTGCCCACAGAACAAGGCGGCGCTTCTGGATCATGCTCAACAATGGCTTCCTTTTTGCATGATTGAGTTTTAGGTGGCATCTGTGGACGGCACGGCGGGCTGTGTTTACACACAGTGGTTTCTTGAAGTATTCCTGGGCCCATTCAGTAATGTCAATGACAGAATCATGCTGCTGATGCAGTGGCGTCTGAGGGCCCAAAGATCACTGGCATCCAGTAAAGGTCTTCGGCCTTGTCCCTTACGCACAGAGATTTTTCCAGTTTCTCTGAATCTTTTGATGTTACTCACTGTCAATGATGAGACCTTCAAAGCCTTTGCAATTTGACATTGAAGAACATTGTTTTTAACGTATTCCTGAATTCTTTTTACACAAGCCTTCGCAGGTTGGAGAGCCTCTGGCCATCCTTACTTCAGAGAGACTCAGCCTTGAGTAAATAACATATTAGCTCACGTGATCTGAAAGTCACTGCATTTTGATTTTATTCACAATGTATATTTTGTCCCAACTACACCGTGTCCCAAAAGTCAATGGGCAACATGTCTGTCTCCAAAATAGGTTGCACCTGGTCAGCCATGTGTTGTGAGGTTGTTTAATTAGTTCATCTGTTCGCGATAGGCCTGCAAATTTCTTAGTTGACCAAGGAACCAAAAGAGAACTGTCACTGAGAGAACCTTTTTGGTAGTGCTGCCACAATGATCAAACAAAAACCTGGAAAGACTGCTCTTTCATAGCCTCAGGTCCGTGCTGAGGTCATTGCCTTGCGTAGGGCAGAGAAAGCTTGCAGGGAGGAGCTCAGGACCTTGGCAGAAGCATACGATGGGTGAAGAAGTGATGGCAGAGACACCAGAGTTGTGACTCCCCTGAAGACGAGCCCTGTTCTCTCAGATGAGTGCCCACTCTACTTATTTACAACTCTCAACAGCCAAAAGACCGCATCTACACCGACGATCGAAAGAAAGTGCCACTTTCTAAAAAAGTCAAGTTCAGCGCCCATTGCATGGTCTGGGGGGCGAAGTCATCTTCAGGGCTGTTGGAGTTGCGTGTTGTATCCCAGGGCACTAGCATCAATTCTGAGTATTATGTCAAGAACATTCTCCAGCCAGTGCTACCTCCCATACTCACCAGAAAAAAGAAATCGGGCCTCGTTACTGCTAGGAAGATGTTCAACAGGCGTGCGGAAATGGTCTTCGTGCAAGATGGTGCCCCCGCACATACTGCTAGTTCAACTCAGCAGTTGTGTTCTGATCAGCTTCCTGGCTTTCTACACAAAGAGGATGGGCCACCCAACTCCCCGGACCTCAACCCAATTGAGAACTCCTGGGGTATCCTGAGCAGTTGGGTCTTCCATAGTCCACCCCCTACCACCACGAAGCAGCTCAATGTGACTGCTGTGCAGGAGTGGGGCAGTTGTTTAGAGCCTTCCGTTCTAAACAGCTTAGTGCATTTCATAACCCACAGGCTGAGGGCAGTAATTAAGCTGCAGGGGGGATACACTGGCTTTTGAATAAACGCATTCTGTTGAATATTCACAATCTGAGTTGACTTTTTCTGTGGTGCATGAACTTTTGGGACACTGTGTATTTCAGATTCGGGGTTTTAAAATTTTGTCAAGAAATATTGATTGGTTTAGGAGTTCTGGCCTGGAGAAGAGCAAGACGACTGATATCTGTTCTGGAACAAAAATGTGACGAAGGGATGAACAGACGGACGGGATGAAAAATGGTAGTATAAAAATGCACATCTGCACAATAAGATGCATTCATACGATTAATTTCAGTCAGAAATATTAAACGGTTTAGGACTTCTGTCCCGGAAAAGAAGCGTGATGGACGGTCAGATGGATGGTCATGTGGAAGGACAGAACTCATTCCTGTATTACCCTCTAGTTAGTGGCGGGAGATAAGAAAACATACTGAAAATTAATATAATAATAAAAATAAAAAAAAACAAACGCACACCAACTTCATAAATTCTACCGAAGGAAGAAAAATAGTGCCACAGGCCTAGTAGCTCACCTGACCACTCAAGGGTGTGTAAGAAGCAGTTTAACTCAAACTAGTCATCAAAAACCCAGGGACTTTCTTGCATGCCCACTTTTGACCAGTAGCCAAAGGCAAGATTTCAACTTGTCTATTACCTTCAGTGACCTTGACATTTAAAACCTGAATTATATGTCATGCGATCTGTGGCATTTTGCTGTGAGACAAAACTGCACATTTCAGGGGGGCCTTTTATTGTGGACAGTCTAAGGTACACCTGTGCACTAATCATGGTGTCTGATGAGCATCTTGATGTGGCACACCTGTGAGGTGGGATGGATTGTCTCAGCAAAGCAAAAGTGCTCACTGTCACACATTTAGACAGATTTGTGAACAATGTTTGAGAGAAATGGTAATATTGTGTATCTGGAATGAATTTTAGGTCTTTGAGTCCATCTCATGACAAATGGGAGCAAAAACAAAAGTGTTGCGTTTATATTTTTGTTGAGTGTAGATAGGTGTCATAAATGAAGTACAACACATGTCCATACCAAATATGAAAGGAATCAGTGTAAGTTTAAACACCTCTGGCCAAGGGCCATTGGAACAAAAGCAATCCCGGTCCGAGGGTCTCTGCCTCTGATACAACACTTATTGAACATTTCCACGCGCGGGCACCTCACTCTATGCAAAGAAACGCTCACTACCAGCAGAGAATTAATCTTTAACTTTCATGTATTTTCTGTGGGAGTAAATCAACATGAAAGATCATGCAATCTACATTATTTATCACTTTGAAGGAGGAAAAAAGTAACAGGAAAACAGTATTTTTCAGTTGGCTGCTCTTGCATCACAAGGGAAATCGGAAATCCATTTTGGCCCAGCATTTCACTATGCCATACTAAGCCCAGTCATCAGTCAGCTACTAACAATCAGCCTCCAAGCAGTATATCAGGTGTTTTTCTTGTGTCTGTGAAATGTCCTTGAAACAAATAATGAAAGTGATAGTCCTTTTTTAAATTTATTACGGTCAAATTATGAGGAAATACTGTACTTCTGCAATCGTAACAAACAAAACAACAGCTGATGTCCATGACCCCCCTGGTACCAGAAGAGAGGCCACAGAACGGGAACTTCAGCTAAAATTTGTGCCAAATTTGTGGCAAATTTTGCACAAAATTCTAAATCACATTACTTATTTAGAAATATGATTAAAATATGGCCAGGTAGTCAGACAAACTGGATCAATACATCATTTTACAGCAGAACGTCAATTTTTTCAATAAAATGCTGGTGAATAAAGGGTGTGCAGTAGTGCATAGTGATGATTATACACTGAACAAAATGAAGATAAATCAGAAGCCAAGTATTCCAGTATTTATTTCATGTAATATTACATATATTGATGAAAATAAACAGAAAATGTACAGTAAAAACAAAAATAATAATGTGTTTTTGAGAGAAAATGACAATATCTAGTGAGGCCACCCTTTGCTTTGATTGTAGCATTTAATCTTTCAAGAAGTTTTCACTTTTTTTTTTTTTTTTTTAAAGTTCCTTACTCACTAAACCATTCCATATGGTTTGAAGTTCATTCCAAAGAGATTCTTTCAATGTCACATCAGAATTGTATTAAGTTCTGGACTTTCAGCAGGCCAAGTTATAACTTTTCCGTCACCAAATAATTCTTTCTGAACAATCTCAGAAAGCTCCTTGTGTCGTGCCATACACTGTGACACAGATCAAAATTCATTTCACCTTATACGTATAACAGAACAACTGACCATCGGAGGTAATTTTGCAAACTACTGTCGCCTCGCTAGTTTAAACAATTTTTTTTCACTGCACACTACTGTATGATGCAAACTTTGCTGGTGGGCGGATGTGACAATTAAATTCATTCAGTCATTGGAGAGTAGAATTGCCACATAGCACCTCTATTTTCATTTATGTGGAGTTTTAACATTAAAACCATTATTGCTCAATGAGAATGCAACCAAATTTATTACATTTATACAGGTTCTGTATGTTTTGTATGACATCTAATGCAAAGACTTATTTCAGGAATGAGAGAGCGAGGGCTTTTTTTGGTGTAATCAGTATAATAAATCTGTAAAATGACAGATGCCACATTTTATGAGAAGCAGAGATTTATGGGACATTTTTTTCCTATTGAGAATGATTAAATTACAAAGGATATAAATATTTGAAGAACATTAAGAAAACTGGCTGATGAACGTAACAGTTGACAGGTGTGATATAACGCTCGTTAAACTCATACTTGCCAGTGGATGATTAGTAACAAACTTATATCCACCAGGAATAGTTGTCTCCTTAATGAAGATTGTTAATGAAGTAAATCCAAAAAGAGAGCAACTCCAATGGTAGCGTAATAAAATGATGGTGGACGGACTTGACGTTGTTACAGAATCATAATAATGACGCCTTTGAGACCTTTCATTGCAAGAGGAGATGATCCCTGTACGAAAACTCACACTGCAATTATTTTTATTACACTTTTTTCATAAAAGAGTCCACATTACAACAAAATTTTGTTGTTTGTTATTAAATTTCAGTTATATACAAACTGTACATTAAAAATTAGACGTGACATTCAGGTGTATTACTCATCTCCTTTCTATGTGAAATGATAACCAGGAAAACAACTACCAATTCCTGTAAAAATGATAACGCATGGTATACCTACATTATAAAATTACTATATCAGCTAATGATTTGGGATTATATCATTTCTAACTCCGTTAAATAGGAGTAAAATTTTCCATGTAGTCTTTCAAGTAACATGAAAGACTACATGGCGTAGACTTAAGCCTTCAAACTGTTACATCATAAAAATAAAGAGTGGTAACACATTGAAATTTCACTAAAATCTGGTAGTTATGTATATGTTACATTTTTCAGTGCACATTTTCGTCATGGATACTATTATTTTGATCAGATCAGGTTACAGTACTAATGTGAATCGACACCCTGAGTTAATTTTAGCCGACTTACATATTTATACCAGAACAAAGTGGGCTGTTCTTTACATTAGAATTCATATTGACTGGACACAGAAACTTAAATGGAGGGGAAAACCAATATATGACCTACAGAGGTTTTGGAGAGAATTTCAAATGATTACAACGGAAGGGTTGAAGAAAGACAGAGGGGAGTGGTTTAGAGGAATGCTTCCTTCATCCACAGAAGCCAACCTATCAAGCAACAAATTAAAAATTTTGGACAAATGCTTCAGATGAGATGACTTGCTTGCCCGAGATCCCTCAAGTCAACAATAAAATCTGCAATGAGCATTTCTTATGTGAGATTTTCAATCTGGAGTGAAAAAGTATGATCTAGTGCTACTACAGAGCATTCCCATGAGTAAATATTATCGCCACTCAAATGAGTGCCAGACTACACAGTTGTGATCCGGCCTTTCCGGATACTAGCTTACTAGCTACATTCTCTCAGAGTCACTTCCCAATTGACTCAGGAGGAATGCCGCGTTCCAGACCATGTGACATATGGCTGAGGAATGCTGCTCTCAGCTCAGCAACCCTTGACCCCCGCCAGGACTCCTAATGTCTGGAATGCCGAGTTTATTCCCAGGGACACGATGCTTTAGTAGCGTCCCTCTCTTCTTTGTGGGCCGCAGGGGGCAGATAGCATTCTGGGAAATCCCGAGCTGGACCCAGCAAGCCACTCCAGGCGTCCTTTTAAGGAGTTTGTTGGCGTGAGTCAGATTCAAAGCAACTGGGAGTTAATTTGCAACTCTTTCCAAGCAGAAAGGAAAGTGTGTGCGTGTCGCAGGGGTAAAGGTGGGCCCTGAAGTTGCTTAATTTCCCTGTTTTTACATCACAGGCATAGACCAGGCCTAAAGCAGCCAGGTAGAGCTTGACTGCAGACAGACTGTCAACAAACCAGAAAATTTGCATCCTTGGACATGGATGCCCTCGCCACTGGGAGTTTGTGATCCCCAAAAGTTGTAAAATTATGCGATTTTGTCAAACAAAATACGAGATGCGCACTTTCGGTCCACGTAGATAGCTTTTACCAAAGCTTGATGAATTCTGTCCCGTAGTTTTCCAGGACAGGCGGACAGACAACATCCCGGACATACGGATGGACAAGGTAACTCGATACTTCCCTGCCATATATGGTGAGGCCATAAAAACTGTTAACACCATGCAGACCCAAAGGGCCGGTTCATGCTCTATGCACGGTACACGAGCACGAACGAAAGGCAACGCATCGAGCAACGCAAGGTAGCCTTGCATAGCAAAGTGTGATTTTTGTAACGCGACGCATCGACCTGTGTATTTCTGTGAGATTCCAATAGGGGAGATAAAGCAAATAACACACGATATGCTGTGTTCAACACACCAAAAAGAAAAAAGGAGGAGGAGGAGAAGAGTTTGCAACCCCCTATTGCATGAGCAGGGTACTGCTTTTTAACGAGGCATAGCGCAGCAAAGGACGCGCGTTCAGGCTTCTCTGAGCGAAATGGCACGGACCTGTGCTCGCTTTCGCTCACGTACCTTGCATAGAGTATGAATCAGCCCTAACCATGGTCTACAGTGGAACATAGCCAATAGAAAAGGTACAATAAAGTTGTAAATAACATAGATAATATGACATAGCCCGAAAGACAAAATGGTAACTGAAGATCTTATCCATACTAGTACTAAAATACAGTAGAAGTTATTTCCATATTAGTTTACTTTTCAGAAGACCTTCTGCCTGGCAGGGGTTTAAGTGCCTGATTTACAAAATGCTGCGTTCGCATAAAAAGTGTTTTGGAATGTGTGTGTGCATCCTCCCCCATTAAGTTAGCCATTAATAAAATAATTCTCACCCAAGCGGACAGGGCATTTTTGGAGAAAGCCAGAATGAATGCCACTCACAGTGATGAAGAATGACCTAAATAACCTTCTTCAGCTGACATAGCCAAAAGCTTATACTTTATTATCAATTTCACTGAGCCTTATAATGATCAGGAAAAGGAGACGTTAGAATAAATATCTTTGAAAAGTTGCATTGGCAAGAAATCTATAACTTTGGGCCAGTCAGTTATGTAGTCAACACATGAATGAATAAATTAGTTAATGTAATCTGGCTCCCCTAAAAAATTTTAGAACGATCAAAATCATGATAGCATTTAATAGCTTACCTTAACATATATCTATAGACTTACAGATGAATACTACAGACTACTTTTCAAAATGTCTATTTGGACTATTGGTAGATCATGCTATTGTGTCAATTACTGTATAGGCTGGATTTACACAGACTGAGTCGAACTTGCGACTTCCCCTCGATGCCAGAAGTGTTCTTCTATGAGCAATGCACCAGCAAATTCTAAAAGGCAGCTCAAAAACAGCCCTCTGAATCACACCGAACAATCTTCTGTACTATATTATCCATAAACTTACACGAATGTCACAAATACTTATGCTCATAAAAGTGAAACATAAACAACTCTGCTCTTGTTTAATCCAGTTACATTTTTGCAGGTCTACATTTTTATTTGTGCTGGCTATACGCCCACATCTTCCCGGAGAAAAATGAAAACATGTCCCATTATCTTAATGGGCCAGATTTGGAATGGCTGAAATAGGTTTAATTCAAGCCTTTGCTTAAGAAAAGGTTGATTGAGTAGGAATTGTCAGTCGTGGTTTGTAAAAACAACTTTTGAAGTTGGCTTCTTCTCCCTGGTTCAATGACACCAGAAGCACGACGCTGCAGTGCAGCTCCAGGTCCTGCCCTCTGTTATTGGCTGTGAGCTACACACCCACTGCCCAAAGGCTAATGCCCACAAACACCCCATACATAGAAAAATAAGAAAATGCAACAGTCGCCAGGGTCACTGTTGATACAGACAATGCCACACGCTTCTAGTAGGTCACTGATTGTGATGATTGAGACGGATTATTCTCGTGTATCCCTCTCAATCCAAATCATTACCTTTCAGACAACTATAACGCGAGACGGGGATCATATAGTATCTGGGGCTTCCGCAACTCGACAAATAACTGTCAGCATGTTCTCTTTCTCAATGAACTCACAAATCCTGTGCTGACTTTGGATGTTTAAGAGGACTCGTTTTGGTCAGATTTCCGGGTAGTCCAGACAATGAATGTTGTGACAATGTATAATTCATGTCCCTCAATTTAGTGTGTTTAGAGAAAACTTTAAACATTTAAGAAAGATCAGTATAATTAATATGGGAGTGAGTTAAGCTACAAATCAAATGTTCATTTTGTAAAAGCATTTTGGGCACCATCCCTGCCATCATTTCATTGTTTTTAATATTTATAGCGTGGCATCGGCAGACAATTATAAACGCACGCCAACAGCAACAAGAAACCACAGGTAGCTTTTTCAATTCACCGTATTGGACTACACTTCTACGGTGGAACCTCAACCCTCACAGTAATGGTTGCGATTTTTTAAGTGTTACGTCCGAGGACGTATGTGTGCCTACTTGCTATCTGACAGGTGATCTTGCTAATGAAGCTGCATACGACTGGACCCGACCGGAACCTCAACGTCATAAGAATTTGCGGAAGCAGCGTGTCGGGAGTCTTCCCTTCCTCACCCCCAGAAACACATCTGTCGCCTCCGTTGTTGCGCGTAGTGTTGATTCTTGAGAGTACAAACGTATATTTGTTGAACTTGTTACGAAATAATAATCTATATCAGACTGGCTGCAGTTGTTGTGTATAGTCTATATGTCGTTCAGCCCTGTGTGTTGTAAAGAGCTGTAAGGAGTGGGTGCCGTTTTGTTTATTCCTTTTTCTCCTGGTTATGTTAGGAAGTCAGGTAAGTTGATTAGTCCTTTTTGTTTTTCAGTTAGGAAAGTTAGTTTGTTTTGTTTTCAGATTCTTTTGTTTATTGTTTTGGTATTGCCCACTCTGGCGATTATAGCTCTCTGGGGCCGACATGTGTAAGCATTACAATAAATTCTGTTATCTTCTTCGCACTGATAGTGTGTTTGCGTGTTCTGGGGACGGGAAAGGGGACGCTCACTTGAAGCCGTTACAGCTTTTCCCTAGACAAGAGCCATAACAAAGGGCGAAATTGCGCACCAGTGTGCCAGAGCGCGATTTTATAAATCCGATTCTTGTTTGGCACACTTTTTACACAGAATGACTCAAAGTTTTATGAGTGAGGCCACAGGTATAGTAGGGCGCCACCCTACTCACCTCATTGTCGGACTCCACCAAAACCTGGTCGTATTCACTCAGCGCCACGAGGAACATGATGGACGTCACGTTCTCGAAACAGTGGATCCACTTCCTCCTCTCTGACCTTTGGCCTCCTACATCCACCATCCTAAAGGCAGAAAGAAGAGGTTATTCAGCATTAAATGAGACCTTTATACAATTGTTCATCCTGGAATTCTGATAACGGAGTAAAACTGAGCCATTCTGAAGCAGGGAGGTGATGAAGGACTCAATTGTCCAAAACATGCTGTGTAACATAAGTGTTGGAACAGCAAGACAATATTTGTAAACAAACGATAAGAGGGAAAGGTCTAATTTACAGGTATCTTCATCCACATCGTGTACACCACTGTATTTACAGTCAAGAATTATTCATATTTCAGAAATGTGCTATAAGTTCACAGGAATAATCTTAAAGGCAGACTATAGGCCATATCATCCCTTGTTTCCCTGTGTGTGCAGAAATGCCCTGGCTGCTCCAAACTTCTGCCAACAACCCCAAGGTAATAGAGCTCACCCACACATAAAATAAATATTTTTGTTCTGGATTATGTCAGCGGCTTTGTGACATCATTATGCAGACTAATGAAATCGCGTTCCTTTCTGAAATACCACTCAGTCGAGCAACTGTATGCCAAAATGCTTGACTGATATGTCTGATGTCAAGAACTCACTGAACTGAGCGCCAAAGTTAGGGAGAATCTAGACATAACTTATTGGTGATGGAACACAACTACGCTAGCTACTGGTATTGGGAACCATTGGAACTCATTCAGGTCTACTCTGCCTGGGAGCATGGCAAAATTCTTTAATATAAGCACACACAATCATGTCAACTCATCGTCATTTTCGTTTTGATTGTGTATTTATATTCAGCCTTTCATAGCCTGGCCTCAAGTATCAGGTAGAAAAAAAATCTTGACCGCCATGTAGCGATTGTAATTGGAGGAAGGCATACCCGCTTCAACAAGCTGGGAACATTGGGAAAATGGCTCCTAAACAGCAGCCAACCCTCTCCGCGACAAAAATTCACAACTTTGCAATTACTCAAGATAAGAATTCAGTGATGCATCTCTCTTCAACCAAGGATGCTGGACAGAAGTAGCCAAACTGCTTCTTCCAAAAAAAGAAAAAAATATGATTTATTCAGCATACAGAATAACTTTCAGACTCACCGGTAATACCCAATTTTAGCCAACAGTAGCTTGCAGGTCCAATCAAGCTGTGAGAAGTGAGCAAAGCTGTTACTTTATAAAATACTGAACTTGCAACAAACTCTTGAATCTTTGAGGCCAATCGGCTGATGTTGCCAAATATAACAGAATTCAGCCCGCAAGCTAATTGCGACAGATATCTAACATCATCGAGCGCAGAACAGCCATGTTCTTAGCCGTTAGCCACCAAGGGAACCCTTCGTTTTACCAACCCCACAGCACCACTGCAACCAATCAACACTGCTATCCTCGTTCAGTCCGCCTCCTATCTGAAAAGCCCACATGCTTTGCAGATACAGTAAACAAAGAAAAAAGGGCCATGCCCTGAAACATCTCAAACACTCTCAGGAATAATAATTGTAGTCAGGAAAATAAGGAGTTCGACAGAAGTGACACCATCAGTGCACTATAGCAATGTGTGAGCACAGCTTAATCAACATTTTCAAATAGAAAATCTTACATAATAAGCTCTTTCGCATTCCCCTCATCAGCAGAGGGCAGTGATCACTGAAGCTGGCTTCCATGTTCTTGTGTGTGGGGCGGTGTGTATGAGTGCTTTCCAGGGCGTGAGGTGACGTTAAAGGTAACTGAGGTTTACCACAGTAATCGGGGAGAGGCGTAGTTGCTCACCTAAAGATTACACTCTGCAGGTCAAAGGGATATTCTATAATCCCAGTGGTGGGAACTCTGACGCGCAGGACGTCCTGTTGGGTGGGCAGGTAGGCGGAGTCAGCAATTCTATCCACGGAGTTCAGGTAACTGCAAATGCCAGAGAGAAACAAGTCAACTGCTAAGTGACATCATTACATGTGGAGACGTAGGAATTGTGTTGCTTTGACTGGCTCTCATATGCAGTTACAAAAATGTATTTCGAGATGGTCCAATTCAGTATGTCAGTCAGTCAGTCACTGACTTAGATAGCATGAGTGCTGCACATGCTGAGATGGATATAATTTTTTCAGAGCACTGCTTCACATAATTTCTTCCAGGCAAGGTATTTGTTTTATTTTTTGAATGCTCTATGAAACTACTAGGTCAGTGTTATAGATCTAAACTTTATTCACTGCAGAAGAGTAGATCTAAACTTTATTCACTGCAGAAGAGACCATTACTCCAGCACTAGAATGTCCAGTTAACCCTTTCACAGGGATAGCTGTGAGTCCATGGTAAACCTTTGAGCCAAAATTTTAGCCAAAAAGGATTTTAATTAGCCAAATTCTACCTGTCTAAGCCAAATGCAAGGGGATTTATAAATAATTACAAGTCGCTGTTCGAATAATTGGAGACATAATAATAAATGCGTTTTCAGAGAAACCTTCCGATCTCTGACACGAACACCCAAGAGTCCCGAGCATTGGACCCGTGCCAGTCAGAGCGCAATTGTAGAGGTGCTAAAAGAAACTTTTATTTATTGCTTTGCAAATACATTTGGGTGGAATTTGCTGCAATAATTTGCATTAAACTCACTCTACTTAGAAAAGGTCAGATTTCCTTTAAGACTAGTGAACGCAAAAGAAAAGAAAATACATCAGTAAAATCCGGTCCTGTCAATCACTCTAGTCA
This sequence comes from Gymnothorax reevesii, assembly GCA_029721435.1. NCBI lineage: Eukaryota > Metazoa > Chordata > Actinopteri > Anguilliformes > Muraenidae > Gymnothorax > Gymnothorax reevesii. The sequence continues at coordinate 35,064,293 of CM056580.1, read as the reverse complement.
AGGTGAAAAAAAAGTCTGGCCATGGAGCGAGCATATTCAAATACCGGCACGTGCATGACGTGAACAGGCAACGAACATGAGATTGAGAGCGGGCGGCCCGGCGGAGTGCGTATCGGAATACCACTGAGGGGAGGGGCTGAAGCGGACTTTCTGAAGTGGAATGGGGAATATAAGAGGCGATACGCATGACAGACAGGAAGATTGATTCTATGTACTGCTGGAGCATAATGCTCTTCCCTACATTTTTCGTCACCATCAGGTTTTTAGTCGCCAGATTGGAGCGACGTTCGCCAACGGCGATTTGGCGAGCGGGTAGCGCGATCCCTGCTTTCAGGGCCACAGGCAACTATGGGCGCCCAACGATGCAAGATATCAAAATCGGATGCTGTTGAAAGCCCATCATGTAGGAATGTACCGAAATGAAAATTTCTGGCCGAAACCGAAAACCGAAAATGACAAACACTTGGCCAAAAACCGAGAGAAATTATGCCAATTTTTAGTACCATTGCATTTATGGCTATGACTGTGTACGTACCTAACTAAAGTCAAGGCATTGCAATGGCATAAATTAACATTCACGCTTCAAAAAATAAATCTATTACAAAATTATGAAAATATTTATTAAGCACTGACATTCCAACAAAGCACAATATAAAATAAAATAAAATCATAAATACTAAATAATAAATAAAATGTTTAACTTGGCCCCACTCATGAATAACCTACAGGCCTATAACTGACCTATAATGGCTGCTGAAAAATTGTAAAATATGTTACGTGACAACAACAGCAGCCCACTGATTGGTCAGAGAGAATTGGCTGCGATAGACAACTTGCTTCCGCATTATCGCTAGGAAACAGGCTTCACTTTCCATCATTGAAACAGGTCCTCAAATTGTGTTTTTGAAACGTGTGTTGTTTTAGGCAGCTTGATAAATATACTGTGCGTTGCCTTTCCTTTCAAACAAGCAAGTGCATTTATGAAATGCGTTTCTTTGTCCGTGACCCTGTTCGTAGCGAAATTAGAAGCAACGGCGTTGTGTCCAATTCCGTTTCCCCAATTCCCCTTGAGAAAGTTATTATGCTGCCCCTATTCTACGAAAATTGCGCGGAGAATAACTTAACGGGTGCTGATGAAGCATTTTGTTCTCAGGAAAGGGAAAGGTATCACAGATGAGATGACGCATCATGAAGCGATACATTCTAATACTCTGCCATCTCCCGCAATTTGCGCGTTTGCCACGTGTTTTGCCTTCACTTTCAAAGTGAAATGTTAAATGACACCTGCATGTCAAGCTAATAAACAATAATTGTCATATCATAGGTGTTATTTGCTTCTTTGTTATGAAGGAAAAAGGTAAATGAACATCCGTGTGTGGCGATTCCATATTTTTCCAGGGGTTGTAGTTACATTATGGAATACTGATGTTACACAAATGCCTTGAGAATATATTGCCATTGTCTATGAATACTCTATGCCTTTTACAGATATCATTGCTTTGTGTTTTTATGTGGTACGTATTTAATGAGCAACCGAATCGGACACAACACCAGCTGCTATCCTATGCATCAGGACAGCGTCAAACAGAAATTGCATTTCAGCACTCGCGGACTTTAGTGCCGTAACGTGGTGACGATGCTGCTCGTCCCCTGATTTAAAACATACAGAGAGGCGCGTGCTGGCCGCAGTTTTTGTTTGCGTCATCACAACATTCTGTTTCGGCTGTATTGCTTCGGTGTTAAAAGTCTTTCAGCCGAAAACCGAAAAGGCATTTTTTTGCCTTTTTCGGCCGAAAATTTTCGGTGGCCGAAAATTCGGTGCATCTCTACCATCATCTGGCAACTTGTTTAAAAGAGCTCCGGCAGGGGTGCTCTTTTAAACAAGTTGCCACATGATAGGGTTTCAACAGCTCAGGATAACTACATTTTTAATTCCTTCAAAATTTATTCAGGGCTCAAAGGGTTAAGAGCATCCTCAGGCTTTCACAAACACAAACAAATCCAGCTCCAAACAAACAAGATTCAGGCAAAACCTGTCACATTTGATTATGCCTAAGCACCATGCCTGGGCACACTCCAGCATCAACCTTCATTCAGCGAAATACAGAAGGTCATTTTTTCTTTTAGCATTTTGAAGCTTTCCTTAGCACATGCTTGCAGTCTGTTAATCACATTACTTGGCATGATGCATTTATTTTCCACGGTTAATTAAACCATGAACTCTGTTCTCACAAAACCAGATCTGAAAATGCAATGACAAACAGGGAAATAAAATAACCTCGATAGAGAAACTAACAGTGCATACAATTTAATTTTATCTCAGCGACGAACACAACAATCTAATTTTGTTCAGTTTGGTGTCCAGAACTTGTCTTGTTTTGGATAAATGGCCATAAAGTGCAGCTCTGAGAGTAATACTGATATCAATGAAACATGTACTACATGTAAATACTGCCTCCTACAGTTCCTATGTGCAACACCACTGCTGTAAATAGAAGTCACACACTTCACCTCCCCGAAGGAAAGCAGTAAATGTCAGAGCAATTGCTGTTACAGAATGCTAGTGAAGTTTGGGCAAAAACCAACTAAAGTCACAAGAATTTGACGTTGATTTACGAAGATTTTCCTTGACTAACATTAGTTAGGTAGCTATCTGGCTACATAATCTAATGAGTAATGTAATACGCAATAGCATACACAGTAATAACACAGTGGTTCTTAGTGTCTCTAGCTAAACTGCGTGCTTGCTGTGTTCAGTGAACAAGAGTCTTTTAATAGAGGTAGGAGGTCATGTGGGTGTGATTGCGCTGAAAAAGACCAATCATAAGAGGGCTAGCGCCTCCCTACTGCATATATGCCCTCTCGAGAAGCTTACTGGCTGCATAAGTATCTTTTAAACTTGTTTTCAGAGACTCAGAGTTGTGGAAACCTCTCTCATCGCCATCTGGTTTGGGAATTGCAAAGTCTTGCTCCAAAGCAAATTAGACATTCCGCTCAAGTTAGAATGATGGTTATTTACTTTGGTAAGAAGTGAATCACTTTTGCAGTCCCAAAAACCAGACCTCAAATTATATCGATAATCTCAAATCCTGCTTTGTTGTGCAGTCCCCATGCCATATATGAATTGTCATGACCCTACTGACTGACTTGATGGGTATTTCTTTGCATAGTAGCTAACGTTAACAATAATTCTCCCAGCTGAACCACTTCGTTCAAGGACGATCACCAATACAGATTATCAATGTAGCTAGCTATCAATACAAGAGGAAAACAAGCAGCTCCCCGCAAAATTTAAGTTCCTAAATAGGGTTTTATGAGACTCTCACTCTTTGTGAAAAAATAAGGAATCTTATCTCCTCTGTATTCAGTAGTTTAGAGGGTTTGGACATCGCGATTTGCTAGTTTTTTCTTAGATGCTAGCTAAGCCTGACTGCTTGAATTAAAGGCGGGACTTGGAGAGAAGAAGGGGGGGGAAGTTGAAAAGGTCAAAAGGGTGTGTTTTTTTTTTTTTGGGTGGGGGATACTCAAGGCATGGCCTTGGATATGCTAAGATTTTTTCAACCCACCACAAATACGATTGGGAACTTGAAGAAAGTAACATAATCAATGGCCCACATAAACAATCCCTATCAATGAAACAACACTCATCGCAAAATCAGCTCATAATATTATTAGGCATACACAATGTTATTGTTAAAGTCATAGGTTAAAGAAATTGAACAGATTATTTCCCATATGCTTAATGCAAGCTCTACTTTTGTTTCGACCATGCACGCAAACCTGCACAACATCCTTCCCCAAGTCAGTGTAATAGGGCAGCACACTGGGTTGCTTTCGCGCAATTGTGCGGCATTCAACCGATGCAGTTTAAGGTTCCAAATATGTGTGATTCCCCCCATGTAAATGACTGCGGTCAAGCTATCACCAGTTTGGAAAACGGTAGTCGCACTTTCATCCATAAATATGAAACACCGCTAAAAATTTTGATGCGCACTTACAGTGGATAGCGCTGCAGTAGAGTCATATGATGCAATTGCGGTAAAATAACTGGCCTGAGTAAAGAATAATGGGGCTTGTTCAACGAAAGTAAACCAGTATTTTGTCCTGAGATAGCTAGACCGCAGGCTGAAACGAGTTTCGAAAATTTAGCAAAGAGGTTGAATTTTCTTTTCACATTTCATCTGTTTTTTTACGCGACTTGCGACCATTCGATCAATTAGCGTGAGCCCAGAATGCTCACCAGTCAACTAGTGGTCACCTAATTGCCAAATCTTTCAATTTTAAATGTTTCCGGGACAGGTGAAATAGCAAGAGGCACAGAAGCACTGGTCCATACACCAAAATGGGGGGGGGGCAGGTGTAGTACTCACTATTTTGTAGAGTCTGAGAGCTGGTACTCTCTCCTCCGGTCATAACACTCCTGGATGCCAGGGTCATTCCATAGGCTCTTGATGGCGTCAACGTAGGGGTTCTCAAAAGTGGACACCTTCTCCACGTCCACCTCGCGCACAACATTGGCATTGCCCTGAGAAAGCAAGTGAAGCCAGTTAAAATGGAGTCAGGAACGGGGGGGGGGGAGGTTCAGTGTGAGAAACTCGCCCACAGCAGGAGAGGTACACTGTTCTAACAGCAAGGTTGAAAGGGATGAGCTCATGATATTTGAATCTGCACTCATCACGCCAGCTTTGATCGGCTATGCCATTTAGTGTGTGTGTGTGTGTGTGTGTGTGTGTGCGCGCGCGCGCGCGCACGTGTATGCATGCATTAACTATTGGTCAGAAATATAGACTGCCTGTCTGGAGAAAAAGTTTCTCAACAGACAATGATTTAATCATGATTGCAGTGATGAAAATGATTCAGCTGGCAATAATTCTTCTAGTCATCACTGTTTCAGTGCATAACTTCTCATTTCTTCTGCAACGTCATAAAAGGACACATCTCATGGTCGTTGAAAAGACGTTACTGTATTTCGAGACGTGCAAAATACTGGCCAGCTTCAGCAAAGAAAACAACCAAGCAGATTTGCTGAAATTACTGGATTTGTTCAGACACTGTAACAACTTATCAAAACTTGGAAGGATAGTGTTGAACTGTCAGCTTTGCAGAAGAGACGGGTCAAAGAAAAATTATGCCTGATCCTGCTCGGAGATCATGAAGATGCTCGGTGAACATTACTCCTCACATTTAAAAAAAAAAAAAATCAACTTTAGAACTCATGGCCATGCTTAATAATGAAGGTAAGAGCATTTCCACATGCATGATGAAAGAAGTGTTTGGAGGATCGGGACGAAACAGCTGCATGGCCACAGGAAAGCCATGAGCCAGCGATGGTAACTGGGGAAAAGGAAAAGGGGGAAAAAAAAAGAAAAATAGGTAATTTGCAAGGAGCATGAAGATTAGACTAAGGCGGGATGGAAAAAGGTCATGTAGTCTAATGAGACCTGATTTATCCTATTCCACAGAGATAGGCATGTCAGTGTAATAAATGAAGCCCATGAAGCGATGCACCTGTCATGCTTAGTGCCCACTGTACAGGCCTCTTGAGGCAGTGTTATGATCTGGGGTTACAACTGGTCAATTTTGTTTAAATGCTTTTTGTTTAACTAAATAATTTAGCCGTAATAACTGCAAAGAAGACTGAAGTCATTGTTTCTAAAATGGCAGCTATGCGGTTCTGAAGTTTTACACCCAACATTAACACCACTCTGGGAGCTACAAAGGATAGGCTGCACTTACAGTTTGCCTCATCTTGATTTTTCAGCACAGTTTCCGCCAATATAGGTTGACTTTACATCCTTTGTTAGAATATGAAGTCACTCAAATGCAGGTCACCATCCTAAATTTACTGATTATTTTGTCTCACCAGTCCCGTCTTGCATTGTGCAATTTGAGGTCATTTGATAGCGCTAAAGCTGCTTATATTCGACCAACCATAGGATGAAAACATGAGTAAAGTGTCCAAATGTTTTGACTGGTAGTGCAGATATGGGCAAAAATATTTGTGTGACATTATTATGGGCGTGAATATTTGTGTGTGACATGAGTATGGGCATAACCTTAGTGTGTGTGACACAAGTATGTACACGTAGTAAATAAGCACAAATATTTGTTTGAGACAAAAGTATGGGCAGGTAGTATGTAAACATGAACGTTTGTGTGTGAAGTAAGTATGGGCATGAATGTTCGTGTGAATGTGTGTGTGTGTGCGAGCAGGCCTACGAGTGCCTGTGTGTGGCCTAAATCTGATCCAATCTGGGCCACCATGCCTGCAGCTCCCCAAAGGTTTCTATTCCTGCCTGGGCTCATCACATTCACAGCCTTCAGTCGCCAACCCCCCCCCACCCCCACCCCCCCCCCACACCCCCACACACACACACACACACACACACACACACACACACACACACACACACACACACACACACACACACACACACGTGCACCTGGAGTGAGACGGGATTGAGAGGACACCTCAGAGTCCCCAGTCTTACACTGACAGAGGTATTTAAGCCTTTTTATTTAAACCCTGCCGCAGCCCTGCACCTTCTAGTCAAACTGCTAGAACTCCCAACACACGTGACCCAACCTGCAAACAGACTGTAAAAACGTTCCGCCACCTTTTCACTCCTCAGTTCCATTGAGTAAATCCACAGTAGTGGCACCATGACACCCCAACAGCAGTACAGTGTTCATTAGCCAGCCTCTGCTCTGCTCCATTTACACTAACACCACACCGCTGTTCACACCCAAGACTGCATCTCTGCTTTTTCACACAAATGTTTTGACAGCATCTCAGCATTTTTACCTTTCTGGTAACATCAAAAAATTGTTTTCCCAATAGTAATAAGTTATGTGTATGCCTGCCTATTTACACTAATGGCTACCATGCAAATTTTACCACTAAATTACAGTTCTGTGCCCTGCCACGCAGACAGATCTTACAAGCTCTCACCTCTGACTCCTACCAAGATGATGTCACAACCTGCACACTCCTCAACGGCAATAAAGGAGTTCATACGAGACATCAGTCACAATGATGCAGCCATGTTGTGATAATACCACTCAAAACTGTGAAGGTCAATTCACAATCTGAATGATTATTCCTCTCAGAGTTTCCCCTTAACGATGCACAGATGGCTACCGAGTTAATTTCCCGTGAACATAACACCAACAAAAAATTAAATGAATATCAGTAACACTGTTGTGCTCCTTGTTTTCAATATTAATGAAGCACTCCTTCATGCGTGAGAAAAACTGAGTTCCTTAAAGACAGGCCAATTAACAAAAACACAGTGTTAGGTTGAACTAGCTCATTTTTGCTGATCTCACTCATGCAATAGGAAGCCCGTTCTTAACAGTCCCAGACCAGGCTGCTCCTTATAAGGAATAACCGCTAAGTTCTCAGCAGATGAATCACTGGGGCAGAGCTCCACCTGTTGGACACAAGAATACTACAACTATATGTTACCTCTGCAACCCAGGGAGCCACAGTCAGGGCCAAGGCTGTATAAGTGTATAGATGGGTGAACTTGTAGGCTAAATGCCGTCTTTGCATAAATTGTACAAATGCACACATATGTACACTTGTATTCCTGGGCAAATGGCCCAATCCCAAAACTGCAAAATATACAAGCTTTTAATGGTCTTAACAGCAAATCATTGGTAAGAAAATTAGCGAGGCCTGAGGCCTAACGCGGTCCAGAGACCTTCTGTGCCACCACTTGCTTTTAACTACAGTTTTTGGGGGTAACAGCCGGACACAACAAAAAGAATTTAATGTTTTGTAGTTCTGGTACAGGAGGGGCTTGTTTATCAGGGTTGAAAAGTTATTTTCTAAAGAGGAACAATTTGAGTCTCCAAGTCTTTTTTTCCCTGTAAAGGCTGTCCGCAAGTTTGACCACAAGCTTCAACATTTACAGAAATCAGGGAAAGGCTCTCCCATAATAAATTACTTCTAATCTTTAAATTCTTGCTAATCTCTTGACCAGTTATTTGTTGTGAAGACCATCAAAGGCTTATTTTTTTGCCATTTTGGCTTTGACCCATTTTTCTTTTGCTCTGGAGAGAACATATACAAATAGATATAAATACAGCTCAGTTAACTTGATGTGCCCCAGCTATGTCTTGGTTGGTGAGAGCTTCTATTTTTGTAACTTCATTAATTCAGGTTTTTACAAGAACTACTAGGTAGTGGTTCACTTACCTCTCAGTGCAACCATTTTCACTGGGCACTGCATTTATACAGCGAAGAATTTGCAAAGGATAGTTGATGGCAAACAGTTGTAAGCCCATCTCCCAAAACCATGACACTACACTGCTGCTTGACCTCAGACAGTAGGGTGGCATGCAGTTATATGCATGTCTGTGTGTTTGCACAGTTGCAGCCAAAAGGACCATTAAGGACCAACTGCTCCAAGGCTCCAGACAAACCGTTCCACTGACACATTTATGCCTTAATAATGGTCCACTGCATCGACGTGGTTGAATGCATCTGCTCCTTATTGATGGCCCCGCCAGACCAAGCACATCAGTTGGCTTTTTGAAAGACAAAACAGACAAACAGTGGGAGTGTCAATAATCCATATACCCCATCACTGTCCGCCATTTGGAGGTGATGCAAAAAGACGTCTGTTCTAGAGCAATGAGCATTCCCACTAATTAATGTCATTTTCTCTGTGAAACCGTCAACAACAAAAAACCTGACACTAATGAACTGAACCTCTCCCCACAGAGATGGAGAGAGAGGAGGCAGTTTTCTGCTTTCTGTGTCTCTCTGTTCCTTCAGGTAGGTAGCTGAGCTTAAGTTGAGCTTAAGTCATCAGTTTGGGAATGAGGGTCAAATTCCAGCCTTCCAGGATAGTGCCGTCATCGCTTGCTCGAGCCAGAGAAACACTATGCACTCTACAATCCGCATCGAATATTTCCGTTTCTGCTCCAGCTCGCTCAGCACCTGCCTCTGACTTTGCCCTTCTGGACCACGGCAGGAGCTCAAGGGGCAAGAATCTCCGCAGGGCACTTCTGTCTGACCGCAGCCATCATGAGTTCTCTGCTGTTGTGTGACTGATGCAGCTTTAGACACCACAAGCACTCGATTCTGCAGCCAAACCACAGCCATCATGAGTTCTGCTTCACTGCGCAACTGATTCAGGGTGCAGACCACAGACACATGACCTGCACATTACCAGCTCCATTATACTGATCCTTTGGTGAAATCCCCAGTGGACGCCAAACCACTCCGTCCGCTAATTGAGGCTTTTCAGATTCTCTGAGTGCTGAACAATACCTTACCAAAAGTCAATTCACTGCACCAGAGAAAACAGGAAATGGCATATTTCCAGTTATATTTTACATTTTTAAATTCATCTGTTTGATTAGGTACTCTTAAGTGGTCAGCCATGACTTCCAGTTTCACTGAGGTGACACAGGCCAGATTCCTAGGTCATTCATCTCCACAGGACTCAAGAACAGTGACAACGTGCAACAGAAAGTTGCAGAACAGGGCAAAGCAGGAAAGAGACGGAAGAAAATCTCTCAGCCATTGAAAATGCCCACTTCCCCTATCGGTACAATAATTAAGAAGTTTAAAGTGGTAGGAGATGTTAACAATCAGCCTAGAGTAGGCCTTATGTGTTTATTGACTCCAGGTACCATGAGTAGGATGGTTCAGCAGGCAATAAAATTCCAAGGATCACAGCTGGGGAACTGTAGCTGTTAGTTCATTCTCCAAAACTGCCATCACACGCCACCCAAATCTCCACACACTGTGTGTTAGGGTTGTCAGAAAAAGACCTCCGATGTCCATCCACAACAATGTAATGTACCTCAAGTTTGCCTGATGTTACTGGGACTTTTAATGGGGCTGGATTATATGTTCAGGGGAGATCAAAATAGAGCTTTATGGCAACAAACATCAGTAGAGGGTTTGGCTTAGACAAACCAGCCATACAGGAAAGCACCTCAGCCCAACTGTGAAGTATGGTGCAATATCTTTAATGGCTGTTTTCCTTCATAAGGTCCTGAACTTCATTATTGGACACGTTATATCAGGAAAAGCTTCAACATGACACCAGAATCAGGCCGATACGTGCTACTCTTCCAGAGATATGGCTGTTTAAATTTTGCGAGTTATCACTAATTAGCTCAAAGTCCGTTAGCGCGTATCACCGTAATTAAGAGGCAGAGAGCAAAAATTTTTCCAGTTCTGACTGTTACTCGCGGGTCTCAATCATTTTCCCAATTTTGAAAAAAATCTGAGAGATCAAGGAAAATTCTTGGTTTATTTGACCCAGAGAGGATAATGGGTAGAATAGAGTTCAGTTAAACAATGCCAAGGCACATGGACAGGTCAAAGTTCTCAGGAGGGGACACTTGTGTTTGATTCTAATCAGCTGCCCCCAGAACAGTGCCACACTTCTAACCCATCTAATTCATTTCACTGATCTACACCACTGTCATTCTATTATGAAAGCATAAAACCAGCAATGTTTTTTGCCCGTTTACACCGTACTGTTAAATCAAAATGTTGCAATATGTTTTGACTTCTGCAGTGCTAAAATGAGCATAGTTAAAGGGGGGGGGGGTCAAGGCAAGGGCTAGGAATTCTGGGATCCCTGCGAGACAGTAGCCACGACCTTTCACCCCGGTGGCAATTGTACATTAAGGAGGATTTATGATACGAAAATGCAAATTGAAACATAACGCTTAGAAACTTTTCATGACTAACTTCAAATGTGATTCCTTTCAATTAACTGAATCAACGCAGTTTGTGAGACTACAACTTGTCTGGACAAGAGCTACCAGGATTCTTAACTGATTCGACATCACAGTCCACAAGGTCCCCGGGTCAGAAGGGAACTTTAGCACTCCGGAAAAGCTAATTCATTTTTAGAATAAGGTCACAATTGCTTCCTCCTGTTGAAGAGCACCAGACATTCAAAAACAATTAGCAATAAATCCTGAGCTAACACCACAGTACATCAAACTCTGGTCTGGTGCGAATATATGCATCCCAGCTCTTTTCAAGACTGCTTTAAACGAGAAGATTATCCCAGTTGTAGACTTTAATTAAACACCTTTACTCCACATATCAGAAAACACAAAGATGTGGGACAGACTAAAATCTTGAAGGAGTGAAATGCATAGATATTGTGTAAAGACAATAATAAACTGAGAGTCACAGGGAAGTCTACATGAAGATAAAAAGTAATTTCATCTGAAATCACTGAAGGCACAAAAATGCAGTTGTAATGAAAGTACGATAACACGACCAATAATTTTTGTGACTAGAAAGATCTTGCATGTTTCAATCTGAGATATAGAGGGCCAAACCTGGCCCGATGTTCATAATCAAACTTTTGTGAGCCATTTTGGTAAGGCTATTACTTAAAAAATGTTTGTTTTTGTTACGGATTTCGGTCTCAGACATACTTTACCAAAGAACCAAACCTCCAAATTTCATGTAGCTGTATCTGACAATTCAGAAATGATGACTTATTGAAGTTGGCATATTGTAAATATACACTCCTTTTTACACTAAATTGGGGGCCACGCCCCCCTTTTAAATTCTGAATATTCCAAAAACTAATGAAGATATGGGTCTAAAATTTTGTACATAATATATCCAGTATATTACAAGAATATTATGTTCTGCAAATCTGAAGCTGACAGGAACTTTTTTGAAATCTGGTGATATGACATGGAATTACCTTTAAAGACTAAATGATAAGGAAGAATCACAATCAGCAAACAATGAACACGCAGCAGAGCAGGGTCAGGCGTAGTGAGGAAGGACCTGCAGAATTGACACTGCTGCTTCAACCTCACAACTGGGTCAAAAATGACCCATTTTCATGACGCAGAAAACAATGCAGATAAATAAATGAATAAATATATCACTGCAGAAACATTACCCCTCCAGACACTGATATCCACATCAATAGATCCCTAAACTTCTCAGAGTTTTGATTGGCTGGCAGGACAACAGGACCCAAGAATGAGTCCTGACCCTGCCATCTCACTTGAGCCCCAACTTTCAACACGACCCTATTAATCAGGTGTTTAACCAAACAGGTTGCTGCCATGACTGCTTCCTTTCACAAGGAAGAGGGACATACGCCTACATGTTCCTAGGCCACCAACCTTTCAAGTTTCGCAGCGAGTGAAGGAATTTCAGAAAGTATCTAAAGAAAAATTATAGCTGAAAATAATTCCCTTTCAGTGGAGACCTGAGGTGGATGGCAGCAGGCCGAATAAAGCTGAATTGATTAATTGCGTGACGTCTGATATCCATGCTGTATCGTGACCTGAAGTCTTTGACAGGATATGTAGACACAGAGTCCCAAGCTTGGTTGATATCCCATAAAATGCAGAAACAAAATGCCATTAAAAACTGTCCACCATTAACAGATGGCAGGATTGAGGATCAACGGGGGCAAGTCAAAAGGTCATGAGGATCAACACCAACAATGAGCATCCCGTCACAATGGAAGGAGAGCAGTTAGAGTATGTAGAATCATTCACATACCTTGGCAGTGTTATGGACAAACAAGCAGGAACAGATGTAGATGTAGGATCAAGAATTGGTAAGGCGAGGGCAGCATTTAACATGCACAAAAACATCTGGAGGTCTAAACAAATCAGGAGACAAACAAAGCTACGCATCTTCAATTCGAATGTAAAATCAGTTCTCCTCTATGGATCGGAGACATGGAGGCGGACAAGAAAGGCACTTAAGAAGATCCAGACTTTCATAAATAGCTGCCTGAGGCGTATCTTTAACGTTTGGTGACCTGAGAAAATTCACAATGAGGAGCTTTTGCAGCGAGGGGAACTATAACCAGTAGGTGAACAGATTTTGAGAAGAAAATGGGGCTGGACTGGCAACACCCTGTGGAAAGCACCAAACATCACCCAACAGGCCCTGATGTGGAACCCCCAAACAAAGAGAAAGAGGGGACGCCCCAGGAACAGCTGGCAACGGGACACTGATGCAGCATTGAAGTTGTTGGGAGACACATGGAAGAAAGTCGAACGAAAAACCAAAGTTCGAGCTTGCTGGCACGGGGCTGTCAATGGCCTGCGCTCCATCGCGGAGCGATGGGCCTATCCAAGTCAGTAATAAACAGTAGGACAGTTATTGCATGTTCTTGTCTTGCCGTCATGGTTGACTGCCAGTCATTTGGCAGCTGCGATCAGGATGAATGGAATCTCGTGACAATGATACGGCTGCCCATCCCCCTACCGTCACAGGGTCACATGGTTAAAATTAGCTTACTCTTATGCGTTCCATGGGTGAGGTGGGCGTGGTCAAACTTCATACAGTGCAGGTCGGCTGCAGCAGAGCAGTGCCATTCACAGAGACCTCTGTTAGTAAGTGAAAAGCAGTGGGGGGAAACATACTTGCTCCAGATTGGACAGCAATTTTCAGACCCGCTTTGCGATTGGTTACCCGAGGGAGCAGTGCAAACAACATTCCAGGACTGACAGAAATGTGCAAACTGGGATGCCATATATGGTCATGCTTCCTGTTCCACAGCCTAATCTCCCATCCACAACATTGCAATCCACACTTTACCCAATGGAATAACCCAATGGAATACAGCTGGACTTTTCATCAATGTCATGCACTGTTCTATTCATTTCACTGGAGGATGGGCCGATTTCAGTGGCTGACCACATACGATTGCACTGGAATACAGCTTAAGTACACATGCACGAGTATTAATTTTTATGCATTAAGTGACCTCCAAAACTAAAACACATCACTCCACAAGCTCTGCATTTCAGATCAGTCCTCAAGCTCTGCGAGGTCAGTTACAGAACTTCAAAACACAGCTGAAACTCACCAGAGGAGCGCTGACAGCAGTGTGGTTATCAAAAGCTAACTTACACACGCCGCCGCCACCGCCGCCACCCCCCCCAATGCTCAGGTAGAAATTGGGGGTACACTCTCTGCTTCACTTTGTCCACTGCAAGATTGGACAGCCTGCAGTAAAGTCACTTCCAACCAGCAATTTAATTATTCATGTGATGTTAGCATAGGGCTGTACTCACTCCAGCAGCCACAGTCCCTCTCAAGGAATCAATACTGCAGTGGAATAAATGCAACCAGAGTACTCCACTGGCCAAACCTCGCACAACAAATGGACCTCTTGCTGGTAAACTCAATTATAGTGCTAAATGGACCTATATAGTATCAACTGGACCTCATATCGGCTAAGTGAACTAGAGCGCCAAATGGACCTCGGAGTGCCAACTACCCCACATTGGCTGACTAAACTACATTACCAGAATGACCTCAGAATACCAACTGGATCTCACAAAACTACAGCATCAAAAGTACCAAAGTGTGCCAAGTGGACTTTACATTGGCTAACTAAACTACAGTCCCAAATGCACCTCAGAATGCAGACCAAATCTCACACTGGCAGACTAAACTACAGCAGCAAATGGATCTCAACTGGACCTTACATTGGCTAATAACAACACTATAGAACAAACGGGACAGGACTGCCAATTGGACCTCATGTCGACAAAATAAACTACCCCACCAAATGGACCTCACGACAGAAAACCACACTAATGAACGAAACAGAACATGGAGCGCCACCTGGACCCTACACTGGCAAACCAAACTTAAAGACCAAATAAACCTCAGTGAGCCAACTGGACCTCATGTCGACAAACTAAGCTACAGCGCGCAATGGACTTCATCGAGCAAAATGGATGTCACCGAGCCAAACACCAAACAGTAGCGCCAAACAAGCAAACTGTGGATTTAACTAAAGTTCGCCGGTGATCTGTTACCAGCATTGCACACATCCCAACAAAATCCACTTTTGGTTGAAATGATTCACGCAAAAAAAGAAGCAATTCACCACTTGAGCAAAACCAGATATGGGCAGTTTGTTGAGCAAGCGCTATGCAGTGGGAGCACACGATCACTCTTGTAACAATAATGTGACAAAACTGGCAGCTGGTCGTGATCAGATCACTCAAACCTCATGCCCCAGTGTTTCTGCTCTCCCAGTCTCCCACCATGTTGAACAGATACGTATTACAATGCGAGAATTGACATGTCCAGTGAAAATCCACTGGAGCATTAGGGCGCATGCGGCTTTTGGTCTAAACTGAGCGCACAAACTAAATGGAAAAACTGTTAGCACATATCAAACAACACTGTTCAACTCAGTCTAAATCAGCGTTTCTCAAACAATGGGCCGTGTGGTGTCAGACCGGCCAGTCTGTGGCACAGTGCCCAAAACTTTGACTATACACAGCAGAAATGCAGCCAACTTCAGCTGGGATTTATGCGACTTCTGGGACCTTCACTCAGAATAAACCTACTGGTCATGTTTTGAACTGTTTCATCGTCTAATTTGCAAATGTTACCTTCCCTCCAAGCAATAACCTTTAGATGCATTATTCAGGGAATCCCAACAAAAGCAGATGTGTAGGACGAGAAGCCAGTATCTAAAAGATACGGCAAAGTTCCTCTCTTAGATGGGCCCACAGTTACACTAAATTTGGTTTTATTTCCAGTAATAGTGGCCTTCTAAACCTATTGTGTGTCATTTCCCAAGCCACAGTCAGGAAAGAGGCAATGAAACCTTCAAACTGTACAGGCAAACAAATCATGTAATGAAAGTAAAGTAAAGATAGTTTGAGAGACAACAAGAGCATAATAAAGGCATCTTACATTCTCTCCTACGACATTTCCCACATGTCAGCCTGCTGTCACTGTCACAGAGAAGTCAGGCATACCCTCAATCATTATACAATCCAGGAAATTATGTCTGATAGAGAGATCTCATATAATGTCCCAAAGACTTGAGCATATTAAGGCGTCAACTTAGAAATACCACATAGCTGGATAGACTTATGCATGCTTGCAGAGCAGCCATACTCTTAAACCATGGTCAAAAGTCTTGGCTTGCTCGCAATGGGGAATACCTGTAACTTGGTCAGGCCGCATTGAAGACACGTCACTTAACTTAGCTATACTGCCACACAAAGCCTGAGTGCAGCAACTGCACATTGGAAAGAATGCGAGTTGTGCAGTTCTGGGCCTGATCGTAAATGGAGGTCAGGGTTTATTTGGATAGAAATGATACCATAGCAAGTCTGTTAACCATAATCTATCATAGATGTGCCCACTATTTGTTTGTTGGGAAAGCAAATAAATTCTGAAGCCATTTTTTACTGCTTAAGTTATTTTGCAGTTACTGCGCTTAGCCTTTGCAGGGCAGTATATAAGGCAGGCTTATTGCGCCTCAATGCAGCCAAGACCAAGTATAGGAATAGGCTGGCCTCTGAAAACTCCGGGAGGGTACCAGTTTCTCTGTGATTCGACAGACCAGTTGCAAGAGAGCAGGCAAACCAATCTCACTGAAGCAGTTCAAATCCAGTGACTGTTAAACTGGGCTACATGAGCTCTAAATCTTCATCTACCATAGATTTATTTTGCTTTTTAGCACATGCAACCACACAAAGATATGTTCATAAAAAACACAGAAAATAATTCGAAACCCAAACAAAAATGATTTTTTTTCTGTTTGCTGTCAATTTCTGTTGAGATCCTGTAATAATTGGTTTTTCAAGGAATAACTGTTGGGGGGCTGAGATGCACCATAAATCACTGGTCCTTGGGAAAAAAAAGTTTGAGAATCCCTGCTGTAAATCGCAATGGAACATTTTGTGCTGGCAAACAAAAAGTCTCTAATTTTTATTCAGACACATATAATGAAATGTTGCTTAAATATCAAATGACACAAATATAAGGATTTGGTAAATAATTAATACCCCAGAAGTTGGCAAAATAACCATAATCTCAGACTCTTCAATGAACAACGCCATAGTTTTCTCTCTCAGAACATGGATCGGCGGTAACTTTTTGTCTTTAATTTCATTGTGAAAACTATAGCTGTGGAACCACCAAAGCAGATATGGCTGAAGAAATGTGATCTGAAAAAAAAACTGTGATCTCAGATAATGTTTTTCAGCTGATGAAATGACAAAGTAACAAGGTATGTGTCCAACAGAAGCTCCCTCTTGCTCATGCCAACACATGTCCTTAGGACAGAAAGCTGTTTTACAGCGAGTCAAACTGCACTGGCCACTCCCACAAGGATAGCCAATACTAATTGGCTGCAGGTTGACTTAAACAGTGGTCCCACACACCAAGGCCCCACCCAACTCTGGAAATAAAGGGGCAGAGTCGATTCACACATGCCCAACAGGAAGTACCAAACAGGAAGTGATTAGGCACAGCTGTTCCACAATAGATACTGTATCAGAGTCCTGGTTTCCTGTAAGAATAGAACAATTTCTGTCACCCCCCTACCCTCCACGCACATGCAAAAGCTCCGTCACTCCTGATCTTAAAAGCTGCCGATGGCGTGTTGAGGGAGGTAGAGGAGTTAGTTTTGTTGGAATTGGTTAGTTGTGCTGTGTGGGCGTAGCTTACCTTGTTGTGTGGGTACTTGTAGGGAATATTCAAGGTCTCCATGGCGCGGATCATGGCCTGCATGGCAGTGAAGATGTTCTGGAAAACCAGCTTAGTGAAGCCTCGTTTATCCTCCTCGGAATAGCCTGAGCCATGGATGATGCGCATCTGTTTGATGAAGGTGCTCTTGCCGCTCTCTCCTGTACCTGAGGACACAGAACACAGTCAGGGGTTGGGTGTTAGGGGAGGAACACACAACGGATGGTCAAGCACTCTAGGAAGCAGGGAAAGCCTGTATGAGGAATTCTGAGACTCTACGACCCAAAGCACTGGAGATGTCACTTTGCGACAAAACCTGAGGCAACCAGTTATGGTAGCACTCGTATTAGGTCACTTCACATGGTCCTCCCACTCGACCCTGGTGTATGTGTGCCAGTGATTGGAGAGTGCATGGTGTGTATGTGGGAGGGGCTGGATAGACTGGACACGGTTTCCTCTCCAAGGTCACAGGAATTGACCAGGCAGGTTGACTTGCACAGAGACAGTTATTGCATAATGCAGATGCAAAATCAGGTCAGATTTATAGGTCCAGCCTTCGAACGACGAGTCTGAACAACAAAGACAGATAGGTAAACAAATAGGTAGAAACTATTTAAAATGACAGTTTAAGATTCAAAATCTGCCTCGATAATAAATTTCCTTCAACACTAACAATGTCCAAAAGCTTGAGAATGTAGTTAGAAAGAAAATACTTTAATTTAATTTTGGTAAGAATGCTTAGACCTAGATTCAATCTCACTGGAGCAAAAAAAAATGATATAGCTGTTCACCACTAAAAGCCACTCATCTCACGAGCCTTCAGATTCCAGTCCCGTATTGATTAAGGATGTCAGCACACAGATTACAGTATTGGGTTGATCTAAAACAATTGGTTACCTTAGGCATATTTTAGAAAGTACACACAAACATTTAGTAGACTACATCCATATTAACCACTACTTCACAGCCCGCCATGACTCAATATACTATGACAAAGATATTCTTTAAAACAGTAACAATATAACAGACATTACAGTCAGCATACTGTCAATAGCTTGGAAACCAGCTGGGAAATAACACCAGGATTCTGGATTCTTCTCATTTTTTTCACAACTAGCAAAACCAGTTGGTAATTTATGCGCTTGTCAAAACCATTCGGGGGACGAGCGAAAATGTCTTTCCCATCAAGGAAAGCCTACTGTGCCGGTCTTTGCTCTTATGAAGAAGGGCAATTTAATTTTGATTTAAATTATGCTATAGCAGCTGCCATATACACTAAACCCCTCAGGAGTCGCCATTGTTATTATAGCTATTGTTATCATTCTCGCTGTCATCACATCTAAACCATGTCATGTAGGGCGGTGATTGGTCCAAATTACTGTGGTTCAGACACAAGCAGATGGCTTGGAGTCTGTCAAGATGGATTCCTGCATGATCACATGATCTCATAAGTCCAGCTGCCTTGCAAGGTATGGAAAGAGTAGCAAGGAATGATTTTTTTTGGCACCAGATGCTTTCAGGAAGCTGCAATTCCGTAAAAAGATCAAAGAGCCAAGTTACAGCATCAATTTGTCTCGGACACCAGCCCGGCGAAAATTTCCATTTGTGTCTGACATCATCATTTTGAGACATTCCATTTGTGTATTAGCACCACATATCAGCAGCATTCTATTAAACGTATGACATCACTGCAGAGCTCCACAGGCTGGTAGAGCACTGAGAATGAGGTCACAGTTTTGGAATGTGCCCATGTACTCACAGTGAACCATCCATCTCTCAAAGTGCAGGGTGGTCAGTATAAGCATGTCAAATTCACACAACTGCCCCAACGGCTAACAGGGCACTTTGAGCTGGTCTTCACCTTACACTTTCAGTGACCAAGCGACACTTTAGGGACCAAATAACATAATAAAAACCTCTACACTCTGATTCAAGTAAATGCATGAAAATAAGCTTGTTTCGGTACTGACAGGAAGAAAGGCGATTTCTAGAGCACTCTTCTTGTGGCTGGCATCTCACAGTGACAGTGTAAATAGACAGAATGACCAATTTTCGAACTACTTAAAATAAGAAATTAATTAGACTAAGTTAATACCCCAATGATTGACAGACCGATTGACTGAATGGAAAACACAGATCAGGTGCAGTCAGTTAGTTGACTGACATGACATGGACAGCCATTGCTAGATCAATGCTATCCAGAGACACACAAGAACTTCACCCTCCTGAGGACCACAATGTACGCCTCATGCAATTCATTCATGCGAATAGCCAAGCATAGCCCATCAGCATTCCAGGAAGAGTAACCGCTGACATGACAACAGGTCTACAGTTGAAAACTCAAGCAAAAGTGAAAGAGGCGGGGGGTAATTCAGCATTCTAAAAACAGCTACAACTCCCAACTCATCTCACATCATTCCTTACTAATTAAACATTGCTAGAGGAGCAGTCCAGACAGCGCCAGTCAGGGCAAAGCAAGGTAAGGGAAGCATGCTAACCACACAATGTTTTTGGTGCATACTGACCCTTTCAGACAAAGGGAGAGGTTTTTGAGGGACAGGAATGTATTCATACAGGAGACCAGAGGTCCTCAATCTTATCCAGAAAGGGCCGGTGTGGATGCAGGCTTTCAGTCCTAGATTCTTCAGCAAGGTCCTTGATAAGTAGAATCAGGTGTGTAACCGCTTGGTGTGGATTTGGAATGAGAGCCTGCACCCACACCCGCCTTTTCCGGATAAGACAGATGACCCCTACAGTAGACAAATCTGCCCAAATTCTCAGGTAATGTCAAAACATTTTACAACCCTGCCCCTGACTGCCCAGTGCCATAGTGGTTAACACTGTTGATTTGCAATAAGGAGGTTCCTGGACCTTTCTGCATAGATTTTGCACGATATACCCGCGCTCACGACGGTTTCCTCCAGGTACTACGGTTTTCCCTACCCAGAAAATCGCGCAAAATAGGAGTACTCCTACCAGAGTCCCTGACCAAGGAACTGGCTTTTGAACTGAAGTTGGCCCCTGGCACTGAACAGTGGCTGCCCACTGCTCCTGAGTAATTAATATCAGTAATGTGCAGAGAAAAAATGGCCCGACGAGGTTCAATAAAGTATACGTTGTCTTAACTCCGAAAAAGTTAGGACAATAAAACTGCACATAAGAACAGAAAGCAGCGAAAGACACATTTACTGTGACTTGTGTTTCATTGCAGACAGTATGCAGACAAGATGGTCGGTCAGATCATCTTAACCTTATGCCTGTATTCCTATCTACTCAGGCCAGAACTGCATTCCAAATCAAAGTTGGGATGGGAGCAATTCAGGACTCCTAATGAGGTAAACACTTTGAATAATGATGCGACTTGAAACTACTGATATTATCAAGTGATTATAATAATGATTTGATACAAAAACAGTATCCTGGACAGCCCTAGTCCTTCAGGAACCATGATGGCCAGAGGATTCCCATTTTGCCTACCAATGCTGAAGAAAACCATTGGAAGTTTTAACAAGAGTTGTCAGAAAGACAACAAAGCTCGCCGGGGCAAGGTTAAAGTTTTTCTGCACGCGGACGGACGCGGATGCGGACGCGGACGGATGCGGACGCCGGGGGTACGACAATAGCTCTCCGGACGTTACTCGTCCCGGCGAGCTAAAAAAATAAAGAAAAATAAATTGGGATGTGGATATTTCACCCTCAAAGAAGCATAATACAATTAAAAGATTCAATGAATGTGGAGGAATTTCTGTTCATACAGGGCAAGGAAGCCTAAAGGCTGATACATACTCCACAAGAACAGAGAAATTTGTTCTTGTTCTCAAGGCTGCGAGAACAAGAACAAAGTTCGTTTTGACCAGGACAGTTCATACTTCACGAGAAACTCAAATGACGAAGTCGTTTTAAGTCCTCAAAGGGCCACGCCCACTCCATCTTTCTGACCAATCACACCACAGTTCTCGGACACCACGCAAGAAAAAAGTTCCGCCCAGATGATGTGTCGAGAACAAGCTGCAAGCACTCCGAAACCAGGGCTGAGAGAACAAAATGACGTCATTTTGTTCTTGCAGCCCCAAGAACAAGAACAAATTTCTCTGTTCTTGTAGAGTATGAATCAGCCTTAAGCTGATTGCTCGTGATCTCCAATCAGACAGCACTGCATCAAGAATCTTCATTCATCTAAATAGACATAACCATATAACCTCAGGATTACTTTAGAAAACCTTAATCAAGTAACAGAATACCCTGGAGTCCAAAATTATTGGTACACCACCATGTTGTAACGTGACACAGTTTTCTGTGTCTTTTCACAGTTGAAAACAAAGACATAATCCATTCACAATATTTTTTTCTTATTTGATATTCATAACGTCAACATAGAATCGCATTTTCAAGTTCTAAATAAGAGATTGTGCACAGACTTATGTATTAGTGGTGATCCGATCGATCGACCACCGATAATTATGGGCCGATTTCCGCGAAAAAGTATCTTTCATAGCTGATCACAAAAACCAATCACCGAGAATTAATGACAAAATCGATGGGACTACAAGACTGTGGAACACATTTGGTCTGACGCCGCGTATGTTGTCATTGGCTGATCGAGTAATGCATATTTCTCATCAAAGACTTTTCCTGATCCAGGATCAGGGAGTTTGTGGGACATCTACCCTCCGCAGCGCCAGGGGGCGCCGCCACCACAGACCACAATCCGCACCAATGGGACTGCGGCCTAAGACATAAATGACGTTTTACACTGATCCTGAAATTATGCACGGGCATACCATGGACCTATAAGGAAAATATAAAACATCCATGGCGCATACTCGGGTAGACTCTTGGGAAATTGTAATTGAGATTCATGTCTGAAGATCCATTCATGTTGGCTGATGTATGCACTTACTCATTGGATGTAATGCAAGTGGCTACTGGGTGAAGTTTCTCGGCCAAGTCAAACAAAGTGAAATTAAATTATAGATTGAATATTATCTGACTGTGATAAATAACAATAGTACACTCAGTTTTACAGATTTCTTTATTTTTCTTCCATACAGCATGACTTCAATAAAACCTTATCCCACCAATAACTCTAACCTGTTACACCACTGCAAATTTACAGTAATCCTATGGCATATCAAAGAATATGAGTCTAAGAATATTTGTTTTTTTCATTTCGTACTGCTGCAAAGTGGCTTTTTTATTGAATTAAGCAAGTTTTAGACTGTGCACCTAAACACGCACAAGTGCACCCATTTTCAAAATCTAGGGGCACCACGCGCACCCAGTCAAAAAATCCTAATTCGAACCCTGGAGTAGATGATGAGAGAATTTTCATTTTTGGGTGAACTTTCCCTTTTATGGTTTCAATCCTTTAAAGATTGTGTTACTGAAAGCAGGTAAATTTAAGTGTTTTTCAGTTGTCCTTTAAATGAGTAGTTGCTGCATTGTGCCTGCAAGGTTTTTGTATTTTTTCTCTTGAGGAAGTTAGTAAAAACATGCTTTTTTTCTAAATTAAGATGATTTTATGGTTCCTTTTCCCCAGATCATGTAGCCAGTAGCACTCATCATAACTAAATTGAAAAATGTACAGCCAATCCATGTGATCAATATCGGTGATCGGCAGTGATCGGCACTCATGGCTGAACGGTATCAGTGATCAGCAACATAAAAACTGATCGGAGCATCACTAATGTACAGCCCCAATTCTGAAATAGTTGGGACGAAGTGTAAATTGTGAATAAAATCAAAATGCAATGACTTTCAGATCACATGAGCCAATATGTTATTTACAATAGAACATATATAAAATTTCAAATGTTGAAACTGAGACATTTTACATTTTTATCTGCAAAAATGAGCTCATTCCACATTTTCTGGCTGCAACAGGTCTCAAAAAAGTTGGGACACAGGAAAAAAAAATAGGGCTAAAAAAGCAATTTCTGTATAAGAGAATCAGCTGAAAGAACATTTAGCAAGTAAGTACATTAACTGGCATCAGGTGTGTAACATTATTGGCTGAAAAAGGGATGTCTTAGAGAGGCTGAGTCTCTCAGAAGAGAAGATGGCCAGAGGCTCTGCAACCTGTGAAGCCTTGTGTAAAAAAAATAGTGGAGTACTTGGAAAACAATGTTCCTCAATGTCAAATTGCAAAGGCTTTGAAGGTCTCAACATTGACAGTGCATAACATAATCAAAAGATTCAGAGAAACTGGAAAAATCTCTGTGCGTAAGGGACAAGGCCGAAGACCTTTACTAGATGCCAGTGATCTTTGGGCCCTCAGACGCCACTGCATCACTCACCGGCATGATTCTACCATTGACAATACTAAATGGGCCCAGAAATACTTCAAGAAACCACTGTCTGTAAACACAGTCTGCCACGTCATCCACAGATGCCACCTAAAACTCAATCATGCATAAAGGAAGCCATTGTTGAGCATGATCCAGAAGCGCCGCTGTGTTCTGTGGGCCAAGGCTCATTTAAAATGGACTGTAGCAAAGTGGCAAAGTGCCCTGTGGTCAGCCGAGTCCAAATTTGACATTCTTGTTGGAAATCATTGGCGTTATGTCCTCCCGGCTAAAGAGGAGAAAGACCACCCCTCCTGTTATCAGCATTCAGTTCAAAAGCTAGCATCTCTGATGTTATGGGGATGCATTAGTGCATATGGTGTGGGACACTTGCATGTTTTAAAAAGCACCATGAATGCTCAAAGGTACATGAAGGTTTTAGAGCAAAATTTGCTCCCCTCCAGATGACATCTATTCCAGGGAAGGCCTTGTGTATTTCAGCAGGACAATACAAAACCACATACTGCAGCTATTACAACAGCATGGCTTTGTAATAGAAGAGTCCTTGTGATGAACTGGTCTGCCAGCAGTCCTGATCTTTCACCGATTGAGAACATTTGGCACATAATTAAACGAAAAGTCCGTCAAAGGAGACCCAAAACTCTCCAGTAGCTGGAAGCCTGTATTAAACAAGAGTGGAATCAAATTCCAATGGCTAAACTCAAGAAACTTGTCTCCTCAATGCCCAGACGCCTCCACTCTGTGTTAAAATGAAGAGAGGATGCTACACCATGGTGAACAGGCCCTTGTCCCAGCTTTTTTGAGACCTGTAGCAGCCATCAAATTTGAGATGAGCTCATTTTGTGGATAAAATTTCTCAGTTTCAACATTTGCTATGTTATATTTCCGCTCTGTCGTGAATAAAATACTGGCTGGTGTGATTTGAAAGTCATTGCATTTTGATTGTATTCACAATTTACACTTTGTCCCAACTATTTCGGTATTGGGGTTGTATTATTGTTCTCTAAACTAGAGATCAAGCAGATACTGCCAAAATTCAATAAATTAGATAAAGATTATAGCAAAATAAAAAGGCAGAAACATTTTGCTCCAAAATACAGTGAGCTAATCCCGCAAGCTTTCGGTGCTCAAACGTGAGTAACATCAAAGGAAGTAATCCACTGTCCTACTCAGCCCATCCCACAGAACTCCTCCCACAGCCAATACAGTCTAAAAGTCTGAGAAGCATCACAGAATTGTTCACTTTTCAATGTCATGCGGCATCATAATGGTGAAAACAGCTGAAATTAGTACTGACAAATGACATTAAGCAATAACATAACATAATCAGGATATTCAATTTGTCAGATTGCCACAAAGTCAAACTTATCATGCAACAGTGTTCACAACATCTTGTTAAAATTTTTGTACAGAGAGAAAAATTTTGAATCATTCCACTTGTGGTCCTAAGCGATGCACTTCATGACAACAGAACAGCTGCCGGAAACTTTTTTCCTTGCACAATGGACACTTCACAGCCTCTGAACTGACCTGAAATCTGAACGCAGCATAGGGACTGAACGTGTGTACGAGTATTGTGAAACACTGTCTCTATGAAGGAGGTCTGAGGGGTTGCGCTGTTGTTTGTAAACCACTTCTAAGTCCACAAAATCAACGAAAGAGGACTCAGTGGGCCAAAGACCATGCGTCCTGAAGCCTGGAGCAGTGGAATGAGTGTAATAGACTGATGAGCCCACATTTGAATTGTTTGTTTCCCGTAGTCCAGAGCACATATGCAGGCGGAGCAACAACAAGTTCCATAAGGATTGGGTTACACCAAAGTTGAAGCATGGTGGTGTAGGTGTCATGATCTGAGGTTGTTTTGGTGGTCTCCAAGTCAGAGATCTTGTCCAAAGCAAGAGCATTGTGGGCAAGGAGGAGTATCGTATCCCAGCATTCTTCAGGATAAGGCTGTTCCATCTGGATACCAAAATTTGGGTCGTGGCTTCGTGTTCCAGCAAGATAATGATCCAAGCATGCCTCAAAATTTTGGAAGGGTTATTTGGAGCAGACAACTTGGACATTTGTGTCAAGTCATGGATTGGCCATCTCCATCTCCTGACTTGTCCCCAACTGAACTCAGGCGGGATGAGCTGGTTGTAGGGTCAAAAATAGACGACCATCAAATTGTCAGCTTTTGTGGGAGTTTCTCCAGGAGGAATGAACAAATATGACCAGAGATAATCTTGAAAAACTGTTGTTGAGAATGCCAAAAATGTGACATGCCAGAATAAAAGCAAATGGAGAAAAGTTCAATGAATCATCAATAAAATTGTATTTAATGAAAAGTATTGTCTCACGCACTAGAATTGATCATACTGATCAATTGTATTAATCACAAAAAAAACAATTACTTGTGTCTCAGGGGAAAAAATACACATCTCTAATAAAATTTTGACATCCAATTTATTTTGGACCCTAGTGTATGTAGTTACATTCACAAATGCCACTTTACACTTTACAGTGCAAAAAGGAAGCATCATATAAGCCATGCCCAGGAGCCCTGGCAATAGGTCTTCCAGCCGAAATGGTTGAATATTCACGAGGAAGCAGTGCTTGTAAACAAATCAGAATATGGATGAGTTAAGTCTCATGGCTGTTTCCCAAAAATTGGATAATTTGAACTCCACAGCCAAGCCTAAAATGCAAACTGCCTAATATACTTGTCTACAGTATCTATCCAGTAGTTAATAAAAATGATCTCTTGACACATAAAAATTGTTGTACTTTGTCATAACCGTTTCAGCTATAATAGGGCAAAGGTATCCCAATTAAGCAGCGAAAAAAAAACAGTTATCCATCAGTTTATAAAAATGATCTCTAGCAACAGCAAAATCATTGTCCTTTGCTGCAACCATTTCAGCTATTATAGGGCAATTATGTCGCAAAAAAAAACAAAAAAGGCGTGCAATGCACGGAATACCCCTCAGCCTGATGTCGAAGTTTTTGGAGACGCCCGCCCGCCAGCCCAACCGCACGAAGGATAGCAATACCCCGTCAGCCTTGAGGGCTGAGGAGTAAAAAATCAGTTTCCTGAAGCGAAAATTCAACATGGTATTGATACTATGGGTGCATCTCAAAGCGAAGGCTGCATGTCTAGGGGTAGTCACTTAATTCCATCCGCCAAACTGACATGACGTCATTTAATCTCTGTTAAAAAGCTTTGGTTTAAGCGAGTTGTCACTGGCTTCCCTAAACCTAACCTTAACTCTAACCCCAAACCAAGCCCCAAACCTAACCCTAACCCTAAATTTATCCTTATCCCCAAGCCTAAATGTTAAGTCTAGCCAAGTCATTCTACTATCAATTATAGTCATCAGATATTAAAAATGCTTGATTCCCTAACATTGATTTATGCATAGATTCGTCCCTCAAAGAATTCCAAAGTCACTTCATTCCACATACAACCTCTCACTGAAATACAATCGCTTTACTGCTAGCTCAGCCTTACTTGCGTAAAGCACAGCTATAGTTCACGCCCATGTGACACTTTCCCAGGAATAATCTTTTGATTGACACCTTTTTAATCCAATTCCAGACAGTATACACTTTCCACAGCAATTGAAAGACAGTGATTGGACCCTCAGAAAAGTATTTAAGCCCTTGCTTAACAGCAGGTAACTTCTTTTTCTCTCAACTGTGCACAGCTGAATGACGTGAATGCATAGAAAAAACAAGGCAATCAGAGATGGCAGACTTCACCCCATTCACATAACTACTGGCAAGTGCGGACACACAAACAAACACGCAGAGCCACGAGATGGCAGACTTCACCCATGGGCAAGTGCGGAAACACAAAAAGACAGACAAACAAACAAACAGACACACACCGCCGCCAAAAACAGTACTTCACACCCACTCCGTGGGGTGAAGTAAAAAAACTTCCAAAACCCAGAATTGCTTAGGTTACATTTACGAGATGGAAATGTGATACCGACATGGTCAATGGGGGTTCCTCTGAATGAATGAGGACTAGACGGTTCCTTGTACCAGAATGCTGTGTTTATCTGGAGGAGGAATTCAATGATGGAGATTTTCTTCCTTATTTGTAAGTACAATGGAGTATATATCACTTATGGCTACCTGGCCGCTGTTTTTTTTTTTCAGTTTACCACAGCCTTGAAGATCACATAGCTTGTTTGCCACATTGGTTAAGAAGAGTAACTGTTAGCCTTTTCTAATAATACTGCATGTGGTGGCATTTTGCTCAATGTGGCAATTCGTTTTATTATTTACACCACATTCAAAGAAAGAGAATGCCAAGGTATTAGCTTGTTTAAAATGCAAACAGCTGAAAGACTTCGGTAAATCCCCACAACATACATTGCACCAATTCTGATCTAGGGTAAAATATTGCCTGCTTTTTTCCCCCGATAGTGGTATGTCTGTTTTGAGGTATATTTCAGATATTACTGTTGATGAGTTTTATTTGTTCCTTAAAGGGTGTAGAAAGTGTTTAAAGCTTGGCAGTGGTCGACAGCTTTTTCAGAAGTAGTGCACCATTGGCCATTGCGCTACAGGGATGCAAATTGGGAAGGGGCTCCCGGGAAGGGAAATAGAAAATGGTTGCTTTATCATTGCTCAAGTGCCTCCTGTTGGCCAGCTGGGCGCTCATCAGGAAGATTCTAAGCTTGTTCATGTTCGGATATCCTTCGCCCTCGTTCTGAAATTGCAAGGATTCAACCAATGAGTGTATAGAAGCAGTATTGACGGTCGCATTCTAGCAAGCCTTGTACTGAACATAGTTCCTCAATTGGGCATTCCAGATTCGGGCGGGATTGGAGATGCCAAATTTATTTTTAAAAAATAAAGAAAGTGTTTGTAGCGAAAAGCTTGCATTTTGCTTCAGGTGCTCGGAGCTGCTTGCCCTCCGTGAACATCCTGACCGTAAAATAAGCAGTTCCTTTGATGAGTGCCTTTGCTGGCTGATGGGGCTCAGAAGAAAAATGAACGAAATTCTAAACTTCATCATGAAGAAAAGGCATGTTTTTAGTTTGGAGAGGTTACTGGTGACCAGTGATGTCCATCCGCACCTCTATTGATAAACTCACGCCAAAGTCCGCTGGAAAATCATTCATATTGAACTTGAGTCAAAAGTTGATGTGTTTAACATGTTATTTTATGATTTGACAGTATGCAATTCTGAGGGGTATGACAGCGTGGGGGGCCACTTGGAGACCCATCTTATTTACCTTAAACGGTAGATAAATTGGAAGATCATTGTCAGATGAAGTACATTTGTGGTCCGAGTTTACGATCCCAGGAATGTGTCATTTTAACTCTGTCATTTTTCAAGTCTCAGTATTTTATTATTAATTTCATTGCTGAATTTTCATGAAGATTTTTTTGTTTGCAGCCCTCACTCTGTGCCAAAATTAAGAAGAGAAACTAAAATATAATGTAATTCTCAATGCTACAAGTGTCTTGTTTCATTTCAGCCACTTTCTCCCTCTCTTTAAAGTTCAAATCTTGAATTATATAGCCTTAAATAGAGTAATAAATAGCCAGATTTGGCTTCTGTGAAAAAGGGGTTAAAATGTTGTACCAACTTTTTCTGATTTGAAGTTATAAATGGAAAAACTCTTTCCTGCTAATCCTAAGAGAACTTCACGCCCCTACAAGAGATGCCCCTCAATCACCGATCAACAGACACACCCGCCTACCCAAGTTGAATGCTTCACACATCCTCTTCCTGTAGAACACTGCACACTTCCTCTTCCGATAGAGACATAACTGACCACATTCTTCTTGGTGAGGATTTACTCCTGCTAAATACAGGCCGGAACTGGGCAGGTGCTTAGAGGGATACAGTGTGTTCTAAGATAGAGGGACTGTATGAATTTTGCTTTTTTTTGTCCAAACAGGAAGTGACCTTGCGAGCTTCTGCAACTGCCGATGAGTACCCAAATGAAAGGTAATCTGATTGTTTGGTTTATCAAGCAGTAACTGCACCACCATTCCTGATGGAGGCCAACCACAAAGCCAAGGCCTCTCTCAAATATGCCCTTTCTGCCAAGACCATATAAGCAGCTATATATGCACCACGACAATATACTGCTCAGGGGCAATCTGCAAGATGATACAATATGGATGCAAATAGTCTCAAATTAAGCCAGGGCGTTCACAATCAAACACAATCAAAATGTTTCATTTCAATCATCTTATAAGCCAAAAATAAATAAATAAATAAATAGAAAACTGTGCCACTGTCACAATTCTGACTACATAGTAGCTGTACAAATTATTCAGCTTCCCCAATAGCAAACATTAGCGAGCAGTTAGTTGGCTGCAAAAGCAATCAGTGCTGGACAGTTTAACCCTAGAATAAGGTAATCCTGGCAGTTTCTTATGTTTTCTCTTTCAGTCAGTAGCCAATTTAGGTCAAGGTGTACGACCAAAAAATGTTCAAACAAAAAAAAAACTAAATCAAAAAGAATAAAACAAAGGAGAAGAAGAAGAAGTAAGAGAATAGAGTATGTTGCTTAGCTGAAGCAAGCACACAATTAGCCAAAGACACAGTAAATACAGGTGCCCTCCAACATTCCAACTGGATATCATACTGTATGTACAATGATGGATGGTGGTTTCCTTGACATTTTTTCAGTGAACCAATCCCCAGTTTTAAATAATTACTTATGATCACCATACAGTTAATTGTGGACAGCAAGGACATATTTTCTGGCCAAATCATTTGGTATCCGTCGCAAAAATATTTCTCTGTCACGTTGTGTAAGCCAGTGCTACAAAAGAATATGGAGATAAAAGAAGGTTGCGAATTATTTGGAGCTTCAAGTAAGACTGCAGTAACACTAAAACTATGTCTTTGGCTTCAACTGTCATGGACTGAAATGCTGAGTCATACAGCAGTTCCACTCAAGAAAGTGAAGCTAGACTGTGTAAACCCCAGTAAAAGATCTACATGATACATATCATTTGTTGTCCAGTAATGACTTTTTCCAGGTTATGAGTGACATCAATGGGGTCAAAATGCCTCCAAGCTGCCCACCTAAACTGTCCCATCAAAATCCATCTCAAGTCCAATTAAGCTGTTATGATAACGACACAAAGGTATCTCAACTCAGATAGTAACACCAAATTAAAAATGACTGCATAGTCCGTGGCAGTCAGGCGCAGTACAAGGTGCAAGAAAAATCCTCCACAGCTGTGCAACGCCACTCGAGCTGCAGGAAGAAACCTCCTCCATGATTGATGCCACATTTTACTGGGAAAACCCCGTTAAGCAGCACTGCTAAAGAAGTTTGCACATATCAAAACTGTTTACATATACGGCCTACCTGTACATCTAGCACTAACAAAACAAAATACAACTCCACCTCCTACATAACCACAATGACACAACACTTAGAATGACAGAATAAGCTTGAAAAAAAATGTTAAGAGGAAAAAGAGAGACATTACGAAGCAAAAGAAAGCACCATTTTATGGTGAATTAAAATAGTTAAATATTATCCAGAGGGCCTTTTAGGTTAACAATTTTTCTGTTCAGAGACAGTTGCTTTGTGACCCACTGGATGTTACCATTAACAACAAAACAATAATTTCACCAAAAAAGAAATTAAAGACGTAATCAGGACTTCTGACGTGCAATATTGATATTTACAATTAGTGAACATTAAAACAGTGCGGGACAATGTTCACAAGCATTACTTAAAGGAGCAATATGTAAGAAATGTATGTTGATTAATCATGAAATGGCCCTGATATATCGCCAGACTTTAAAGAATGATGTTCATTTCAAATATTCAGATCTCTGACAGCAGTAGTCCAGCCACAATATTCTCATTACAAAAGTGAAGTTGCAGCCCACAACTAATGTTGATGTTGTCGTTTAGTGTTTTGGCCAGTTGCACCCCCCTCCACCCATCTCCCAATCATGAAGCCAGTAGCATTTCGGCATCCAGGTTTCCAGATACCACTGAGCTGCAGCCACCAGCGTTTCGGAGCACAAATGTCTGACGTTATTAAACCCAAAAGGCCTCATTATAATTCCAAAATACGTAGTGACGAAGTTAGAAATAAAACACGGATCTGTACAGGACATGTTTTTGAAAGATGGAGACGTATGAAAGCAGAGAAGAATTTGAAGACCGACGCTGAAGTTGCTAATTTTCTCCAGGGCAAGTAGGATTCAGCCAAGTTTGACTTACTTAATTCGATTTACTGTAGGCACGGACATTTCAAATATTCTCTACAGTCGAATAACTTAATGTATGTTCATTCATGGTACATTAGTGCGTATGCAGGTGGGTCATCAAATTGACTAGGTAACAAATTGTTTGAGAAATAAAAACCTCTCTCTTCATTGCTAACATTAGCAATGCATTATTAGTCCATTTCCCTGGCTTTATGCTGAGACGCTGTGGAAACCGTTCCAACATTAGCATAGCCATTATGTCAATATTAATTGTAATTTAGACAGTAAATCACTCAAATGAGTCCTCATTAATTCTTTACGCATATTACAGTATGGACTTTAGTGGGCTATCCACACAGAAGAGTGACAAGCAAGTTGACCAATATGACCATTGCTAAAGTTAGTCATTAGTCTCAATCTTTTCTAAACAGAACTGAACACAATCCTGTCAGAGCAAATCATTGGTGATATTGAAACGTAGCCATGGTAGCTCCGTGTAGTAGATGTTCTTGCTGGATCCGGCAACCTAGCAGGCAACCTCGTCTGGGGGAGAGAAGGAGGGCATACTGAGCTCTGCACTATTTTGAATGTGATTGCACTACCAGTTTTGGCCACAAACGTACATATTGCTCCTTTAAAGCTGAAATGGACAATTCCCAACACTAGCCATCTGAAGTGTTTAATTCAGCATGGCCAGAAGATCTACAGAGACCTGCACTAGGAGGTTCACTGACAGCTCTCTTGTAATCTGGAAAAACCTAATGAATTTATCAGGGGCAAGGGTCTCGCAACTGAACAAAAACTTTTAGATTTCGGACTTTTCCGAACTGAAAAAAAAAAACTGAAACTTGATTTTGACTGTTCAAATAATGCTAATAGCTATTGTTTAATGATTTTCACCACTGTTAATAACAGCAAATGAAGACCAAACTCACCTTCTACAAAGGTGACATAAGTAACAAGTTTTTTCCAGATCACAGTTGATCCTTCGTCGGAACACACATGTGGACTGTACCAGGACGCCTATACGCGTATTCTTGTCAAAACACCAATACAGACCTGCGCTAGGAGGCCTTCTAAGCGGTCTTAGGCCTTGAAGCCCACTGTCTCTTTACTGTTTTCACCAGTGTCGCACAGTTCAAAACCATCACTTGATACTAAATAGATACACCTTGGGACAAAATGTGAGAGCAACCCGTAACAGACAAAAATCATACAAAAAGAGAGAGAAAAAAAAAAAACATTAAATGATACAGTAAGCAGCTTTAATGACCACTTGTGGCAAGGTCCGCAACAGACCAGCACTGAAACATCCATGAAATGTAACCACGGCTGTTATGGTAAGCTAATGATTTATTACACGCCCAAAACACGCCACGTTATCTAATTGTCTTTACCAGTCTTATCGGAATTCCCCACTTTGCCTGCGAAAAAAACACCGCGCTGGTATTGCGAGACTTGGCTGAACGGACCTGAATTAAAGGTGCGCCACACCGCTACTTGCACCTCTCCAACAGTGTGGTATGAATCTGTGTCATGCTGACTCCAAGCAGTTGGTAAGATCAAGCAAAAACGTTGGTGCTAAAGTTTCCGCTCAGTGCTACTTCGTCGCAAGTTATGAACTTGTTCGTGTTTGCAAAACAAAAGGGGGTAATTGACAGAGACAGTGGCCATTATTTGTGTTTAAGTAAACCATTAGGCTGCTGCTTTTTCAGCAACAAAGTCGTGCCTGCAGTTAGCTACACGTGGACATCAGCGTACACAGGCTAATTTTGCCATCCTCTATTGCAAAGTAATGTTTAAATAACTCCTGGAATTAGCCAGTTGTAGTAAAACAAACATTTATTTGCTTAAGCTTCCTTGAACAGAACTTAAAAGGCAAAATTCTTTTAAAGCGATTAACAATGCGAAAGCAAAGCCTTCATAAGCAGCCTGTTGTCAATTAGAAAGTAAGTAACATCCTCTATTGAACTTTCAAAACGGTTCTTTTTCTCAGCGGATAAAACTGAGAACCTTTGCTGAGTCGCCTAAACAGATTTCTGGCAAAGATTCACCCACCAATAAAACTGCAGACTTCGGCCTTTTTCAGTATTAGGGCGGAAACCACATGATAATTCATAGGTTATTTGTTTGGGGGAAAGTGGCAACAATCAATGGGGAGGGGACGGGAGGACAAATATCAATTTATAACATGAATTAACGGAACAGCGTGATTGGGAAGCCAATTGGGTTGAATGTTTCCAAATCACACATAGAGTTTCCTTCAAAACCACATAATTTGCATGGTACCAGGTTTTATTTGAATGCAGAGCAATGACCTGACCCGCCGTTACCTTTCGATAAAAATGATCTTGCTATAGCTGTTATCACACCGGACCCGAAACGAATTTTTCGCGCGATAGATTACATTCAAAGTCAATGTAAAGACGCGAGTACGCGCGTTTCTTTGCATTGACTTTGAGTGTAATCCGTCGCGCGAAAAATTCGTTTCGCGTCCGGTGTGAAAGCGGCTTATGGCTGCGGGATTTGCCGCGAGCTCTTACCCAGCAGCAGTAGCTTGAGTTCCCGGCGCGCGTCTCTCTTATCCCGGCGGAGCTGCCTTTCGATCTCGTCGTTGATTCGCCTCGCCTCTTTCGCCTCCTCGCTAAGGCAGCACGCCATGATGGACTCCAGGGTCATTCTTTCCAAAACAAGAAAGAAAAAAAGGAACCGTTCGCTGCGTTTCGTCCTCTGTTATTTTCTGTATCAAAAGGTTGTGAAATTAAAAGCGAAAGGTCCAAAATACGTGTCCACGGTTATGAAGATGCACCTCAGTCCAGCTGCCGGAAAAAACATGGACACGTTCGTGATTGCAAGAGAACATAGGTGGAAAACGGGAAAAAAAAGATGAATCTGTGTTTCAGTAATCCCCTTCCCGATTCGTCTAAGTTTCTTGCAGTGAGCAGTCAAAACAATGTCCTAATACACTCAGTCGATCCCGGCTAAAACCCTAATAGACCTAATCAGCTTTCCCTTCTCGATTTGAGCAACAGATCCTATTTAGCATTAGCCTCTGTAGCCTCCCTACGTGATCCTGTTTAGTATTTTCATTCTTGCTAATACTTTAAAATGTACTTTGCCTCACTAATTTAGAAAAAGGCGATATGCAATTTCTGAAATCCGTTACTGCCGTTTGTGTGTCCGGACAAAATTGTAAAAATATGCTTTATGCTCTTTGCTTCCCCCCCCCTCCAATACTCGACTCCCGGGCGTGGTAAAGTAGAATATGGCGGACTTTCACTCCAATCCGCTAGACAGGAATACAGTTATCAGCTGGAAAACCATGAGAAAAAAATCTACGCCTCTGAGTGGTAACGACTGTTGCCCAGGACAGACCTGACGAAACGGTCCTGCGAAAAGATCAGGCTTTGTTGTTTGATTGAATTGAAGAATGTATTTTCTTTCCCTTACGTCCCCTTCCCCTCAATTCCCCGCGTGTTATTTTATTATAGACACCATCCACCCCTGCCGAAGTGACGTTTGAATATGGAGAGGGGAGTCGCTACTTGGCAAAAGATATCGAGAGCAGAAGGACACTGTGGTGGCTTCAACAAGCCTATGGATGACAACACATTAAAAAATGTGCATGTGTACAGTATCTTCAGAAGTCAGCGATAGTCCTTCCTTTGATTGACTTTCCAGCGAAAACCTACATTGATGGCAAGCAATTTTCTGTGAAAAAGGATAGCAATGCAACAAACATAGGCTACTTGACTCAAAATTGCATAAAATGCCACTGCCTTGCGCATGGTCAAATCTTTATCTTTTATGGTTTCAACCCTTTACCTTTATTACAGCTTCCGTTCTTTTCACAGACTGACTTTTTGGTAAAAAAAAAAATCTTTGCTGGGCTATTTCCCACGCCATTTATAGCCACCTTTCGAAGTTCTGAATAAGAACACAAACTGCGTGGTCTCCAAGTCATGGACGCATTGATGTTGAGGTCCGAGACTGGACGATTGCTTGACCGTTGTGAGTAGCAGCTGCATTTTAGAAGTATGCTTGGAAATTTTATTTCTGTTTGAATTGGTTACCAATTTTAAAATAAACTGGACACTGCAGGATGTGAGGAGTTTTATTTGTATTGTTGATTTCTTCAATCAAAAGCAAATTGCCCTCCCCAAAGTGTTTTACAATCCCTAACATGAGCTGGTCCTACACTATGTTTCCCTGATAGGTTTAGACTTGGTTCCTCAGCTATTTATTTATTTATTTGTTTGTTTGTTTATTTTCTAATTTCTTCATGTAACCACATCAGCTATGGTGACAAGCCATGGCATAAGCAAACAGGAATGCCCCTGAGTGGTTACTATTATAATTGATCCTAAAAGGCTGTGGATGACTACCTAAGGTTTCAATAAAGTAGACTAGACACTGGGTTTCATCCCTGTTAATGATCTGTCTGGCCTTCACTGCAACTGTCCTCAGTTCCTGCTCCTCCTTGAGGAATTTTGCCGTCAATTTTGTCATCAGCGACTGAAGTTTGCTCTCTTTTGAATTTGGGGCGTGATTAACTTGGTCCCTGGGGAATATTCATCCTCTTGACTTAAGTCTTGGGTTGCTTACTCTGTATGCTTTGATTCCTTGTCCATCTGCACTGTGAATGTGATCCAATGACTTTTGAAGTATTCAGCTGATCTGTTCACATATAACAGTTCTGTGCCATTCAGATTTAATCTGCTGCCTTTGTCAGTCATCACATAAATCAGTACAAAGGGACCAGGGTCCATTCGCAGTCGTACGTACCCACAAGACCATGGTTCAGGGATGAGGTGGTAGGTGTTGGATCATGAGTAGTTTTTTCCCTTATCCAAACTCGTCTGCCCATCATTCTAGCTAGTATGAGTTAATCTTTGCCTTGCGTATCCTAAGAATCTTCTTGCAGAGGTGTACAGACTTTTTTTGTTTTTGACAAAACACTGATTTTGAGGTAAACCTTCTGTTTCTTCTGGTCTTCTCTAGATTGTTGACATCGACATGCATTCACCAATGTCCTGTGTTCTTGATCTGGCTTTTGTGAACTGTAGTGACAGTTTTTTTTTTTTAAATTACTTCACCTAGGAAATAATTATCCAGCAACTGCGGTTGTTGTGATCAGAACAAATCTGTAAGGTCGGAAGAAGTGTTAAATTCACACTGAGAGTAGTGAATTTTAAATGATCTTTCACCTGAATTATGTTGAAAACAATCAATACCATTTGATGTGACATCAAATGAATTGTGCTGATTTATCAAAAATAAGCACATTTAAATGTTTATTTACAACATATTTCAATAAAGTTGGGAGAGTAATGTATTTACCACTTTTTAATGTTGCCATTCCTTTTCGAAACAATACATGTGTAGGGACTGAAGACACTAATAGATTAAGTGTTTCAGTGGTAAATTTAGCCTCTTCTAGGTGTGCAACAGTACAAGGTCATTGTCTCATTTTTCATCTCAAAGTGCCAAACGGTCTCTGTTGGAGATAAGATGGGAATGCCTGCTGCCCTTTCCAGCACCCACACCTTCTGCTTGTGCAGCCATGCCTTTGTAACACATGCAGAATGTGGTTCCGCATTATCTTGCTGGAATATGCCCGGGCGTCCCAAAAAACGATGTCTTGAAGACTGCAAATGTTGCTTCAAAATGTCAGTGTACTTTTCTGCATTAATGATCCTATTGTTGAGGTGCATGTAACCCGTGCTGAGCATACTGACACCACCCCTCACTATAGCCAAGGTCTGATGCAGTTTTCTGAGTCTGGGGAGATCCACCAGCATTTTTAACATTTCTACAGCCAAAAAACGCAGATCCATTACATCTGGAATCAGAAATTATTCCGGAATTTCAAGCTGACTGCAGAAGTGCTGGAATCATTTCCAAGATTGAGAAGCCAAAGCTAACGTCAAATGTATGGTACATTAGAAACCTCAGAATCTGACCGCTGAGCTAATCCCTCACAATTTAATTACTTGTCCATGTGATGGCAGTATAACTTCAAAAATAAACAGCTAGCTAATGCAAGAGAGAAAGCCCTCTGTAAGGGTCTAGTCTAGGTTAGCCATTGTCAAGTTGCAGTAAGCAATGACAATCGTAACTTAAGTTGGCTTACTTAGGTGGGCAGCCAGCCGGTCACATCATCCATGTAAAAACCGTGTACAGCAAACCATCTGAAAAGCAGTGGCCTTCCTTTTTCATCATCCATCCATTCACCAAATTGGCTAAACTATAGAATGCAACTGGGAGACTAGGAATGAGGTCATACCTTAAATAATTGCTGCAGCTTGCTTACATTCTAGTAAGCCCAGTTAATTTTGGAGCATGTTTAAAGAAATGGAAGATTTAGTTGCTCATGGGTGCAGATGTATCCTCAAACTGGAACAAAATTTCTCCTTTGCATTAGCTGATCCTTAACAAAATCGATAGGTGGTGTGACCTTACCACCACAAATAGTCCTATCAAATCTGTAAACTAGAAAAGCACTCAGAGAGCGCAGAACCTCCGCCAGGGGGCAGCAAACCCAAAAGCACGGCGATTGGAACTCCGTCCCATTGGAAAGACTTGAAATCTTGAACTTTGGCGTATATCTCAGCATTACTTTGGCCTAGACATGCCAAAATTTAATCACCTCTTCCTTGACTTAATACCCACCTACCCTGAAAATTTCATCAAAATCCGACCATAAGTTTTTGAGTTATGTTGTACACAAACAAACCAACAAACAAACGGCACCAAAAACATATACCTCCTCGGCGGAGGTTAACAATCTGATTTATAGCCTGTGGAGCTATAATGAGAATTGTCCGGGAGTGTGATCCAGTGTATGACCCCCCAATACTTATGTGTGGTGGATGCAATGAAGAGGCTCCAGAACACGCATTTGATTTTAAAGCTAGATCCAAATAAAGTTTTATTGAAAGGATGACACACTGATAGAAAGGATTTTCTGTCCATTTGCTCTGAATATTAAGCAGTCCATAGGCGCATAGGCGGTTAAAGGTTTTTTACGTTTTCCTGTTAATTATTTTTCCTACTTTACAGTCAGCTATTGCGAAACACCTGCTGTTTTAGGTTCATCCTGATGCGCTGATCCAAAAGGTTTAAGGGCCAGGCTCCAGCGCAGCGGGGTGCAACATTATACTCTAAACTTTGGTTATGTTTGCAGAGGAATGCAACATTGCAAGAAGTGATGGCTAATGTTAGTTCAGGTAGAAGATAGAACACACAACGTTGAACAAATGTATTGACTGCTGTGTGCACTGTTTGCGTCAGATTGGTGTGACAACACCTCTTTAATTGGATTAAAATGCAAATATTTTCCCCTCCTGATTGAAACGTCTCTTTTACCAGAAGTGTTCCAATAGTAGACAACATCACAAATTTACCATTACGACAAGCACACTGGTCCCTCTGCAAACATGAAGCTGTTGGCTAGTTTCTTGGGAACAAGATGGGGGCCAGGGTGTTAGTTGTGTTCGCTGCGATTAGCTCAGTCAGGACCTAGTGACCTTCAGAATAGTTCCTATGACAGTGGTCACCACCTACAATTTAAATGGGCCATATTATGTGAAAGGCTGGGGTTTAAGGATTTCGTGCATGTTTCGCTCATATGATATCAAGCTTACTAACATATTTATTTTAGCATAACGTGCATTGAACCATACTTCACGACAGGAAAGCACTCCGTCCCACAAATCCTTGTAGCGGCAATATTTAAAGCAAGGCACCTATCATCCAGCCATCCACGAAAACAAACATGCATGATGAGCCAGGGATGGATGATTACATTGCCTAGTATAAGTGGAGTTAGATGGTCTTAAGAGTATGGTTGTCTTTCCTTTAGTCCTTATGAATTCTCCTTTAAATCTTTCCTTTATTTCATGATATTTTCATTGATGTTAAGGAAAAGGGTTTAGGAATTAGATGATGGGACAGTTTTTTTCCTTGACTATTTGAACACAGCCATTGATTCATCTGGCCACTGTACACTTTTCAACTGTGTGGTGGTCCATCTTTGGTCCCTTCGAGCCCAGAGAAGTTGGTGGCACTGCTGGACCCTATTATCATAAGCACCATAAAGTATTAACTTGCATTTTTGGATTAAACTACATATTGCAGTATCTGACAGAGGTCTGCCAAAGTAATTCGGATACCAAATTGATTTTTTATCCTACATGGATAAATGACTGTTCTTGATGCAGTGCCATATGAGTGATAGGAGATGTCTGAT
Source organism: Gymnothorax reevesii (assembly GCA_029721435.1). Taxonomy (NCBI): domain Eukaryota; kingdom Metazoa; phylum Chordata; class Actinopteri; order Anguilliformes; family Muraenidae; genus Gymnothorax; species Gymnothorax reevesii. The sequence goes on along the minus strand of CM056580.1, from coordinate 35,024,061 downwards.
ATTCAGGATAGGCTTGCACCCTTGCCTTCCATGCGCAAATTTTCCTCCTGATGTGATTTTGATTTTTTTTTTGGTCTTGCACTGTTGGGGGTGAAATATCCAAATCCCTTCATATTGTTTATCAGCTTGCGTCAGCTCACGTCATTATTCAATGTTTACGGCATTACTACATTACTAGTCTTTGATTGCCCTGGTACCAACTTTTTTTTTTTTAATTCCTTGCAGGCCTGAATGGCAGGAATGGATGTGTATTTACAAATAAAATTAAGTTGAATGGACAAAAAAAAGCATGAAGTATTTTGTCTTTTTTTTGTTATGAGATATATGTCAAACTAAATTTGGATATTCCCACTCTCTTTTTCACGTGCATTTTTCATGCCATCAACCCATCATCATTTGAGTTGCAGATTTATGATGGGTATCTTTTGATTTTCCTCCCTTATCATGGTTTGCTTTACTGGTGGTGATCGCTCAGTTGACTTTATATTGACAGTTCACAGCTACAGATTCCAAATGTAAATGCCTAATATAAATGTAAATGACCTCTAGGCCTTTTATCTACTTACTTGAAATGAGGGGATAATGGACACTTTGTCATTGAATTGCTTTGCTGCAAATTGTCCAATTACATTGGGTCCAGGGGAATCACACATAAATGGGCGCCATTTCCCGATTTATATGTAAATGCCCCACAATTAAAGCTGAGAGTCTGCACTTTTGAGCTCATATATTTTAATTTAACCTCCAATATGCTGTGGTAGACTGCCAAAATAACTTTGCCAATGCCAAAATTATTCTGGACCTGTCTGTAAATTATTAACAGAATTAATGACACGCCAGGGTCTGGGAGTTACAAATAGAATTAACATAACATAACATGAATGGCAAGAACAGGCCTTTCAGCCCAACTAAGCTCGCCAGTTTCTTTTTACTATTGTGAAGATATCCCTTCAGATACTAAATGACTCAATGGTATCTAGCTTTTGGTCAAGCCTGCTCTTGAAAACCTCCAAGGTCTCTGCCTCAACAATATGGTCAGGTAAGCTATTCCACATTGAAATTACTCTTTGGGTGAAGAAATATTTCCGAATATCAGAGCTAAATTTACCTTTGGTCAACTTCCATTTGTGACCCCGAGTTCTACTCACAACACTTGGTCGAAGGAATCCTACATGATTCACTTTGTCAATCCCTTTAACATATTTAAAGACCTCAATCAAATCAGCCCTGAGTCTCCTTTTCCTAAGACTAAAGAGATCAAGGATCTTCAGCCTCTTCTCGTAGCTTTCATCTTTTATACCTGGAATAAGCTTGGTGGCTCTTCTCTGAACTTTCTCTGGAGCCTCTATATCTTTCTTAAAATATGGTCCCCAGAACTGTACACAATACTCCAGGTGTAGTCTAACGAACATGTTGTACAAAAGAAGCATCACCTCCTTAGATTTGTACTCAGTAATTTTGGCAATGTATCCTACCATCCGATTAGCTTTTTTAACTGCTACGGCACAATGGCTAGAACCTGTGAGGGTTTGGTTAAATTTAACCAGGAGCAATGCTATGGTGGCCGAAATTCATACGGAATTCACATTTGCATGAGTCGCAAAAAAATTTTAAACCCTCGGTCCACAGCCCTGCATTGCATCTGGAAGTGTTGTGCGTCATTGTACAACACAGTTTAGTGGTTAAGGCCCAAGGTTTAGTGTAATAGCCTTGTCATGCCTCAACCTTACGGCATCCTCGTACTGCATAATGGCTTATACCACAGATAGTCAAATCACGGTCCCGATTCAATTCTGCTCTAGGTTTTCTTCTCTCCCCGGACCTTAACAGAACAATTTGTGCAACTGTTTGGCCTGACTATTTTTACACCTGAATCATGGTTTAGGAGAGGTGGTTAACCAGTTGTTCTCAGCCCTCAAGGACCATGATTTGAAGAACAGGGCCTTAGGCTGTACAGAAATTTTCTTTTACTTGGTTTGAAGTTCGGGTTTGTTTTTTTTTTTTTTTTACTTTTCATTTCCCCACCCACCTAACTCAATGTTATTCATTTGAACATGGTTTCCTGACCATGGAGCTATTTCATTCACTTTAGATTTTTTCAAAAAGAATGCAAATTGACTGTTCTCTAATCCAATTCCCATAATTGAATTTACAGGAAGTGGAAAATGCACTGAATTAATGCATTTTATATACAGTTCCAGGAGATCAGATGTGAAATAATGGCCTGATGGGATACTTACAGTGTTGACCGATTGTAATTGTGTTTTTTTTTTTTTTTTTAATCAGGAATGTCTTGATGCTGTATACAATCGTGGGCATTTCCTGTCACTGTGCACGTCTGTAGAGAGTTAGTATACGAAAATAGCTCATCAATGTCTATGTTAAGCTTTGTGAAACCTGCAAAACAATCACTTTGGACAGCCAGGAATTGTTGCTCATGCCAAAGTGCTGGCAGGATGGGGAAGCATTTTGCGCTATGCAAATTACCGGAGAAGAGACATAATGCATTCAGATAGAAAATGTTACAATGTTGACCAGAGTGAATAATGCAATCTCATTGGCTGAGGAACTAAAGCAGTTCATTACTGTGATTGCAATGGCTTAGAAGCATTGTGGTTCCTACTATCTCATTGGCTGAAAAGCAGCATGAGACCTTTCAAGGCCCTTGAGAAAAAGAGGTAATCATCCTTTCCTCACAGAGTACATAATTATCATTTCATCAGACCATAATTATTGTCGTCACCGGCTGTCTGGGGAGAAGACGGGTGGAGAATTTGTTGTGGCTGTCAGCTGTAGAAAATGTCCTTAAAAGTATGTAGAGCTTATAGACTGCCTGCTGTCTCGGTGTCTGGTTCTCCAATTCTCCGCAGGTCCCTTCAACTGAGCCGCTATCCAGATGGTTAAAATGAGTCTGTGTTACATGGGGGCTCAAATATTGGGTGGTTCCACTTTTGTTAAAGTCAGTGCAATTACCTGGCAGTATGCTCAGGGTGTGTGTGTGTGTCGTGGGTGGTTGGCTCAGGTCCCTGGCAGAGTCACTTGTTTGCCTTCTGTTTATTACTCACAGTGTAATTCAATCCTCCACAATCAAGATGTCACCGTCTCTTTTTCTAGCCCCATCTTAAAGCAATTATGCTATTGGCACATCTTTACAAATGGAATTCCCCCTAACGAAGCAGAGGTGATGATTGACAGCAATGTTCACCAGTGATAACACTGTGCTAGACCTGCCCCACTCTTCAGGCAATCTTTTCACCTGTTACATTACTCATTGCGATAAATATACTTGAGCTTTAAAGCAGTTTAGAGGGTTAAAGTATTTCGAGTACATGAGATATTATCGGGTCTTTTTTATTTTTTTGGCGAAAAAGGAGACTATTGTCAGCAAGGTTGCACAGCCCAGCTTGTTAGTCACCAACCTAAATACAGGCATGTCAAACACAGCAGAGCATTTGTGATAACAATAATATTGAATTATGGCATTCTTTCAAATAATTCACGCTTAATACAGATTTTAACACATGCTGTAAATTTGCATTTACTACTGACAAACATGGATCTATTCCAGATCATTTCCATTTGATACTGAATGCAAGAGGTTTATTCCAAATCAAAATTTCTTGCAAACATAAATGCAGATCAAATCCCAATCATTCAATTCAATTCAATTTTATTTGTTTAGCAGTTTTCCCAGATGGTCTTAAACAAAAATGTTTTACAGAACATAATGGATGGTGTCTGGCCTAATCTCTAAATTAACAAATGAGGCAAAAAAAAAAAAAAACTCCCAATAGGCAGAAAAATCCTCGAACAGTAGGGAGAAAATGTGCTTCGCAGGGGCAAAGACAATATCCCTGAGCCCGGACACACTGAATGAAAGGTGAAGGTGTTTGAGCCGGAGTGAAAAATCACCTGGACGATGCACGCCTACCCGCCAAGGCAACTCCACGTCTGCAAAATCAAGTTCCTAACCCAAGCGGATTGAGAGAAATGGCTCAGACAAAGTTTTAAAGGCGAAGGTCAATGAGGCAAGGTCAAAGGTCATTCGATACAAAAACTAAACTAGGCACGCCTACCCATTAAAGCAAGTACATACTGTATATGCAAATCAAGTTCCTAATCCAAGCGGTTACAGAGAAATGGAAATGGAGGGAAGATATCTCAGCAGGAACCTGGCTATTGTGGGAGAGCCCATCTTCCACAAACAAGCTAATTTAAAAAGTTCAGTTAAAGTCTACAAAAAACTTTTTAAAACATCCAAGCAGTGGCATCTTTAGCTCCAAGAAGTGGCGAGGCAAGGATGGGGAAGAACTGGGTCAGAACCATATCAGGACAGGAGGACATCAGCAGCCGGCAACCACATGGTCCATGGACAGTGGTCTGGAGGGAAGGAATCCCCAGAACAAGACGCAAAAAAAGTTTAGGCACTAGAAAAGATTTATTGCACACTAAATAAAATGTCCTGTGTCAGATCCAAGTTACACTTGAGAGATACAACTCTGGAGTAAGTAGTATACAAACAGTCAACACTACTCCATCCATTAATTGCAGGACGGAGGTGCTTACTTTTGCTCAAAAACCAGCATTGTGAACTGACCGTGAGCTAACAATGCCAACGGCATGTGGACCCCCCTGGTGACTAGGACTGTTGCTAGCCCCACTGGTACTGCTAATGCATGCCCAGTGAGTGCCACAAGTTCTACATGGATTTACTTGGTTCTAGCCACCAGTACCATATGGACCTCCCCGGTCACTAAGGCTGTAGCTAGCCTCATTGGCACCATTAATGCATGTTCAGTGCCACCGGTTCCACATGGATTTACAAAAACACTGACTACCAATACCAAGTGAACCTACCTTCAAACTAGGCTATAGTCAGTCTCACCAGAACCAAATACATACATAACTAATGATATGTTAATTAGAATTAGGCTTGACTAAAGAGGTTTGTTTTCAGCCCACTCTTGAAGACAGACAGTGTTTCATAAGCCCAAATTTGTCAAGGGAGATTGTTGCATTAATTTGGAGCTTTGTAAGAGAATTGTTACGCCATGCCTCCAGCGCTTTCAATCATCGGCTTGTTAAGACCCGGCCCACATTCCACGCTCCACCACATCTGTTTCTCATTGTGTCATTTACTGCCTATGCCTGTATAACCACGAACTTCGCACTCATTCAGTGTGAAGTCTCGTAAGCCTCGTAAGCCTGTTTCCTTGTGTTACTCTGGTGTACACTGTTAACTTCACTTATAGTTCTTGGGATTATTGTTACTAGATTTGGAACAATGTTTCCTGCTTGTTTTGCATATTAAATGCACCGTTATTCCAGTTATAGTTTAGCGCATTATTGTAACAAGATTTGGGACCTTGTTTCTTGTTTGTTTTCACATTTGCCTTTTTCTGCCTATATGAAGCATCAGAAAAGGCATCATAAAACCTGTCCCATCTTCGCATCTGAATCCAGTTCCACCTTTTCCATTTTTCCAGTGAACTTTCCTCAGTGCACTGACAAAGCATAACAAGAATGCTCTGCCTCCAGTTGTAACTCTGGATATGTTTGCAATTTTCAAATATCCTGCAACATGTGAACAAAGTAATCTTGGAGGGGAGTAAGGAATGAGAAGAGCGCTAAGGTATTCTGGGGTCAAGTTAGCAATAGAAAATATATATTAAACTCTAAATTTTACATTTAATGCTAGCTGTAACACAGGTATACTCAATTTTATGCAAGCCTGTATTCTCCATTCATATTCTAATTAAAAGATGAATTATACTGATTTTATTTGCTTGGAGTTGTGAGTATTCAAAACTTAAGTGCCCTATTTAGCGGAATGAATCGTTAAAAACAATCTGCTATCTAGCATCAGACACCAAGTGTCTTGTCCTAGACTTTACGTTTTGGAACTCAAGATAATTTCTTCCATCGCTGCCATTTACAACGAACTTAGTGAAAGTTTTTTTTTTGCCATAAGCTAGCGTGCAGAGATGGTATTTATGGCTGTATCTTCCTGCCAATGAGATTTAATAACCTTAATTCTTCACTCTAAAGCAGTATTCACTTAGCTGGAAAGGTGCAGGGAGTTAATTCCAGAACCAGCCTAAATCATTAATATTAACTGGAATAAAGAGCAGTTTGGGGTCTTGGTGTGAGCATTTGTCAGGCTAAATTGGTCATTCTGCTATCCGATATAGGTCCCAGGTGTCCCCATACCAATAAACTCACTTAAACGGGTATGTTAAAAACTTGCCTCTGGGATTTCTTTATTTCTTTGAAAGGCCATTAGGTGCAAAGATGTGATGAGGATTCCCAAATTTGCCCATTTGTGGATTGAGTGCTTTTAAAATCAGAAGGGATTTGGATACTTCTCCCCTCTACATTGCATCATATAATGCAACCATATGCGACCTTCAAAACAACATCTATTCCAGGGACGCCCATGCATCCAAGATGATGCAAAACTTCATCCTGCATGTGTTGCACTGCATGGCTTTGTGAGAGGGAGTGCTGGTGCTTCACAAGCCTGCCTGCACTCCCAACTTATCTCTAATAGACATAATGAGGCACAATTTGAAATGTAAGCTTAGACAAGGAAGACCATGCAATGTTGCACACCTTTACATTTGCTTGCTGGAAGAATGGGGAAAGTCACACCTACAATACATAGGGCCCTATTTTAACAATCTAAGCACATAACCACGTCTATGTCGGGGAATCCCTTTAGAAACCGAAGTCTTGCATTGGCCCTGTTGAGTACAGTCCAATCTATTGGACATCAAAGTAAAGAATTAAATATCAGCCCCTCAACCCACCATTTGGTCCAACTGAACAAATCCACAATACTGTACAGATGGAAGCAATGAAATTTCCCTCAATGCAGCCGGTAAACACCAAGTTTCCTGTTAAAAAAAGTTAACTGCTATCTTTCCTGATCAACATCACTATTCATCTTGGGAAAATACTACCAGTCCAGGACAATGGGACAGGCGATTCTAAAGTTCAAAAACTTATTTCAAGTCATTCAGTCAGCTGTAATCTTGAATAAACGGAATTATATTATTGACTTAGTGGTAGATATACAGTATACGGACCGTGTAAGAATTCAGCCTTTAGGAATTAAGATAATGTTCTAAGGATGTAACTTTGTGCTTTCACTGTTGCTTGAAGGTAGCTGATATTGGTAGCCCAGCAGCTAACAAGCCACACGAATGTAATGATGCTGGTAAGCGTGATTCCACAGGACCAGTGTGTGAGATTTAGGGGAATCTATTGGTAGAAATTGATCATAATGTTGATAGACATGTTTTCATTTGTGTATGATTACTAAAAAATAAGAATCGTTGTGCTTTCTTTGCCTTAGAATGAAGTTGTTATATTTCTTCACAGCCACCATAGGTTCTGCTACGCGCCCGGAAGAGGAGGGTATAGGGAGCCGTTATCAGCTGGTTTCAATCCGCAATCTCACAGCTTCACGGCACTAAATCCTTGGTCCTTTAAGCTTCACAAGCTATTTTTCTTGATAGATTATCTTTCCTGCAATCGGAATGAATTGCCTAGAAGCACTGAACTCAAGTAAGAGTAACTGGCACTTCTCTGATATCGCTCACAAATTTTTGAGTACAGGTGTGACCTTATGGTTCAATCCATTGTAACAAATTGATGGGCTCAAGGTCAAATGGTAAAAAAAAACCCTGCGTCTCAAGTGTTAGTGCATGTAGAGCTTAAGTTTGTATTAGGGATTTACTGGAAGTCATATATTCTATTAATGATCAATTAATGATCTTGGTTTTGACCTTTGACTTTCAGTTCAAGGTAGAACAGGAAAAGGCCATCTATCTAACTTATTATTTTAAATAGAGCTTAGGTTAGTTTTAGGGACTAAGAAAAAAGTCATGTATTGTGCATCAGTTTGTGACATTGTATTTGACCTCTGACCTTGAGTTCAGGGTCAAACAGAGAAAAGCCTGATATCTGTCTTATTATTGTGTCCCCAGATGAAGTCAGGTAAACTATTAATTCACGTTTGCCCTGCCACCATCTCTACCCTTTACACAGCTACATCTGTATGGCATTCTTAATTGCTGGTCACAATTATGACCTGACTTTGTTCAATTGACATCGGTGTTGGTAGTGGTAATGTCACTATGTCTATCAATTTGGTTGGTATCGGGAAAAAAATTATTAAATAATTAATTGATTAAGGATCTTAAGGACACAGCACCATAAAACATGCCCTATATCTCACTTACTATCAAACTTAGGGCAAAGGCTTGTATTGAGGGCTACTAGACAACCTATATGGTGTATCAGTTTGGGCTTGACAGGTAGCCTTGTGATTAATATAATTCCTTGTGATGATCTCAACCCTTTTTCTTTGAGAATACATGTGTCTTTTTCCTTGAATGGTATATAATAAAGATCAGTCACTGAGCGCACAACTATCTCTTTGCACAGTAGCTTAACCAGCTTTGACCACCTTTGTCCAGCTAGTGTCATGGTTTTGGAGGTTGGCGTTTGTTTGGGAGCTTTCTTCGTTACTCATGTCCGGGACAATATCGTTTTGGCCGGCTGGCATTAATTGTGGGTGGCACCTGGACTTTACTGAATCCCAAGTTCCGCCTCACCACCTTTGCTAGAGTATCAGTGTTACGATTGCACTATAGCCGGTAAGTTTTCTAGCTAGAAAGTTGGTGAAGAATTAGTTGCAAAGAGGAAAGTGTTAGTTAGTAAGGGAAATTATCTCTCTTTTCCTCTCTCTTCCTCTATCTGCGCACCGTCCTGGTGCTTAATCTTTTAATCTTGGCTTCCGAGATTTTTCTTTTATTTTTTTCAGTCTAGCTCGCGTTGTTTCCTTATTGTAACTCAGACGAGATTTATGTCCTTTGGAAGCACGAGCCCCTCTCTCTTGTGTTGTCTGTGTTCGCCATATTCCTGTGCTTCCTTTCATTCCGGCCACTGCATTTGGAGTGTCGAAATACCAGCCATCACAGCTAGAGACCAGTATTCCCCTGCCAATGACTTGCTATGTCCAGCTAGAGGTATCAAAAAAAATTTATTATAATAAGGAGGCTTATTATGTTGTTTTTTTTTTTTTTCAAGTCATGATATTTTTTGGACGTCCTAAAGGGAAGTTTATAACCTTCTGTGCAAAAAACATAAAAATTCTATGATCTCTTGGAAATTTGATTCCTGTCATTCTCAACCTTCTGAAAACCACACTGAAAAAGTGATTTTCAAGAAAGGGAAATTTACTTATTTTAATACTTAAAGCACTTATTTCTATCACCATTTTCTAAGTAAGACAAGAAATTTTTCCTTGATTTTAGGTAATTTTGACTACCTTGCTAATGGGGTAAGTAAATTTCACTTGTCAAGTTAGCCCCGAAAGCCCACTTCTCCAGCCTATACTGCGTCAACAAGGAAATGTCAATGTTTCAGCACAAATTTCCACATTTATCGGTCCATACTGTTGCCATGGCAACTAAAATCAATTGGTGTCATAACTGAAGTATAACACATGTCCGTACCAAATATGAAAGTAATCAGTCAAAATTTACGGCCTGTACAAAGTCAAAAAGAAATTGTCTACGGATGCGGACGCGGCGGCGGCGGCGGCGAAGACGACAAGCATTAATCCATAGTAGCCGCCCGACTAGTCCGGGGGCTACAGTAATCATGGGCGAAAATCTTCAGATGAGGTGCAAAATAATTTTCGCGAGCTTACATGTGACATAGGAAGTAGAGGTAAATTTGAATGGCATGCCGAATACCATTTGTGGGCAAAAAGGAGCCCGCAAAAAAACTGAGTCATTGTAGCTTATTTTGTGGTTTATGTCATAATCCTTTCTTCCTAATTCTCTCCTCTTCCTTTCCAGCAACCCGTGTGTCTTTTGGAGGTGTCGTCTCCTTAATTGGTTTGGTGTCTCGTGTGCCTCCACTCATCCAGGTTTAATCCATTTTGTGCCCTGTTTCCTTGTGTTCTTGTGATGTGTATAAGCCTTATATCTTTCCAGCAGAGTTGATGGATTGTCACGCTGTATGCCCTTAAGTAAACCATCAGTTTATGTTTTATGATTATAATGTTTATTACTGTATTGGGAAAGTATCATAACCATTATGATAGTGGAATATGTAATAACTCATTGAAGCTTTATTAATCAGTACAAACTCTCAAGCTCTTTCATAGGTTTCCAGGGTTGGGACCGTGTTCTTTTTAACCTGCCCAGTGAAACTGTTCTTCTGACCAGTTTAGTAGGAACATCTACCAAACTTTCATCGGTCTCCAGAATTAGGACTACGTTCTTCCTAAGCGCTTCAGACCTGCTGTCTGACAGTCCTACCTCAGCGAGGGTTAATACCACTGGGCTTTTGCTGCGTGATGCCACTAGCCTGGCGAGGACACGCCCATTACCCTCACATGTTTATAACACCTAAGCTGGACGGTCTCTTTCCTATTCTGGGCTTTGTCCCTCCTCCAGCTGTTACCATGTTCCTGTCAATAAAAACCCTCATTAGATTGTGTCATGAATCCACGTCTGGCTCCTGGACTGGATCATATCGGCTTGCAGGTTGGCTGGCACTCCAGAAATCAAAATATATTTGCAAAAGAACTGAAAAGGTGAGTTTTTCATAATTCATCTGCTGTAAACCAGCGTAGAATTCCAGCTTGTCAAAACTGTAATTTTGAGCTGCAAACCTATTTATAAAACGTGTCCAAGCACAGAAAGGATTGTGAGGCCAACCACCTCATATAACCTAGTGAATAATCAAACTGTTTGTTTCTGAAAAACAACTGCAGTCATCCATACATCGTAAATATTCACATCAAGCATTGACTATGGCAAAGTGCACCATCCGCCATCAAAGGAAATCAAGCTAAAAAACAATATGAATCCTGAATTTATCCACTTCGTTCCATGGGGTGCCCAACATGCAAGATTCAAGCATGTTTCAACCAAAACTGGTGTCTTTTGTTCCAATGAGGTCTAAATATATTGCTGCTACGACAGCCAAACTCAATTCAGCGTTCAGTTAGTCTCAGTTAGGTTCATCTCGTTAAGGAAATACATGCACGTCTTTTATGCAATAACGACCTCTAGTGGCAATAGCAGGCTAGGTGCAATGTATACGATGCAATGTAATGGGAAGCAAGACAATCAGAGATTGCAAACCATCGCCCATTTGACATTTGTTTGTGACTTTGATTTTTGACCTAGCAGTCTGACGTTAGAGGAGGACTGAGCCACGGGTAGGACCTTTCTGCTATGAAAGTGTTATGTAAATTGTGCCAAAAGTTTTTGAGATATGTGTCTGGACAGACTGACAGACAGACAGGCAGACAGATGGACCTGGTTGCAATACCTTCACTCCCCCTTTGATGTGAGGGTAAAATCAAATACTTAAGTATTTGCATTTTGAAAAAAAAAATAAAAAATTAAACCTACAACATTCCGGTTGTAGACCTGACCAACAAGTTTGTGGAGGCACACTGTGCATTTACCACAGCAAAAAATCTTTGAGTTTAAGTCTTTCATATTCACATTAGACTTTGGAATTTTGCTCCATTATTTCATGCAAAGTTCAAGTTCTTTAAAATTAAGAAGGAGAACTCCTGAGTAGTGCTCTCTCTTGAACATTCTGCTGGTTTCCTATGTGATTTGTTTGGGCCCTGACAGGGCCATTTTTAGACTTAAGCCATACCCGAAGCAGCTTCCCAACTGGTATGCCCTTAAAAAATGTTATGTTTACGAAATGCACTGTAAATTACCTGCTGCACACCTGAAAATGCACTGTTTCTTCAGACTCAACAAGCTGAGAACAATGGATAAAATGGTTAAGTAAGTTAGATGTTTCAATTCAATTAAAATTAAATTCAAATATTTTATTGAAAAATAAAATAAGATTTTTAATGCCACCTCTTTCCAAGAAGTGAACCAAACTCTGGGAGTTAAGATGTTAACTTAAAAAAAATCTATGAAATCACCTTGTACCTGGCATTTCTAAAAAAAAAAAAAAAAAAAACTAGCACAAATCTGAATATGAATATTAGTCTGCATTTAAAAGAGAGTGCTTGCAGGCCCGAAGGACATGTTGCACTTGGCTAATTGAGAGGAAACATCGCACCAACAAGCTGGCAATTTAAACAATGGAAAGCATTATAAAACTGCCCCAAGAAGGAAATTCAACTCAGAAAGTGGCAAACAATGTTATTTTCTTCAACTGGATTATGAAAAAAATATGCAATTAATTGAAATAATTAGATATGTTTGAAGTATGTTTCCCGGTGCCTGAATGTTAAGCTAATTTAAAAATTGTTTTGTGTCATATTTGAGAAATGTTTATTTGCTATGAAATTAAAAGGCTGGATAAACATCCTCTTAGTGTGGTGATGCCATGATTTTTGGCAGGGGTTGTACAGTAGTGTGCTGCGATGATTATACACCACCACTGTCATCTATAAGGACTCCTGATATATTACCTCTCAATAATTATTTGGTGAAAATGTATTGAAAAATACTATTGTGGCAATGAAAACAACAACAACAAAAAAATCCCACTAATATTTTGATGTAGAAATATGGATAATAAACAAAAATACTGAAAACATCAATTTTTTATAACAATTAAAAGGTGTCATGAATTTTATTTATTGACTGTCGCATCGTCTGAAAGCATGTATGAAGGGTCATTCCATGATTATTACTGCTAAAAATTTGTTTAAACTGGTTTGAGGCAATATTATCCAGCAAAATTATTCTGATGGTCAGTTATTCCACTGTATGAGATGACATGAACTTTGAGCAGTGTCGCAGTGTTAAACATGATGTCACAACAGAAGGAGCTCTCAGATTGTTTGTTGCCACATTGTGGCCTTACATGATGCTGAAGATGTTAAATGCTGCCACGGTACTGAAAGAAACTCCATCAAGCATTTCAAAGACACTGGTTTGCTGAAAACTAGTGGCAATAAAGGTGCTAAATGGAAGTTAAGTGTCTCTGATGTTCGTTATCTGTATGTGACAAGTAAAAAATTGGCAATTGACAGCATGACAACTCCGTTACGATATATATAGCACCAGAAGTGAAGGGATTAAGGTATTAAGACGTACTATTTCCAGACGCCTGTGTGAAAATGGTCTGATCGGTCATTTTGCTGCCAAGAGCTGGCAACATCAAAAGAAGACTTGAGTTTGCCAAAAAAATTCAAGTGTTGGACACCAATAGACTGGGCACAAGTCCTTCGGACTGATGAATCAAAATTAGAAATTTTCTAACCCATACGCAGAATGTATGTGCACCGTTCAGTAGGAGAACGTTTCAAAAATGACTGTTTAACCCCTTCAGTAAAACATGGAGGTGGTAATATTATAGTTTGGGGTTCAGCCTGCCTGAAAGGAGCCAGTGATCTCATAAAAATGGACAGAATTATGGATCAAAAGAAGTATCACAGCATCCTTGTGAGGCAAGCATCTGAAAAGAGACTGATTTGTTGGTGGTTTTATTTTTAACAAAATAATGACTCTAAACACACTTCTAAGTTGTGCAAGAATTATCTCAGTCAGATAGAAATATCTGGCGCCAATTAAATTTTTGACTCGGCCTGCTCAAAATCCTGACCTTAATGTGATTGAGCAAATCCATTGTAACATTGAAAGAATCTCTTTGGTATGAACTTCAAACCATATGGAATAGTTTAGTGAGTGAGGAAATAAAAAAATATGTTAAAACTATGCCTGAAAGATTAAATGGTGTAATCAAAGCCACACTAAATATTGACTTTTTCTTTGAAAACGAGATTACTTTTGTTTTTACATTGAATCATTTTATGTTTACTTATTTTCATCTATACGATCCAATATTATATAAAATGAATGCTTGAATAATACTTGATTTCTGATTTATAGTCATTTTGTTGAGTGAGCAATAATCACTGTATACTACTGTGCACGCAGCAATTAGGGAGCAGTGGTAGATAAAGCACGACTCAAAGAAAACGGAAGCACATGCTGTATTGTCTCCTGCCGCTGGGAGGCGAAAATATAAACAGAGGAACGAACGCGGAGGATGATGGGAGTTTTGGGGCGGTTCCTCTATGGCAGTTTTCAAACCGCGGCGCTGCGGTGTTTCTGTTTCCGACAGCGAGCGGGTGAGTTAGGAAACCAAGGAAACCCAGACGCTGGAGAAGGGCAGAGTCCCTAGATGGAGGAAGCTATCTGAACTTATAACGTTATATATGGAAGTATATATCAGGGAACTTTAGGTAAGATGCACACCTGACAACTATACACCAGGGCATTTATTATTGTTATTATTATTATTATTATCATCATCATTATTATTATCTCGCGCTTTTATCTAACGTTAATTTGTGCGAATGTTTAATCGCTCCGTGGTGCGTTTCCCTAAAGCGTAGCTGCTAACTAGGACAGCAACTTACATAGTCCGTCCATCACAGTTTGTGTCCAGTAATGTAAGAAGTTATTTCGGGAAAAGCGCCCCTTAGCGTTATCCGTCCCTGCACAGCACAACGGTGCTATTTTCAGGTGATGAGACGAATTTAACAGCCGCTACAGAAGGAAGATTATCCACTATTTCAGCGGTCTCAGTGCAGTACATGTGAAATTATTATCGCATGATAAAATGTGTTTTGTCGATTTACCCATCGCCACGCTAATATCAACCGATCAATCGCGCAGCGCATTTGGTAAAAGGCTCATTGACTGTAACTTGGGGGTCAACGTTAACTTGCTAACTAACACTTGGCTAGATGAACGCTAACCGTCTAAACAGTTAGCTAGCCTGCTTGCTTGCAATTCGTAACTTAGTTTACTAGTCATTAACGTTTCCAAAATCTGAAGCAGCAGGAACCAAAATGACATGAACTGCTGTTAATTTAGCAATATTCCCGCGGTAATTGATATCTCTTAAAACCAAATCAAATTCAATGTCGCAGAATAACCCATATTCTTTTTGTAAGCCACGGTGCACTTAAATGAGTGTACCCCTTGTGAATGTAATGTATTAAGCTTCACCATGGGGTTGATAACTTTATCAGAGGGAAAGGGGTTGATTAATTCAACGGGGGTCGATGTAAGGGCTCGCGACCATACTGCAGCTTCAAAGCAAACTTAACTTAAGTTGTTGAAGTTCGTTAGATCACAGATGGTCAGTGGGCGCATTTATATACGGTAAACTGCGTGGAAAAGATGTGTCCTCCACTTTCCTTGCGATTTCGGATTTGTGTATCTTTGCAAACTTTTGAAAACGCGAAATTGGTGGTATTTCGCTCACATTAAAAAAAAGTCAATCCTGATGAGTAAACATGTCATTCAGTTTATCTTAACCTTAATTTAATACATCTTCCGGGCAAAGGGGCCTGTTGCACGAAGGCAGGATAAGGCATTTAGCTTGATCTCAAGGCCCGTTTCGGTTGCACAGAGCGTTTGGGCTAGGCCTCGGCACTAGTTACCATGGAAACAAAGTCTGTGGAGCTAGCCAGCTCCAGAGCAGGCTCAGCAAGAGGTTAAACTTCTAGCTCCGGCCAATTTCACCTCACCTCAGTCAGCAGTCATCCAAATTGATAATCAGTGTCCTTAACGGTCATTCTAAATTGCCCACTACACTTTGCTATCTGAATTATAGTAGGCCCAGAGTAAATATCTTTAAAAATTGTGACCAGTGATGTCAGTGAAATGGCCTGTATTCAATCATTGTATTCAAGTATCCATGTGACAGTCACCATCACAATTCAGTCAGTCCCCTTCCATGTCACATTTTAACCATATTTAGAATATATCAATATCAGATTTGTCCCTATTCCCCAAATTGAGACTGTCATTTCTAGTTCAGTTAGGTAGTATTGAGAGAGAAGGTATAGTGAAGCGTTTCAGCACCTTCTTAAATCGCTGTGTTAACGCCCTTCATATAGTACTGAACTGGCATAGCAGATGCTACTTTCTCGCGTCTAATTCAGACTGTGACGAGTAAAGTAGAGTCATTGTCTTGGCGCCAGATACGTGTGGAATGTCTCTCGCTTCACGATACTGGAATCAAACATTTTCAGCAGGCTCCTTGATATTATTTTTAGATGTTGTCATATTACTTTTTCGCTCGCCGGGAGGAATGTCGTCCGGAGAGCTATTGTCGTACCCCCGGCGTCCGCGTCCGCGTCCGCGTCCGTCCGCGTGCAGAAAAACTTTAACCTTGCCCCCCGGCGAGCTTTGTTGTCTTTCTGACAACTCTTGTTTTAATTTGATTATGCCTCTATCAAAAGTGATTTAAAGCAGAAAAGAAAGTCTGCTAGTTTGAAAACGTCTACTAGATCGGATTATCATTTCAGAGTTTGTGCAGGGCAAAAGAGGGCTTGTAGCAAAATTGTGGTATGTAGGAGAAAAATATGCTTGTAAAAATGTCTAAGATCTTGGTTTGTTTGGCAGTTCACATCTGCACATCTACCTGTTCTATTGTCTCGATGTTAAATCTTGAATCTGCCAAGCAACGATGGCCTATCCCATTCACACGGACGCAGAGGTGCATCAGCTACTTCTTTTCCACGGCATTGAAACACCACCCGGGGTGCATCTGAAACGGCTCACTTTAATACTCCTCTCAAACACTTTGCAACATTCAGACAGAAACTGAAGGAGGAGCGGAGGCGTTTCAGAGACGACGTCGACTCTGTCTGAACACGGTTTTTGAGTGAAAGCTGGCACATGCATCTGCTGCATCTACTGAGCATTCATGGTGATGATCAGCGATTCCGAGATCGATCTCGGTGCCTATTTGAGCCTGCTGCGTGCGCATTCAGCAGGACCAGCTGCAGCTGGCTTGACTTAGCCGATCCTCCTCCACCTGCTGTTGGCTTTGTGCAATCAATTAAGCCAGTGATTCGCTGTTTGGGATATGGAAATCCCTGCTTTGGCGTTGATCCAGAATCTCAGGATCTGACTTATGTGCTGTAGGCCATAAGATGGAAATGAATTTGTTTGTGTTTTGTTTTTATATATGAAGCCCCCAGCTTAGACTTTTACTAAATCTAGCTTGTGAGCCAAGGCATGATAGTTTAGTCATGTAAGTATCCTAGTTGAGAGTAACAATATGTGACTGTGTTGTGCCCTGTTGAACATGGCTAACTGTTTTATGACTTTTCCTACTTCAGTGACCCAAGATGTCAGATTCAGCCCAAATACGGCGACGGGGTGCAGTGGACTTTGCTGCCTATTATGAGTACGCTTGTGCGGCCCAAGACTTAGTCCCTGTTCAAGTTGTCAAAGCTAACCTGAGCCAAGGTGCGCTGGACTTCAACGGAGACCGCATCGAACTAGGGGACTGGGCGCCGATACTTAACTCTCTGGCGATAAACAAACACCTTCACAGCGTGGTCATCAAGAGCTGCTATCAACCTGGACTAGGAGAACCAGGTTAGTTGTTCAGAAACCTTACGAATTCAAATAAAGATTAAAATTGCATTATTTTCACTTGTATGAGCGATCTTGAGAGAGAATGAAGGTTGACCTACTTTTTTTTTTTTTTTAATGTTCTTTGATTACTATGATTTATGTTACCCAGAACCAGCAATTTCATCTGAAGGTTGGTAAAGAGCACACAGTTGGTGCTCATAATTGCATACAGAAGTATCGTTTGGTATGATTAATCACTTGAAGAGTTGATTAACATTAACCTAAAGTTTACTTGCAATTTTTTCCTAGAACGTTATGCCTTCAGGTTTCATCACGTCTGTGTAGCTAATTGCAGTGGAGATTCAATGCTGACCACGATACTGTATGAAAAAGGCTGCAATTCCAACAGGTCTTACACAATATGACTGAAAATGTCTGCTAATCAAAATTAATAGTCAACGTAAAACTCATACTCTTTGCTTTCAAAACCGTGGGATACAGTGTCGAAAAACAACATCACTGACCAATTACTGACAGACCATTTTGTGACCTCAGTGATGGGCCATCCCACCTGGTGTGACTATGCTGTTTAAGTTGTATATATTACAGTAATGGGGTTATAGTTGTGTTCACGGAGGATGAGTCAAGGGAAAAAAAAAAAAGACCTGGCACTCCCACCAGAGAAATCCCGGATACATAGCAGGAAGAAGATTCCGGCGTTCCGGTCCAAGGACATGACGTTTCGGTTGTGTAAAGCCATTGGGGACTGCCTGAGTGTTTCTCCCTGCCTCCAAACCCTACGTTTACACGGCCTGCCTCTCAGAGAGAGAGACCTCATTGCGCTCACTAAGGTACTGTACTCATTTACTCTCTCTACACATACATGCACACATGCACGTGTACTACATGCGCATCTATCACACTACACACAGACATGCACCCTTGTACATAGACCACATTAATGTGATATTTGTCTGTCACAGCATAGGAAGTCCTGAAGCATTCCCAACTATTATTTTTAAGCTCAAGCGCAGTTTTGTTATGCAGCTGAACTGCGATCTAAGGCACACAAATGAGTTCACCTCTGAATGGCTCAAAACCCAAATTAGTGTTGGAGTAGCTTAGTCAAAGTCCTGACTTGAATATGACGGAGATGCTCTGGCATGACCTTAGACAGACAGTAAATGCTCATAAACGCAGTAGTTTTACAGTATGGTTGAATAAAGACAATTCTATGGAAGGGTGGGCCAAAATTCATCCACTGCAATGTAGAAGACTCCTTGCCAGTTACTGCTAATGTTTGCCACCAAAGGTGTCACAGCCAGCTATGAACCTATTCGACTTGCTCCGACCAGCTCCGCCCCCCCTTAGTTACTGTTGCTATGGGCCCCATGCAACGCAGCCAAGTTCTGCATTGAGAACAGCGCAGCGAAAGTTTGAGCATAACTCTCTCGCGCATATTCCGTAACCGTAAATATTACGGTTTGTCACTTACCGAATCTGTCCAGCAAAGTTGTCCAGAGTGGCCTTAACTATTTTACACAAAAATATGTCTATGAAATCAAAATTGTTAATGGGTGGAGATACAAGAGTCACAGTTAGGTGCTGGCAATTGAGGCAGCAAAGCTAAACACCCCATAAACAGCACATTGAGATCAAACCGGACAAAATGGTGGAATCGTACTGCGCGAGTAAAGCAGGGTTAGTAGTTTTCACATGTTTGACGCCATCACCCTATGGGCCGATAAGCTATTGTTGTGGTGTGGGGTCCATTGTCTGTCGTCTGGAACTTTTTTAAAATCTTTTTTTGATCAGATAAATTCTTTGTAAATTGGCCATAATATACTTCTAGACCATATTTCCAGTCACTTTTTTTCAGGTTTTTGATAGAATCATTTTAGTCCATTTTATGGGCTCTTGAAATTTTGGCCCCAGTGTTGAAGATGGGACAAAAATTTTATTTTTTTTCATTATTTCTCAAAAACTGAATTTTTTTTTTCTAAATCAGGCAATCAGCTTGCCTTGTACCGTCAATGTACAGCGCGAGCACCATTTTGATTTAATCGACGGAAGTGGGTCTAGTGAGGTGCGCTGTACTTTGGGTCTTATGGAGAATATGCAAGATGGCCTGTGAAGGCCAAATGGTTGCAGATGGAGATAAAATTTGTATTATTGACATATAGGAAGTCATGTATGACCTATAATTTAGCAGTGTTAAATCTGACGTCAGATGATTTTTAAAGGTCAAACTCGTGGTCAAGGAAAATATTAACAATGTTAAAAGATAAAACTTAATTTAAAAAAATTATTTCTCAAAAACTGTCATAACTTTTTCTCTTAATCTGGTAATCACCTTACCTTGGTACACTTTATGTGCAGTGTGAGTGCCATTTTGATTGAATTGACAGAAATGGATCTAGTGGGGGCGCTGTACTTTAATATTGGGTCTTAAGGAGAATGGGAAAAATGGCCTGTGGAAGCTAAATGGTTGCAGACAGAGATTAAGTTTGTATTATTAAAATATAGGAAGTCATATGTTGATAATACAGTGATTCAAAGGTCAAACTTAACGTCTCATAACTTGTATCATCACCCTAAGATTGCTTGCCAGTAAGCTGCCGGATGCTTGGTCCAATTTTTCCAGATTCTCAGAATCTTTCCATGATATTATGTGTAGTAGTTGATGAAAACCCCAAATTCTGTACTATTTTACCTTGAAAAATGTTACTCATAAATTGTTATTCAGTGTTTCACAGAGGGGTGAATCTGAAAGACTTAGCCTTTCTGGGATGCTTTTTTCATACATAATGTTACTGACCTGTTGCTATTTAACCTAATTAGCTGTGAGATCTTCTGCTTGGTGTTTTTGTTTAGCCTCGTGGCGAAAAGTTGTCAGTTAACCCAGCTGGCAACTTTTCAAGTCTTCCAGTTGCCCCATCCCAACTTTTTTGAAACATGTTTGCATCAAACTAAATTAGCAGATTTTCTTCAAAAACAGTAAAATTTCCCAGTATTAACACCTAATTTGTTGTCTTTTTACTATGTTCAGTTGAATGCAGAGTTAAAATGATTTACAAATCATTCTTGATGCCACAATCACTTAATTGTTTTTCTGACTATGTGCCTGATGATGGGGCTATCTTGAGTTCACTTAGCTTTTGTTTGGAATTGTTCTTATTTGGAATGGTTTCATTCATATTATTCATTCATGATGGAAGTTAATATCATATGATTTGTTTCCATGAATGCTTCTGACCCCTGCCTCAGACTGTGAATGCCTTGTGTGTGTCTTTCCTCTCTAGGGTCTTGCAAACAGTTCCTCTTTGGAGAGCCTATCCCTGGCATATTGTCCTATTGCTGACGAAGGATTGCAGAGTAAGAGCCTGGTCTTTGGGGTCAAGATACTTTTCAAGTATCAAGTTGGGGTCAAGTTTATGAATTTTATTGAAGATAACGTAGTTTAGAAATTCTTGGAATACAAGAGACTTTATGGTCTTGCTTTGCATTATCTGTTTCATTGCACTGTGTTTTATGGCCTTTTATAATTGAGGGTAATGCGTGATGATATCATGTTAAAGGAAGCAATGCTTAGTTTTTTTTCTTGTATGTTTGTAAGCAATCTGCCAAAGTATAAAGTACTCCACTTCAATCAAGACTGTGGATTTCACCGGCTGCAATTTGACCTGGCGGGGTTCAGAGCATATGGCAAGTATTATTAAGGTAAGCCTGTCGCATCCCACCAGACTACTAACATTTAGTAGGATCTATTCTTTTCAGCAACGACTCAGTGTATTCAGTAGGATGGTGCTGAAAATCCCTGAGGGAAATAGTGGGTCACGTGGCTGACGTGACAGCCCATTTGGACAGTGTGGACATGCGTAGCCTTCCTCCTTCATGTATGTGGGCGGAGCTGACTGCGCTGGACTAATGTTCATTGTACAACTCTTTCGCGCTGCAGCATCAGGCCACCAGGAGGAGGGGTGACGTGTGGGCAGAGAGCCTGCGCTACAGGAAGCCCAATCTGGAGCGCATGGGCGGGATCCGCAGGATCACTCTGAACTGCAACACGCTGATCGGAGACTTAGGAGCCCACGCTCTCGCAAAGGAGCTGGCTGAGGACCTGTGGGTCAAAGGTCAGCACGCCTGCCCCTAATACTGCGCTTTCATTGGTCGAGGTAGATGGTGACTGCAATCCAGAAGTAATGATGCAGTATGCTAGACGTGAGCGCAACCACAAGATTTGACAGGAATGTGAAACTGTTTCGTCTGTGAGGGCAGACGGTGCTTGCTGTTGGAGACGAATATAAGGTTTCACATTGTTATAATCAATTGAGATCCATCCTGTCTGTCATCTGATTGGCTTGTTTCGAGTTAGAGTCATGGGATGGCTTGGGCCGTTCCCATCTGTCTGTTATCTGATTGGCTTATTTCTGGTCAGGGTCATGGGATGGCTTGAGCCCTTCCCAGCTTTACGTGGGTGGGAGGCAGGAATGCACCCTGGGCTGTTCACCCATTTTTCACCAGGATCACACACACCATTCACTCGCACATACATACCCATGGGCATTTTAGAGCCTTCAGTTGTCCTGACATGCTGGTCTTTAGACTGTGAGGGGAAACTGGAAGACTCTGAAAAATTATGCAAACTCCAGTCAGAAAGGCCCCCTGACCTTGTCTTGAAGGAGGAGCGCTACTAACTGTGCTACTGTGCTGCCTCTAAAGAAAAGACGTGTAGTAGCATTAAGCAGCTAATTTTCTGTTTTGCCAAA
Organism: Gymnothorax reevesii; assembly: GCA_029721435.1. Taxonomy (NCBI): domain Eukaryota; kingdom Metazoa; phylum Chordata; class Actinopteri; order Anguilliformes; family Muraenidae; genus Gymnothorax; species Gymnothorax reevesii. The sequence goes on along the minus strand of CM056580.1, from coordinate 35,001,896 downwards.
GCAGATCTAAGTGCCCTCCCAAGTGCAATCCTTCTTCCTCTTCAGGTCTGACTAGAGTCTGTATACCCACTGGTATATTTTTGCCCTCATGCCAGCTTGGCGTCTTTCCAGTACAGTCACAAAATTGCCACTGTGCAGCCAGCCACATGCCTCGATCTATTTGAGTGTAACATCTGTTAAGATGGATAGGTTGAGAGATGGATAGATAGATTGTTACTTACCCCTCAGCCCCAAATAATTTGGGCTGCGCCATCTTGAATTTGCATCCACGGCTGAAGGGTAACGCCTGCTTTGCGGGACTATGTTATATTCACGTCACTGCATTAAAATAATGAATTACGAAATGTTTACAATTAAGGAGAGAGTAGGGAAAAAAATTAATGCGCATTTATTAACACGCGCATTTGCGGACACCTGCTCACGTCCTCTCTTCTGTGGAGGGGGTTTGCCGGGACAAAAGTGTGCGTGCGTTGCGTTCGTGTCTGCGTGGCTGGGTGGGTGGGTGGCAGGCAGCCAAAATCAATGAAGGTTCACTCTCATTATGGAGATAAATGAGGGACTTGGAGTTTCCTTAAGATATCTTGAAGAAAACCCAGAGTGCATCTTGTGAAAGAATTTTTATTTATTTATTTTTTTAGAATTTCCTCAACTATCCTAACCTCCTGTTCTGGCCTCTTTTCCTTGCCCCTCCTAATGGGTGTTGTCTCAAGTAAGGAAATTGGTTAAAGAATGGTAGGTGTCGGGATGTGGAAAAAGCGGTGAACGAGCCTGATCAGCTTTGTGCGCTTAGAGCGGCTGCTTGAACTAAAAATGAGTGGTGGCCTACTACTGTTGTGAGGAATGTAGCTTCCTCTGACAGCTCCAGTGTAGCTGGTGTAGCCGTTTGCCCCTGGCTGATGATGTGGTCATGGCGATGGTGTTGCCGTGTGTCCCCGGCTGATGATGTGGTCATGGCGATGGTGTTCTCGTGTGTCCCCGGCTGATGATGTGGTCATGGCGATGGTGTTCCCGTGTGTCCCCGGCTGATGATGTGGTCATGGCGATGGTGTTGCCGTGTGTCCCCGGCTGATGATGTGGTCATGGCGATGGTGTTCCCGTGTGTCCCCGGCTGATGATGTGGTCATGGCGATGGTGTTGCCGTGTGTCCCCGGCTGATGATGTGGTCATGGCGATGGTGTTCTCGTGTGTCCCCGGCTGATGATGTGGTCATGGCGATGGTGTTCTCGTGTGTCCCCGGCTGATGATGTGGTCATGGCGATGGTGTTGCCGTGTGTCCCCGGCTGATGATGTGGTCATGGCGATGGTGTTCCCGTGTGTCCCCGGCTGAAGATGTGGTCATGGCGATGGTGTTGCCGTGTGTCCCCGGCTGATGATGTGGTCATGGCGATGGTGTTGCCGTGTGTCCCCGGCTGATGATGTGGTCATGGCGATGGTGTTCCCGTGTGTCCCCGGCTGATGATGTGGTCATGGCGATGGTGTTCCCGTGTGTCCCCGGCTGATGATGTGGTCATGGCGATGGTGTTCCCGTGTGTCCCCGGCTGATGATGTGGTCATGGCGATGGTGTTCCCGTGTGTCCCCGGCTGATGGTGTGGTCATGGCGATGGTGTTCCCGTGTGTCCCCGGCTGATGATGTGGTCATGGCGATGGTGTTGCCGTTTGTCCCCGGCTGATGATGTGGTCATGGCGATGGTGTTCCCGTGTGTCCCCGGCTGATGGTGTGGTCATGGCGATGGTGTTCCCGTGTGTCCCCGGCTGATGATGTGGTCATGGCGATGGTGTTCCCGTGTGTCCCCGGCTGATGATGTGGTCATGGCGATGGTGTTCCCGTGTGTCCCGGCTGATGTGGTCATGGCGATGGTGTTCCCGTGTGTCCCCGGCTGATGGTGTGGTCATGGCGATGGTGTTCCCGTGTGTCCCCGGCTGATGATGCAGTGTTTGTGTGTTTGTTACAGCTGTGGACCTGCAGAAATGTGGCATCTCCGATGAGGGAGCACAAGCACTGCTGGAGGCGCTGAGCACAAACCGCTCCCTTACAGTGCTGGACCTGCGCAGAAACCCTCTCGTGGGTGAGCTCATGCACTCACCTCTCACACACTGCGCATTAATAACACTCACTGCACATTTAAAGACACATTTACACGTACACAGCCTTGCTTTTGCGAGGGGGGGTTAAATAACGGTCCTATCCGTCAGGCTTATGCAGGCACAAATGTATATGGACTCTCAGCATGCAGTTCCCTAACTAAATGTACACCTGAGATTTCAGACTTCAGTTCTGGAGAGCCATAGTGTCTGCTGGTTTTTATGTCTGTAATCTGCCCATTTAAGCCTCAGAAAGAAGCTTTTCAGACTCAGTAACTTACTAGTGACCTACATTAAGATTTTAAGGTGCAGGAAAGCATCTACAACCCCAACTTGGAAAATTAACTTTAATAGAAGGTAGTGATTTTAAAATTTACTTTGACTTTAATGTAGATGGCATGAAGACAAGATGTTTAATGTTTGTCCCCCACCGCATAGAACGCGCAAAGCGGCGGGACATATTATTCACGAGCGTCCGTCCGTACGCCTTGAATCCTTGTCAGCAAGATATCTCAAGAATGAATTGACGGATTTTCTTCAAATTTCATGTCAACATGTATTAGGGTGATACCCAGGCGCCAGTCAGTTTTGGTGACCTTCGCGTCACTTTCAAGGTCACACTGAGAGATTGCTCATTTTGACACGATTTCACATTTTGTGCTGGGGGACAAAGACACGTTAGTGGCAAATACTTGTTTTTCTGGTCCCCTTCATTATTTTTTTTTTTTGGTAAAATTGCATTTATTCCTGCCATTAAGGCCAGGAATGCATTCCACAAAACTTTAAGTCTAATAATGAGGGAGAAAATGAATAATGTTGTAATTTGAAACGGCTGATATCAGCATGTGATTGTAATCATAATTTGGCTTCGAAAGCAAATAGTCATTGCAAAGCAGCAGCCAGGAATGGCCTAGTCCTTCTGGAGCAAAGATGGGCTGAGGATCGCCAATTTGCCTGCAATTGTGTGAAAGACACGCTTCTCTTGCATGGTAATACTCACACAGTTGCTGCAAGCCTGTTGACATTATTTGATTCAACAGTACATGCCACAAACCTTGTTCCGTAGCAGAATGCATCGTCCTATTTGGTTCAAGCCCCCAGTGGGGCTTAGGGTCCTGACTTCTGTTGGGAAGAACCTTGCTCTTGGGCCCTTGGCAAGGCCCTTAATGCCAAAATTACACCAGGGTCTCTACCCCCGTTTGTCTCTATCCCCTCCTCACTTGCAACTGTTCTCGCCTAGAATTTCTCCTAGAACAGGCAATATGCTGAATTTGTTTAAAAAAAAAAAAAAAAGGTTGGCCATCAATCTCGCTAGGAAATGCTTCAACGCAACAAGATAATATCCTTTTCACATAGACGATTGACAAGTTGATGCTGAGTGCCAAGAGAACCCCACAGCCCTTAAAAAATTATTAATAAATGGTAGCATCGACCTACTGCAACAGACAGGTCACTGCGCCAAGGTGAAAAGTCAAATCCACCAGTGACCCTTATGTTGCACACCTACCCCTCACAAGGAACTTGCATAACAAATTTTAAGCTGCTGTGGTCAGTCCTTTTGGAAATGTGGCCTGGACAAAATTTTGGAGTTCAAGGTCACTGTGCAAAGGTCAAATTCAATAATTTCCCTTTTCCTGCTCAACTGTCACAGGGAATCTGCATATCAAATTTGAAGTTGCTTTGTTTACTGTTGGTAGTATGGCCCAAGCAGAATTTTTAAGTTTAAGGTCACTGTGCCAAGGTCAAGTATCAAAACCACTGACCCTTTCCTCTAGATTCCACCAGGTGTGTATCTGCAACCTCCAACTGGACGTGAGGGTCTGCTAAAGGTGGCGTAGTAGTATCGTTAGATAGTAGCTGCCTCTTCCCTGGTGCCTTGGTAGGATGTGTCCTTGGTAGGCTTCAGTTATGAAGCAGTGGCTTTGAAGGCTTCTCTTTTGAGACGGTCCACCAAGACCTGGTTGGCATCGTCGGAAATGTTGATATTTACATGCCTTTTTTGCTTAGTGTGGCGAGCAATTTCATTCAGTCAGTTTTTTTTTTTCCAAGCTTGCGCTTCAAGTTATCAAGCCATATGGACTTACAGGAAGTACTGGACTTGGCTTGCTGACAAATGTTTTCTTACTGTTTCATGGGTGCCTGTCAGCATTTAAGCTTGTTTAAATGTCTCTGGTATTTTGAATATAGTAATGCATTTCTGAGGTTCTGTTCTATATTGTATATTTTTATTTACATCTACCACCCAATTCCACTGCAGCTTCGCTCTGCTATCCACTGCATTTTTTTTTTTGTATGAAAACATGCTTTCTGTGTAAACAGAGTTATTGGATAAATACAGTATACAGCCACAAAGGATACCCACCTGTCCTTCAAAATCCAGTCGATGGATTCGTTCGCATTAGGACGACGTAGCAGCCTAAAAATGCGGCCGATGTTTCGAGAAGCTGCCATAGACAGTGTTATGTGTGAATTACTTGACGTTACGGTAACGCTTACTTGTCCCTTAGTGGTTAATGTGGCAGATTTTGAAACGCAAATTAGGACAATGAAGACCTTGCTCTGTTGTACACCGTAAAGGTGCGTTTACTGGCGCTCGACTATGCGGCGACAACTATGCGACTATGACTATTTTTAAATTGCTTAATATGTTTTTTTAGCACGTGACAATGACAACGTGACTACGCGACAAAAAAAAAATCCGATTGCTCGATGGGGCATTCCAGATCCTGCAAGTAAAACAGGGGATTACCAGCATTTAATGCCACTCTCAGTGAGACAACAAGTGCTTTCTGGGCAATTTACCCAAGAAAATGCCGGAAAAGGAGTTCTCGGCATTGAGGATGTGGAACGCCTGGTCGAATTAGTTCGTAAAAATACCTTCGTCTATGACTGCACTCGATCTGATCATATCGACAATTTTTTTTTCTGTTTTTTTTTCTCCGTTTGATTGCAAGCAATGCCACAATTCCAGTCGCAATGTCCTCAGCCAACCAACATACAAGTGTTGAATGGACTGGTTCCATGATGGAAATGCCCGAGGACTCCAGGCACAAACCAGAAATTTGTTGTCGAGTGTAGTCGTCGTCGCATCTCAACTTGTCGCATAGTCATAGCCGCGTAGTCGAGGGCCGGTAAACGCAGCTTAAGACTGAACTGAGGGAAAAAGAATTTCATCCAAACCACATAATTACTTTGTGTCTTCATTCCCTAAATGTTTATTAAGCCTTGTGCAAAGGAATGGCAGCTCGAAAAAGTGGTATATACTTCACTGTCCTAACTTCTTTCAAAAAATGTGTTGCAAGAATCACAACTGTAATCAGGGATGTGATTTTTCCGCTAATTTACGGAATTTCACTTTTTTATCTTCAAAAAAAAAAAAAAAATCAGATTTCATATCTACAGCATTCCGACTTTTAGTATTTCTGTAACTGAATTGATCTTATGCATGCTGGATTCTGCAGAACTTCGTTTTCAAATACAGCCAGCTAAGGCACTTCCGTTCAAATGTCATGCTGTGTGGGCAGGGGCCGCGGCGGCAAGTTCCAACACTGCGGAAAAGAAACGACTTTGATATTGCGGATATTCGAGACGACAGATAGTTTGTAGTATAGTAATAATAATTAATAGTCCATAAACCTGTATTTTGTGTAGCCCATTCGGCTAGTGGAGCGAGGATGAAGCAGTCTTGTAGCCTAAGTTTCAGCGGCGTGAGTGGTTGACGGCTGAACACTGCTGCGTCCTTTTATGTAACTCGTCGAGACAAATGCTGTACACCGCTGGTAAGTTGCGTGGTTGGTTCAGTGTGTATCTGTATCCCCCAGGAGTGCGAGTGTGTGCTCGTCTTAGCTCTTTAACGCACCTTCGCCAGCTCCCATTAATGGTAGTATGGCCAGTCATACAATAACATTGCATTACGTAAGCTTACCAACAAACCCGATTGACCTTTATTTTCCTACCTCAGTTTCGCACACTTTTAATATGAAGCATTATTGCCCTACATTTTGACTTTGGTACTTTGGTGAATGCTGAATTAATTGGTTACTGTGGCCAGCATAAGCACGGGTTATCAGTGCTAACGCAGCTGGGCGTCTAGCTCCAAAGCTAAATCATGGTTATTTCATCAGCTGCCCAGCCAATCCATGACCTTAGCAATATTAGCAAACAATACCACTACGACACACAACTTTTATGTCGCGTCGTATAATTAAAGGTACTTCAGGACCTCGACGAGGAGCCCTTCCTCGTAGTTTCACTTTTGTTTTTTCATGTCATGGAGCGTCACTGGACACCGAATATCGCCGAATGTGGGTAGTTAGTGACACTGTTTTCCATTGTTGTTTGGCTTATTCACTAGATTAATATGTAATGCATAATATGTAATGCATATTTCCAGGAGTTCCATCAGGATTGTGTTTTTAGTCAATAATTTGAAAGCTGAAAATACTCGCAGAACTCATAGATGGTTTCTACAGATGATTGGATAAAGAAAAAAGATTTACTAGTAGTATGCATCCACAGTGATCTTATGTTCTTATTATTTCATTTTTGCTATTGCACAGTACATTCACGGAAGTCTAAATTCATAAAATCCCATGAGCATGTGACTTTGTGATAAGATTTTGGAGTTGACTAAGAAGTCAACGATTTTATTGATATATTGGCTATATTCAATTAATGTTATTTGAGTTTTATCTGAGTGCAATAGTCGCAGATTAAATTCTTTACAGGCTTGGAGCTTGTGACTAACTTTGACTTGACTTAGAAATCAAAGATTGCATGTGTTTGTTGGCTTGAATACACATTGGATAATAATTCAGTTTTTTATTATTTTATTGAATTCTTAGTACACTTAGGGCACTAAAAATCAGTAAAATCTAGGAGCTTCAGGGATAATTTCACTTCACCCACATCACATCCCTGTGTAATGAGTTTAAAAATAGAATTCCTTTGGTGAAATGTGCAGTAGTATTTTTCTCTACATAACACAGGCCAAAGTTAATTTACAAATCCTCGCTTTCAATTTCAGTTGTAATTCAATACTGCACCAACTTTTTATGATTTGGAGTTGAAAACCAGTTGACACTCTCTTGCCTTCCTGGCTATGCACACAGACACATGCTACAGGTATCATGGGCTGTCGTTTGATATGATTGCATTGTGCTGGAGATGAAAGAGAAGTTTCTGGAAAGTGGAGCTAGTGGATAGACTCCAGGCTGGCTGGAGATCAGACAGGAAAACATTCCCTGCTTTGAGTGCTTGTACACCCCATGTGCACACAGGCTTATTAAAGGTGACATGGAATGGTTAAATGGGGTATTTATCCTTGTTCTGTGATGTGACATATGGACAACAAAATTTTGGTTGGGTCTGTAATGCCTCAGAAGCTTCCTAAAAATCTCTCAAAAAGCTGTGTGCGGGATTTTGAACGCATTGTTTTGCACCTATTTGGCGACCTCTCTGGCTTAACTGGCAACCTCATTATGAAATGCAAGCACTTGACGCTGATTGGCTGGCTTTGCTGCCACTCTAAAGAATGTAATTTCACTTAGAATGGTAGGGAAAATGGAAAACACTCGCCAGCTTTGAGCACGGACAGACCAACTTTATGCAGCTGTGGCATATTCAGAGATTCAGACTTGTATGCTTGAGCCTGAATCGGATAGGGACACTGAACTGGAGGAAGAACCCGACCAGCAAAGGCTGGATTTAAACCTTTCTGAATGGTATGTATTTTTGAAGGGTTTTTTTTTTCCTTTTCTTCCCAAACGTATTAACCATTTCTTATCCAAAGGCTTATGCATTCAGAGTGAGTCTCTCGCATTGATGTTCTTGTGCCGTAGTCAGCAAGTATTCAACCAAAGCGCACTGAAGAAATTCATTTGCAGAATTTAAGTCCTTGTGCAGTAAGTTAAGCCATTTCACATGCATTACAGTGGATTTCCCCACTAGTGACACAGAAATCGATTATGACTCTGGAATTCTCTCGCTTGTCTTTACTGAGGGATTGGAAGCAATGGAATTGCATAAAGACGTGTATGCAAATTATTTTGAAGGGGAGGAAACAGAATGAGGGGGGGATGGGGCAGTGAGATGCATGTGACATCATATGTATCCTTTGTTCAGATTGGCCCATTTTCTGGCGGTCATTTTTAAAAGAGGAATTTTTATGAAAGGGAGATGTTCAGAATGTCAAGCACTTCTTGTGTGTTCTTGAATGCGGATAGACTTCCGTTATTTAGCATAAACAAGGTAAGAATGGTCTTTACCCTCGGCCCGACTTCAGGCCGAAGGTTATTGTCATCATTTCGTCGTCTGTCTGTCTCTGTCTGTCCGTGTGTGCACCTCTAAAGACAGCATCAATAAGCTAGTTACCCATGCCAAAACATTCGCGGTAATGTAGGGAATCCAGGCCAGGAAAGACCTTTTCAGATCGGACCATTTTTTGGGGGAAAAATTGCATTTTTGGCGTTTTTGAAAAAAACTTTGTCGTGGACTGATTTTGATGAAGCATTTGAGCTAGGGGGTTTATACGTGGGGGAATGATCATATATATGCGGGGCTTTAGATTAGTGAAAAAAATTTGAATTTTCCAAAATTTTTGTGGGACTTGGGGAATTTTTGTATTTGTAAATGTATGTTCTTTGGAATTCTACTTTGGTTATTGTGTAATTGTTCTGGGACGCTTCATAAGTCAGGCCGAGGGTGTTCAAACGCGGGCGTTTCTTGCTGATTGAATGTCACCTTTAAGGCTATTTGATCGATCATTGTTGGTGATTTGCACACACAACTGCTGACTTAGGACAATTCTCTCTTTTCAGACAACAACCTTGTAAAGTCCATCATCGAGAAGGTCCTTATGAACACTGGAGACTCTGAGGTCAGTGTCATGGCGAGGAACACTCACGCACACAGACGCACTCGCCTGCACACTCAACTTGCACAATAGCACACTCACGCGATGTAAACTGTCAGTTTAGTTTCCATAAAATTCAATCATTCATCTTTCCCGTACTGGCCATAGTTGTATGTGCTGTAGGTGCTGTGTGGTACTGCTCTGTGATGAGTAAGCAGCATTGACTGGAGGCAGTCTGTGTGCTGTGTGTTTATGTCCTTTTGAATGTGTCTGTATATTGCATGTGCCCGTGTGTGTGTTCAGTATTCCTGGATCAAGCCTCCAACACATAAAGAGACTCAGAAAAGCAGAGGACTGAAGGGAGCCGGCGGAAACTCGGTCTACAGACTCGGTACAGTGATATTTATGTTCACCTGTGTACCCATGAGCACAGATGTTTATGCACACGCAGCATGTCCTCCTGAATCTGTACTTCTACACACACACACACACGTTTGTATACCTGCTCTTGTAAGGACATTGCGTTGACGTATATTTGTTCAGCTCAGCCTATCTCGAACCCTGACCAAAACCCTAGTTTTAACCAATTGCCCGTGGTCCTCTGTAATCCTCCGTGAGTACCGCCCAAAGTGTCTGCTTGTATACCTGTTCTTGTGAGGGCATTGCGTTGACTTATTTGTTCTGCTAAGCCTTTCTCGAACCCTAACCAAAACCCTAGCTTTAACCAATCGGCCGTGATCCTCTGTAATCCTCCGTGAGTACCGCACAAAATATCTGCTCAACGTCAGATGTCCTCACAACATCCAGGGCCCAATTTTAACTATCTAAGCGCACAGTCTGAAGTGTGTGGCACAAGTGCATTTGAGGCGTGTCTAAATCCATTTTTGCTAGTTAAGTAGGGGGTTATCCGGGGGCAGTGCAAGGCGCAAGGTTCAATGGCGTTGCACTTAAGCTCGTAATTAATCATAGGCGTGTTTTAGGCGTAACCCGAAACAAGCCAAACGGAATGTCACCTCCCATGTCCTGTAAAAGCCAGATGCGCTAGCACCTTGGCAAACTGCTATTATAAGGGCGTGGGGTGGGGGGGGGGGGGGGTGCCTGCTGCAGATGAAAGGGTCTGTGAAGCACGCAAATAAATCATTACTTGAACAAGTACGAAAACCAGTGCACAGTAATCTCTAAAAATGTAATTATATCATTTTTTTTTAAATATTGTTCAAAATTATTTTATTCATATCCTGAGGTCAATAAACATCATAGTGAGTTTATGGGACTGCATTTGAACTTTACATTACAACTGGTAATATAGAAGAAGCATATGAGGAAAATAAAGGATATTAAATTCAGGGTCGCGCATAGAACAATTTCCCCGCTGTAGCGGGGAACGACCGGCAGAAATTAAAACGAGTGAGAAAAATAGCCAGCGAGAGAGAGACGAAAATGATGTTATTATGCCCCTGGAATCTAAGATTCGGGGGCATATAGTTTTTCACCTGTCTGTCTGTCCGTCCGTCCGTCTGTTTGTCTGCAGCGGGGGAAAAAAACTTTAACCTACAATACTTTAACCTGCCGCCGGGGGCATCAGTGTTCCACGAACACAGCTTGTTTTGATTATGCTACGGTAGCCCCTTGAATAATATCTGACAAGTGAAAAGAACTTGCTTCCGATTGTGTGATGATTGAAGGTCAAGTCAGATACATGGAATTTATTCGGATTAATTGCAGATGTTGCCAATGTCTCAGTTGCTTTTACTGCCACTAAAAAAGTCGTGTTTTTTTTTTTTTGTGGCCACTGCAATTTACAATTTGGCTGAAAAAAAATAATGAAGACATTTCAAATGAAATGCGGGGCTTTGTATTTGATAAGACAAGCGGGACAGGTAGGCTGCAGGCACTTAATAATAACTTAATAATCAGGTTGGATTCAAAATGTATTTTTCAGATAATTGCGGAAAACGGGTTGTCCCATGCAAGACTTATCAAAAGATCTGAAGCGCATTTCAGCACTTAAAGCATTTGTTTGGTTGCAGTTTCTGTTTTGCGTGATGAAAGAAAAGTCTATGCACGGTTTTGTGTGCATGCAGTGCGTCGTGTAATGAATACATAGGCTAACCATTGTCCCCGAACAGCCGCCCCTCCAGGAGGGATCTTCGGAAAAACTGCAAGAATGTGACAGAACTCACTGATATCAAGAAGTCGTAGCTTTATCCTGAAGAATTTTCAAACACCGGAATGGATGACCTCACGTTGAATCGCATATTGCCTGATGGAACAGGTTCACTGAAGAATATAATAGGCTGTATCACAGCATGCCCTGATGTGTGGACGTCCGTTGCACAAAATATTCTGACATGCATTTTTTTTAATATCTTGACAAAATCTCTCAAATTGTTATCTCTTTATTTTTAATCGGTTGCATGCGTTGCTGCTCGTCCCTGCATTTGTATAATGTAATAAGCAGAGTGTACCTGCGTTGTGCAGTTGCCTGCAAAGATGCATGATGCTATCTGACTATGCACCCTGAAATGAGCTGACAAAAACTGATGATTTTAGACCTGGTTTTTGCTGGTCAATAGCACAATCGCTTTTTTCAGTCTCAAGATTGCAATGCGTCACAAAAGCGCTTGACCACAGCTCATTTTAAGACCAGCACGCCCATGGGAGCTCAGTTTAGCGCCATTACACTTTCTACTAATATAAATATGGCGTTGGACGGGATTATGGTATCTGCGCTGGTACATAAACTAACAAAGGCACTGGCGTCATTCTCTGTGCCACTATGCGCCAGGTGTAAGATGGTGACCCAAAAGTTTCTCTACTAGATTCGCGCAAGTATCGCTATGTAAGCACATGTGCACACATACAAATGCACCATGTCCTGTACAGTCTGTACTCTTGTATATGTGTACACACACACACACACACACACACACACACACACACACACACACACTAACACACAAACAACATGTCATCCTCAATATGTTCTCGTTTATTGCGGCCTTTGGGCTGCATCAGGAGAGACGATTCACCAAAAAGTGAATGATCTGAGCACAAAAAACATCCTACTTCTTTATTTATTTATTTATTTTTTTAAGTTTTGTACACCCAGGTGTGAGTTTTGAATTTAATATCAAATATTTTTATGATGATTCTGCCTTTGTATTCCGAGAGACTATATAAGGGAATTTCTCTGTTTCCAGCCTTTTCCCCAAAAAGTTCTCAGCAGCAAAAGATATGCACGCACGTTACCTGTCACCTCATCTGCTCCTCTATATGCATGCACTCCGAACACACAGACCTGCACCGTGTTATCTACATTGTGTGTATCTGTGTGCACTCTCAGATGACAACACACACTCACGTGCGGGTTACGAGCTCGCCTTAGTTACTGCTGTTCTGTGTGATCCTTTGTGCACACAGGTGCTCGGGGTGCTGCCTGTGGTGGTGGCAGGAGTTCCCGCAGCTTGCGGCAGCACACCCGCTCAGTTCGGGCAATCCCCTGGCGCTCGGCTAGACGGGCCGCGGGCAGAAGGTGAGTACGCAAGCTGCCTCAGCTCAGATGAGGGGAGAGGCTCGATGCCTGTGTTTTTATTTTATGTGTGTTGAGAATGCTTTTGAATGTGTGCCCATTTGGGAGTTGAAACGATGTGTGTGGACACATGCCTTGATGCACTGCATAAGCATGTGCGTTAATGTTTGTAACCACTCTGTCTCATTACAGAGCGCTCGCTAAAGATGTTGCCGATCACTCCTTTCAGGTAAGGCCTAAACATAGCTGAGCCTGCTGCACCCTGGTCCATTACAGGATATTTGCTCTCTGACCTTGTACTAGAACACATGCTTTGACCTGCTTAAGCACATGTAAGTTCACTCACGCTTTCACGCACACACACACACTCTCTGTAATGTGCTGGCGTAGGAGCCTGGCAGTGTGAGGATCATGCTGGAGATGGAGTCGGAGTCGGCGGAGAGCGAGCCACAGACCCCTTCAGTGCCGAGCCCTCAAGAGTCCATCACACTGCGCCAATACAAAAGGCTACAGGTAATGTACACATTTGTGCTCGGAGCACCTGCATAAACAACTGTATGTAATGCAAAGCTTTGCTCATGACTTCAGCTACTGTGCACCTTTTCACACTGTAAACTGTTATTAACTACTACAAGTGAGATGCACCAGTGCAAACGGCTACATAAAATCTAAGCTTTTCCACACGTACTGTACACCTTCACGCTGAGTCTACTGTTATGAACCACTTCAGATAACGTATACCTTTACTGGCGGTGCACCAGTACACATGGCTTCAAATAATGTAAACCTTCATGCACAACTACTGGCACTGTACTTCTTTGCACACATTCAATTTAAAAAAAATGATACAGGTAATGTGCACTTTTATACCTGGAGCACCAGCGCAAATCACTGTATTGTAAACCTTTACACGCATCTTCAGTTACTATGCACCTGCACGCACTCTCAGCTATTATGTACAACCACAGGGAGCGTACATCAGTACAAATGGCTACATATGAAGTAAACCTTTCAACAAAACTTCTCGCACTGTGCACCTTTGCAAACTGGACAGTATTGGTATGAAATGATCACTGGAGTTGTTGATCTCATTTTTGTTAAAATGGATGATTGTTTGTTGGAAAGGGCTCAGTTGACAAAGAAAGCAGTGAGCTTACATCAAATTGTGGAAAAAAGTATGACTATCTTTACAGTGATGTTAGCATTGACCTAGATGGTGAACACAGGTTTTTTTTTAAACCTGTGTTGGAGCCAGCCAGGGTGACACTAGTGAGCTACAGCTCTACGGGGGACCAAGAAATGCAGCTCGACAGTGAACTCTTGTTGTGAGTGCTTGTGCGTTACACTAGCGCGGTGTTGTTTCACTTGCAGGTGGAGTTAGAGGAGTACCGGCGCAGACTGACTGAGGAGCGGACGGCGAGGGTGCGAGCTGATGTCCGTTTAGCAGAGGTAGGCTTAGTTCTGTGTTTGGTCGTACAATAGTCGATGTCTGGGGTATTCCCGCATTCATAATATTTGTGCGTTTGGGGTTAAAATGGTTATTGTATTGTTTGTAATAGGCCAGCACATGTAATAGTGGTTCTCTTCTAAATTTTGTTTGTGTATTGGATGGTAAATTATGGATGGCTTGCATGTTTAAGTTTTGTGCAGTGGTTGTTGATTGGCCCGTTGTTGGGGGCGGGGCAGTTGCAGCTGGAGGTTAGTCAGCTGCGGAGTGAGAAGGCATCGCTGTTGGAAGCGCTGCAGAGCCAGGCTGAGGTCAGCGCCCTGGATGATGAGGCCGTGCTGGAGAGCATAGAGACGGCCTTCCGCAAGTTCCACGCCTTCTTGGACCTGCTGAAGGATGCTGGGTAAGGGGCACGGACTGCGGTCGAGTACCATTACATGACTCGCCACTCTCTCTCACTCTGTCTGGAGGGGCTCGTGAGGGGGTAACTGACCATAGAGGTGGGAGGTGACCACATTTAAAATAAACACTGTCTCAATGATCCTACAATGCCAGATTTTGGGACCCCCCCTTGAAAATGAGATGGTTCATCTCAAGGGGCTATCCCGTCAATAAATAAAAATTCAAAAATTTTTTGAACATTTATTTTGGCCATAACTTTTTTGCATGTTCTTGCAAGAAACGGAGTTCCTACCTGTGCTGAAAATCCTTAAAGATGCTTTCTAGGTTTGGAAAATGCTTTATTTTTGAATGAAGTGCTAGTAACTGCTTGAAATTAAATGGTAGCTGCATTACTGAGATAATAAATCACTATCTATGAAAAGTGTGCAAATTTGAGTTTGGAAATGGTATAGTAGCTCTGAAGAAAGTAGACGTATACTTGACAATATTCAGTGCTGGTATATGTAGTGTTAAATTATGTTTGATCAATTTTATGCTCACGGGCAAATTATTGTGCTCATTTTTTAGGCATAATACCCAGCTCTGCTACCTAGGGCCACTGGGCCTGGGCTAAAAGACTTTCCTGCAGTTTAAAGGGGAGTGCAGAGACTGCATAGTGATGTGGGGGGTGCCCTTAGACGGTGTGAGAGATGACAGGGTTTTTCCCCACACCAGTACCCCTCCTTCCCCTCTGCTCCCAGTGCTACCCCTGTTTTAGTGATGGAGTGCCTGCAGCGGAGAGTGCGAGAGCTTGCGTGAGCAGAGTGCACATGGGTGCACAGCTGGGGGAAAGGTGGGGTAGTCTTTGGAAATGTCAGAGCAGATCTGACAGTTACAGTGCAGGTGTCGAATTCACTGAATAATGGCCTAAAGACATGTAGATTTTGCATGCGCGTGCGCTGCTGAGAGCAGTCCCGACTCGCGAGAGAGAGGGATTGATTGTGTAAAGCTGCGAGCTAATTGGGATCTATGTGCAAACTTGTATACCTGTCCTTGATTGAACCAAGTCTTGAGAAACTGCTGGTGATGTTAGGACATTTTGGGTAGAGCATTATTGAGGATCACACCTAATTGCTTAACCCCTTAATCCCTGTCCGTTTTTTTCAAAAATGGCAAGCCCAAAATGAAATGAGTATATCTCTGCGACTGCTTGGTCCATTTGAATAATCTTGGTCTCATAATAAAGGTAAAAACATTTGGGATTTCAGCCCTGGTGTAAAACTCCCAATATGTCACTGAGTCAGAATAAATGGAGATGGAACACAGTGTAAATGAAAGATCTCATTTTGCACCTAACAATGTTTTACTTCGTAAATTTGTTGAGTTGCAGTCTGAAACCTCTTAAAAATTACAGCACAGAATCTCATTATTATCTGTGCCAAAGTTTTTATTATTTCAAAATATTATTATTTCTGCCAGTTTTGTTGCCTATACAATCTCCCGTTCAAAGATAATACATACAATGAAAATTAAGTTTGACTCCACTGGAGCATATTTATTAAAAAACAAAACAAATAAATGATAAATACAAAGGCAATATGAAAAATCTTGAAGAAAAGTAAGAATAACAAAAACCCCAGCGATTATTTGTAAAAGGTAACTGCAATTATTTCAAAAAAAAAAAAAAAAAAGTACCCTGATCAGGAATTCACAATTTCATTTGCAGTGCGCATTTATCCAATAGGCTACGCCAATTGAAAACGGTCTATGGTCAAACTGCCCATTCAACGAATGGGTAAAGAAAATACGTACTGTACTGTTGTAGTCTCAGTATTTGTGCGGAATAGTGCAAAGATTCTGTCAGAAAACGACTTTGAAAATAAATGTTGAATATTTAGCGGATAATTATTCAGACAAAACCTCAAACAAACTAGTTATGTGTTTATATTGTCGCGCTATTCAAGAACATGCATATGTCCCGTGGACTCAGTTTGACGCACTCTGAACGCAAGGCTGTAGCTCAGGCTAGGTTTCTGCGATTAAGGTGATTAGAGTTCATTGGAAACAGCAGGACTCATAGAATCAAATTCCTGCTGGCATAGTCTTACTGACAGCATCACAAGTCAATGGCAGAAAGGATAATGCATTGTAAGCAAGCTGAATGCTATAGGAGCTGAAATCTTTGAAGCAATGCCCTGGGAAAAAACATCCCAGGATCCCGGCAGATCTAGTTTCGTTATAACACGAACTTATTGGGCTAACAATAGCAAGCACAGATTTACCCTTGAGCAGTTTTTTATTTTTATTATTTATTTGTTTTTGCTCATCTCTGTAGACTGTAAAGTGTATGCCTGCTGTTCTTTAAATGTGGTGTCGGTTTAAAATGACAGGGCTCATATCATTGGGTTCTGTGGACTTCCCTCTTTTATTTATCGTTTTTATGCATAGCACTAATTCAGGAGAAATTCTGGCGATTCAGCACTGATATGATTTTATCCTATGTTTTGCTGCAAACTTATTTACTTGCTTTGTGCTTGAATTGCGTTCGGTTGAGTTTCTTCGCGAAACGTAGATATGCCGCATGACAAGTTGCGATTTGGAAACATGCTGTATTTATAATGCGTAGCAACCGGCCGAGTTGGGTTAAATTAAGCATGATTTGGTCGCGGTTATGGTGCTGGAAAGGCTATAAAGATTGAATTCAATGCAATGTTCTAACAGGTGTAGTAATACAAACGTGCGTGCGTGCATGTGTGCAAGATGAAATGTGCATGAGTGTAAAGTAGGGGGGTTTGGTGGTGTGTGTGCCATCCAGTGGAGTTTGCTGATCTGTACATGGAGAAGGAACCAAAACCCTTAAAACTGATGATCAGCCTTGACCTGTTTTCAGTCATTTTTGAGCCATCAAGCTAGCAGAAGAAAATCTACCTGCCTTCCAATTTGCATAAAATGCAAATGTTTGCAAAATGGAAATGTGAAATAGGCCTATGGGCAGTGCGCTGTTTGCGAAAGAAAACAATACTGCATCGCCCATCCATCCATCCGTCCATCCATCCATCCATTCTCTGTACCTGCTTCTTCCTCTCTCAGGTCGCAGGGGGAGCTGGAGCCTATCTCAGCTGACTATGTGTGAAAGGCAGGGACCCACCCTGGACAGCTCGCCAATCCATTGCAGGGCGCACTCACCATTCACTCTCTCGCTCATACCTATGGGCAATTTAGCGTCTCCAATTAGCCTGACGTGCATGTCAGTGGACTGGGGGGGGGGGGGGAAACCAGAGTACCCAGAGGAAACGCACGCTAACACGGGGAGACCATGCAAACTCCGAACAAAAAGGCCCCAGGCCAGATTCGACCCCACGGTCTTCTTGCTGTGTGCGCCACCATGCCACCCAAGGGAAGCTACTCCCATCAGATGGTTCAGAGTCACTGAACGTGCTTCTCAAGATCTGCCGTCTCCTTAAACGTACAAAGCCCCACATTGCCAGTGAAAAGTATGCGCGTCATACATGACTCTCCACGTTGAAATCATTGTATCAGTTTTTGTTCCTGTACACAGGAACAGTAGTGCACAGGTGAATGTTCTAGTTACCGGTGAGAATGTTGCAGGTCACTGTTTTAACCCCTTCGCGCTGAATGCAAAATTATGCCAATTTTTCCTGTTGTGCATAAGCCTATTTAAGCTTTATAACTCAGTATTTGTGTCTCAGAGACTCAGGAAAATTATTCCAGTGAAGCTAGACATTTGGAAATTCAATTACAGAATTATTTAGGAATTACATTTTTGAATTGACGGACGCCAGCATCTGTATCTGCATAAAGGGGTTAACTATAGGCGAGAGTAGTGCACAGGAGAACGTTCTCATTTCAGGTGAGAATGTTACAGTTGTGTGTTTCAGCAGCAGGTGAGAGTAGTGCACAGGTGACTGTTGTAATTACAGGTGGGAGTGGTACTGGGGTGAGGGTTCTAATGACAGATTAAAATATGACTTACAAGTGCGTTTGATCACTGCAGGCTGGGCCAGCTGGCCTCCATGGCGGGGTTGGATCAGGGCCATCTGCAGGCTCCCGGCAGACCGCAGTTCTCCTCCACCCTCGAACCCAGCAGAGGGAGACACGGGAAATTCATGGTTCGTATCTGTGTGCGCGTTTGTTTGGGGAAGGGGGCTGGTGCTGCTTGTACCTGAACATGAACATATGAAATGTATCTCATGGTTTATGTAGCTTTTGATTAAGTCTATACCTTTAATAAATGAAATGATTGTTTAAAAGCTGCCTTTTGTGTTTATTCTCGTTGTCTTTGACTTGTATTAAAATTTTGTTGGCTGATCTAAAACTTTTACATATTTACATTGAAATGATCCTAAAATGGCAGCCGTCTAGAGGGTGAATGTCTCTAAAAAACAATTTGGCATTCTGAGGTGGAACATGTTTGTAGCCTGTGTCTCTGTGTTCTGACTTCAGTCCCCAACCCTGTCTTTGCATTAGCTTGTGTCTCAGTGCTAATTAATATCTTCTTTTGACCATGTGCCGTGGCTAGTCAGTAATCTGTGTCCTCAACTTGTATCGTCATTGGCCTGAATCTCAATGCAAGCCTGTATCTTCATTAGCCTATATCTCAGTGCTAATCTGCATCCTTGTTAGTTTGTGATTGACCTGTGTAATGGCCCTGTAGGTGAGAGAAGATCTCACTACTCCATCTGCAAACCAGCTGGACGGCTCCATCGGCGGTGAAGCAACTTCTAACCAGGACTTCCCTCCAGAGACCGCTGCCCAGGAAGTGGTCGTCAGACCCTTGGGGAGCATGTCAGGGAGTGACCAGCAAGCCAAGGGCTCTGAGGAGAAGCTAGCAGATGAGTGGACTGGGCTGCGGTATTCCCCTCCCCTTGCACCACTGGCTCAGTCTGGGTCCATCACTGGGGAAGGCAATGGCTACGGTGACAACGGCGCTTGTGGCGACAGTCCGAGGGTGAGGGCGGGGTCGGGGGGATCCGGAGGGGGGCGGAGTGGGCCAGAATCAGATCCCCTGGTGCAGATCCAGTCCCTGAGCAGCCTGGACTCTGGGTCCAATCTGGAGTTCTGAGCTCTACCCCCCCCCCTTTATTGCTCCCTCCTTAATGCCTTCTTTGAAAAAGGTGTGAACACTTCAAATAAAACAAATGTCTTTGACTTTTGTCTAAACCTGCTTTTCCTGCTGTGACTAGTTAGTCACTGGTGTGATGTGCATTAAATGCCTGCATATATTGAGACACAGTCCTGCTTTGTAATTTGACTCTGGTATGCATTGGAAGGTCTCTGCACCACTGTAAAAATCCTGAACTAGTCAGAACCATCTTGATAACACGTAGCCAAACCATTTTCATTGTTCCTCTGTCCTATGAAGCTCATCTACCTTGGTCCTGGGGAGCTGCATGGTCCATATCTTTTTGGCTTTTGCCCGAAATGTTCTAATTCTGGGGTTGAGAACATAGCCTACTTTCTAAATGCACAAAATTTCCTTGCGCCTTACTCTCAAAATCATTCAGCAAACATTGATGTGATGTCAACAGTTTATCTTAATGTGATATTCTTTTATGCTGTTTAATTTCAAGGAGCCCTGTCATGAACTTGGGTATGAGCGGTAGCACTGCAAAAAATTTTGAAAAAAGCCAGTTTTTGTTATTGTTATTGCTATCCTTCGTGCGGTTGGGCGGGCGGCGGGCGTCTCCAAAAACTTCGACATCGGGCTGAGGGGTATTCTGTGCATTGCACGCCTATTTTTCAAGTTTATTGCTGCTGGAAATCGCTCGTTTATCTTGTGGTTTATCATAGCCATCCATCCGCGTGCTGTTCTTTTAGCAAACAAATCATTCACTTAAGGCATGGCTGATAGTATAATTGGTCCAGTATATTTAAACATCCAGTTTGCTTGTGCTAACTTTTGAACGTTTGTCCGTGTGCTGCTATGCCTTACCATGGCAGGCGTCATCCTGAAAGCAGTCGAAGGGGAATATATGCCTTAAAAAAGCAATATGTTAGTGTTTGGCATACAGGACACTGACTGCTTTTTTCTTGACCACATGGTGTACGCTTTGGGGGCTGCTGCTAAGGTTAAGTGTGGTGACTGCTGACTGAAAAGTGTGCAAAAACTCATCACATTTACCCAAAAAATGCCTTGATGACTCCTAAGACTTTTGGGACTATGTTCAGTGGACTAATGAGTCAAAAATGGAACTTTTTGGAAGAATCAGTCCCATTACATCTGGTGCAATGCTAATGCAGCACTCTGCAATGAGAACATCATGCCAGCAGTCAAGCTTGGTGATGGTAGTTTCATAATCTTGGCTGTTTTGCTGCTTCAGGACTTGGGCAACTTGATGTAATTGATGGAATGATGAATTCTTTTACCATAAAATCCTGAAGAAGAATGTCCGGTCACAAGTGACTTGGATTTTGCAAGCCATCAGCTTCCACTCAGAGAATTTTTTTAGCCTATGAGAATCCACTTTGTGTGCGCACCGTGACAGTGTCCCTTCAAGCAGTATGCATATTAATGATATTTTATTTTGAGTTTGCTACAGGAAGCCCCATCTCAAGTTTTATGAATAAGCGTGAACTTTGGACATTTTTTAAAGATTTCTTTACACGGCACACCTGACCTCTGCTTGCTGATGGGGTTTGAGGTAGTCTAGCACATCCTTATTTGCAGAGCAATAACCAAATCTGGAGACATTTGAGCTTTGCATGTCTTTGTTTTGGAATCCCTGCTTTTATTCATACTTTTCAGTTTTTAGAGTTCACTCTAACGCAGTGCTTCTCAAACCTCTCCTGGAGGACCACCTGTCCTGCTTGTTTTAGATCTCTCCCTGCTCCAGCACAGGTGATTCAAATGATCAGGTTGTCATCAATCAGCTTTAGAGGGTGATAAATGAGCTGATCATTTGAATCCCCTGTGCTGGAGCAGGGAGAGATCTAAAACATGCAGGACAGGTGGTCCTCCAGGAGAGGTTTGAGAAACACTGCTCTAACGTGATTAGTGTGGATGATTGTTAAAATCCAGTTTAGCGGGATAACGGGGTTGAATATTTCATGGAACGATGGGTTTTACAAAAAACATTATATTTGATGCATATTAATTTGCTTTACCTCAAAGAAATTAACAAATTGTCACTGCATCCTGGTGCAAAAAAAAAATTTAGTAAAAAAAATTTGAATTGCAGTGCCCTCAGATTGTAAGCTGAATACCCGTACAATCCGGCCATACTGGCCAATTCATTTCAAATTCAATTAAAATGTCAGATTTTTAAAATGTCAGAGTTTAAAAATGTTTATTTTCTGTGTCTGTCAATGAAGTTCCAGTGAATTATCCACAAACATTTGGCAAGACTGTGTAAGTCACTGCCTGAAATCTGAAATCTTTTTATCCTATTGATAAACCAGTTTGGACCCAAGAACTATTTTTAGGACAATAAGAAAACATGCCTTAGAATTTGTTCTGACTGGTGTGAAGTTCTGAAATTCTGTGTTGAGAAACTATGGACAGAGTGATGGATTGGTGAGCTGCCCAGGGTGAGTCCCTGCCTTTTGCCCATAGTCAGCTGGGATAGACTCCAGCTCCCCCCAGAGCCCTTGTGAGGAAGAAGCTGTATAGATGATGGACGGATACTGTCGACAAGTATCTAACTGTACACTCCTGATTTTAAAATTACATGAAAAAATTTACTTCTATTGATGGTCAGAGTTGGGATTATTAACATATTGGGGGGGGGGGGAAACTACAATTGTGTTTGAGCCATGTTATGCCTTTGAATTGGGGGAAAAAAAATCCACCGTACAACTTGTGCTGAATTCATAGACTGCAAATATGTGATTGTGCTCCAAGTGGTTTCTGAGACTGTCATTTTCTCATTGTGCTGTATTTAGTCTTTGGGCAGGAAGGACTACTGTTTTTTTGTGGTACATAATGTCCAAAAAAATAACCTCTTTAAAGCGAAGGGATTTTTATTCTTTCAGTCCACATGTGTAAGAAGCTCTTGTCTAGAGCAACTTTGTTTATATTTTACATATAAATGAGTTATTAATCCAAAACAAGTGAATATCGCTGATTTAGTCTTGGTCAGGTCTAATCCTAGTTCAGAGCAACATATTCATTATTTAAAAAATAAATAAATAAATATATGTTCTATTCCCTTGAGTTCTATCAAGAGTCAGAAATATGGGAGGTAGAGGAATGCCTGTCGTCTTGCCGTGTACGTAAATTGAAAGTTATTAAAGGTTGTTGGAATAGTCTGACTCCATATACATTGAAGGCCTGCGTAACCTTCCCCAGCGCAAAACGTGACACCCAGAACGCTGGGCGTGAGCGCCGTAGTGTTCTGTAACGACTGCCATCTTGCCATGTCGATGCAGTCCTGCAATATGCTAAGAAAATCGCATGTATGTGCGATGGCAGTTGATGTACAGGCGTAGTTATACTCCATGAACTGAGCGTATGTCAGAGCTGTAATACCCTCGCGGGGTAGTGGACATCACTCAAAGAGTAATGTTTGCTTAAGATGAATACAATTCATTGTTCAGATGTGTGATTAACTATTGTGCCAAGTGGGCAGGAATACACAAGTGTGCACAGGAGTTCTTATAAGGCAAATTTCCCCACACTGTTAAACTTTTCCATCTATATACCGAAGTATCAGAGGAGACACTGTCATAGAAAGAGCCATCTGGCAATGGCGTATCCCCCCCGGCACCCCATATTCATGGATTAACGGCTCAAGAAATTCCTAAATACCAAAAGGCACATCTACATGGCATATCAGATCTACACACCAAATTTCGTGAAGAAATATTGAACGGTTTTTGAGTCATACTCCGGAAACGAAATGATTACGTACGGACGGACGGACATGGCTATCGCTATATCCCCCCGCATTACACGCCGGGGGGGGATAAAAATGAAGGCACAGTCAGCAATTACACATGCATCATGATTCCAGGTCTAACGCATTAGCTGTCCCACTTCTGACTGCAGTTAAAATCGCCAGTCGATTTTGGTGACCTTCGCGTCACTCTCAAGGTCACACAGAGACACTGTTCATTTTGACACGATTTGCCATTTCCTGGCGGGGGACTAAGACATGTTAGTGGCAAATACTTGTTCTGTATTGTTACTGGGGCACCTCTCTGTAAACACCTCAGTAAAGCAATATATAGCATAAGCCCATTACATGTGAGGACTGAATATGTTACTAATCCCATCATGTGTATTGGTAATTTAAGGACATTTTGTATGTTTTATAGAAAATACTTTCCTCCTGAGCCTAAAGGCTACATTGAGTACTATTAGAAAACTACTGTTTTCATTGCATAGTGTGATCCTTTCCAACAATTATCACAGAATTGTGCCTCGGCAATGCCGGAGAACACGGATACCACAGGAAATTAAAACGATCTGTTTTGGGTACAAATGGGTTACATGCATTGACAGTTGGTTATTTATCAAGCTGTGAATAGCAAATATCTGTGGTTGATCACGTTATAGTCTCTTAAACGTCACCCAATCACAGGAGCCACAGACTCCACAGCAGCCAATCCTGCGTTTCGTAGGATTCACCCGGCCTATGAGCGCAAGAGGCGAGAGACGCGGTGGTTCGGGTGGCTTTGCTGAGTGCATCTGAGGATTCAGCGTCGCAAGAACATTTCTGACTCCCCAGACCGTACGCTGCATCATGGAGAAGAAAAGAACAATCAACTTTGGTGCAGGACCGGCGAAACTTCCGCAGTCTGTGAGTTTGGGCGAATTCTGCTCGAATAGCCCTGTTTTCCGTGCACTTGGATGTGAATGGTGCATTGAACACGGGCGTATTGCTGAGCCTCAGTGTGCAGATTTGCATTTTTGTTTGATGAACGCTAAGTATTACGAGATGATAACGCCCAGAAAACTGTTTATGAATATTATCCGGTTCTTTTGCTGAGGTTGGCAACCCGCGTGAAACTACCGGTTCAGAGCAGGATGTTCGGTCCATGACCGGCTGTTGCTTATTTAGAAATAATGCCTAGAATGTAATGCCATGGGAGTATTTGGCTATTACGAAGTCAGAGCTCTTTGTTATAGATATAATTGATCGGAATGTTCACTGAACCCAACGCAATTGCTGAAGTTGCATCAGCCATTCATTCACGCTTCCCCTGAATAGTACAATTGTGGCCGCTAGAGGCAGAAATCCTCCCAGATTTCCTCGTATCCGGTAAATCCTCGCAAAATGGGTCGCGAGTGCGCGCGACACGTTTAGTATATGAAGGCCCTGTCAAAGCAGGCTTCTGAATGAAACCGTTTTGTAAGTATCTGCAAGATATAATTAGAATTTTAGGATGAAATGATGATAATCAGCGCTGACGTCATGGGAGATGATTAACACGAGACAAAAGTATAATTTACCAACTTTTATTTAATTTGCGAGTAAATATATTTTGTCAGCAGAACCGGTTAAATGTTATGTAAAATCGCCCCGGTGCTTAAGCTACTCCTTGGGCCCCTTGACGCTCCGTGGTATCGCTCGTTTTTGCACTTGGCACCTTACTTATGTGTATGCTGCTGGACTGGCTGACTGAATCTGTCACATCAAGAATTATTTTATGACGTGACAAATTTTTTACACTCAGTCTGAACCAGGAAGAAGATTGCATCTCTTTCTCTCTCTCTCTCTCTCTCTCTCTCTCTCTCTCATGCACTTTCAGTCAATCTATGCTCACTGTAATTTATCAGCAGCACAAAAAATAATTTTATGACCCCATTTCCAGAAAAGTTGGGACAGTGTGTAAAATGTTAGTAAAAATGGTGTGCAATGATTTGCAATTCATTTAAACCCTATGTTTATTTGAAAATACTGCAAAGACGATATATCAAATGTTAAAACTGAGACATTGTTATTTTAGAAACAAAACATCTGGTCATTTTGAATTGGATGCCAGCAACTCATTTAAAAAAAGTTGGGACAGGGGCTACAAAAGACTGGAAAAGTTAAATGATACAAAAAAGTATACCTGGTAGAACATCTCCCTGCAAATAAGGTTAATTGGCAGCAGGTCAGTAACATGTTTCAGTATAAAAAGTCAGACATAAAGACGGCAATGGCTTCACCATTCGGGGAAAGACTGCTTGGCCAATAAGTTCAACAATTTCAAATAACATTTCTCAATTTCATCCTCTACAGTGCATAATATTATCCACAGATTTCGAGCATCCCGAGAAATCTGTCTACACAAGGGACAAGACTGAAAACCCATATTGAATGTCCATGATCTCCAGCCCTCTGGCAGCACTGCCTTGAAAACAAATGCGATTCTGAAGTGGAAATCACTGCATTGCCACAGGAACACTTGTAAACCATTGTTGGTGAACACTATTTGTCTCTGCATCCACATATGCAAGTTAAAAGGCAATTTTTCCAAGGCAAGCACAGTTTGGGAAGAAGTTGGAAACTCACCATCTCCAAATTGTTCAGGGTCACTTTTGTCACAAATTCCTTGGGCATTCTATTCTGTCTTGAAATGGGGCCAAATATCTTGTTTGAACAATTCACATTTTTTTTGTAATCCAGGATGTGCAAGCTTCAGGCAGAAATGTGCCCAAATTATTATTATTTTTTTATTAATTTATTTTTTTTTAGTAGAGGTACACCTTGGCCACGGTAGTGTCCTGTAACAGTGAAAACCACGGGCTAACACTTACGTTAAATGATAAATGCTCTCAAACAGCTAGGGCTGTTAAACTACCCAAAAATGGATGTGGCCCACACAGCAGGGGAGGGGCTAATCAGAACAGACTTGGGTGATTTTTCTATTCCAGGCATAGAACTTAAAAACTGAAATAAGAACAAATTTGGAGATGGTGAGTTTCCGCCCCTGCACTGATCTTAAAAAATTGCCTCTTAAAACTCTGCCATGCAAATGTTAAACCAAGATCCCGAAAAGCTACGCCCTTCGCTGGGCCCTAGCTCATTTAAGATGGACTGAGGCGAAGTGGAAAATTGTCCTGTGGTCTGACTGATCAAAAATGTGAAATAATTTTGGGAAATTATAGACACCGCATCCTCCAGACTGATGAGCAGAGGAACCATCCGGCTTGTTTTCAGTGCACAGTTCAAAAGCCAGCATCCATTATAGCAGTGGTTCCCAAACTTTTTCTGCTGGGCCCCCCTTTAGTACAAGAGAATTTTTTCGCTTCCTGCATCCCGTGACCCCCCCCCCCCCCCCGCAATTGCTCTGCGCCCCCCACTTTGAGAACCACTGCATTATAGTATGGAGATGTATTATTGCACATGGCATAGGTCACTTGCGCATCTGTGAAGACACCATCCATGCTTAAAAATATATAAAGGTTTTGGACTTTCATATACTTTCTATCCACACATCTTTGACAGGGAAGGCTTTGCTTAATTTGGCAAAACAATGCCTAAGTCAACTTTCTCCACATATTACAAAGACATGGCTCTGTAGTAAAAGAGGCTGGGGGCTGAACTAGCCTGCCTGCAGGGCAGACCTGTCAACCACTGAAAATATTTGGTGCGTTTCGGGAAAAAAAAATGACAAAGGAGTCTCAAAGTGCTGATCAGATGAAAGCCTATATCAAGCAGGAAAAGGAAAGCATTTTGCTTCCAAAACTATAGCAGGTTGTCACCTCAGTTCCCAAATGCTTTTAGAGTATTGTTGAAAGAACTTTGCCCCTGTCCCAACTTTCTTGAAACATGCTGCTGTCATAAAATTCAAAATGAGCAAATATTTTTCAATAAGCAATAAAATTTCTCCGTATCAACATTTTATATGTTGTATTTGCACTATTTTTCATTAAATATAGGGTTTTTGCAAATCATTGCAGTCTGTTTTAATTTAAATTTTACACAGCGTCCTAACTTTTCTGGAAATGGGCTTGTATATGGTAAGCAGGGACTGACACTCAACTCTCTATAAATCTATGCATCTTAATGGAATACACTTGGCTCTAAGACAAGCGCGGCATCATTTACTTTTATATTGTAAACATGGGTATGATTTATTGGTCCACGTGAAGACAGTGAGCTTATAGCGAATAGTCAAAGTAACTGACACGAGTACCTTTAAATCTTTGCATTAGCAATATTATAGTTATGTTTTCAGTCAAATGACCTCTTGCAATGTTAGAGTCAGCGTTTGGAGTTCTTTCCTCCATACGGTTCATGGCCAGCTTGCTGCTGTTGCCTGGCTTGTGTTTTGTAAAAATCTGTGTCCGCCCGTAGTTTGCTCCTTTTGCTCTGCCCTTCATGGTCTCGCACATATGTAATGTTATCATTGCATGGAAATTGATAGTCTGCCTTCTAAGTGCATAGGCTGATGGAAGATACTACATTGATAGAAAATAGACCTCCCAATCTGAGTACATTTTTATGGGACTCAATTTAGTCCAGCAGTCTTCAACCTAGAGCCTGGAGAGCTACCATTGTGAAGCTTTTTACACCAACCAATGCAAAGCACTGCTCAGTACCCACTTGTAGATGAGCTGCTGATTTGCCGAATCAGGTGGGTTGAATTAGGGTTGTATGAAGAAGCTACAGGATGGTAACTCTCCAGCAACAAGGTTTGAGACCGCTGATTTGGTTTATGTAAATGTTAATTTATTTTAACACGATTTAGTTGTAGATGTTTTCCTGTATAACGTTAAGATGGGCAGCTTGCAAATCTATCAAGTCAGGTGAAAGGCCTACTAGTAATAAAATTCAAAATTTACATGTGAACCTACCATTCCTCAAATACTGGTAATTGTTGTTGCAATTGTGCCACACCTGTGTGACTATTGGCTGGGACTTGTGTTCAGTCTCATTTTCATTCGTTTGGCTGGCAGGTCCTTTTGGAAGCCCAGATGGAGCTCCTGGATTATAATGGCCTTGGGATCAGTGTTATGGGTGAGAGGATACTGCCATAATTCAAATTTCCTTTGTCCCAGTTCCTTTTTTTAATCTCTTTCCTTCTATCCTGCATCTTCTTTCCACTCTCTGCTTTTTCAGGCTGGGTTGGTAAGATTGTTCATAAACATTTTCTGTTATAGTTGTTGTAATTCTCTTAACAGAATGATGGCCGACAATAAATTAAATTGTTCAAAAAGAACAAAGAACTAACAAAATTTAGTACCTGTAGGTGTTGTAGTAATCAAACCTGCCTGTCTATTTAACCCATCTACCTGTGTGCACCCGAGCACCCTACTCATCGTGCATGCCCAGTGACTACGTAGACGAAGTTGGGCAAGCTTAGGAGCTAGTAATATGGAAAACGTAGCGGAGAATGTATGCCCAAAATTAACTGTTCAAATTGTACCTACAACAACTTGCACTGCTAAACAAAGCAAGAAAAGAAAGACAAAGAAGAAAAGATGACAACTAGGAACAATTTGGGTAGACGGTCGTCCTGCCTGTTGCACGACCTCCACCCCGGTTCTGTCCGCTTTGACCAAACAAGTCCCTATATTCGGGGTACGGGATACAAAATTCTGCGGAATTTGGAATAAGATGCTTTCCACAGGAATTTTTGTGGAAATGTATGAGAATTTTTGGGAATTACGGGGAAATTAATATTCTCCTGTGTATGCACAGTCGTGTGCAGTGATGATTATTCGCCACCACTGTTATCTAGAAGGGGTCCTAATGTATTACTTCTATTACTACCATAAATCCTACTGTAGGTTATGAGAACAAAAAAAAAATCATTCCCATAAGTATATTCAGGTGAAAATATGAGTAATGAACACAAATACTGGAAACAGGGGCGTCACTAGACCTAATACTGTACTGGGGCACAGACAACGCAAACGCGCAAGCAAATTTTAGCACTAATTTATCATAAAAAAGCATAAATAGTGCTTCAAATTATGCATTCATGTCAGATTATCTTGTTGTCTGGATCTACGATCAACCACCGGAAATGGACAGATGCATTTGGCCTATTTGTGCACTTTACTCTAGACCTCTAAACCTGGTACAAGCAAAAAAGGACTCAACATTAAATAGCTCTTCCATTACTCTAAATATAAACTGTATGTTTACGTGCCAGGCAGGCCAGAACACTAAATTATCCATGCCATACAAACATACACAGAGGAAAACAGACAAAACATTACCATATCAACAGTTTTGAATCAAGGCACAAAGTATGCAAAGCTACACCAAACAACTGACTCACATTCAAATCACATTTCATTTTCACTGCAGTATTAATTGTAGGCTAAACATTCATTGTGTAATTCAAATAAACCATTTCATCAAAGTATCAATAACTGCAATCATTAAACTGTATCTTGTATGTTCTATTCTAACCCATGCATCTTTACTAAACAAAAAACTGTATTCACTAGTGTCGGCTATAACAGTAGGCTATCTTTAAGTCTTTACTAAAACTGTATACAGGTACTCTCCTTTTTTATCCACGGTGTCTCATAACCAAAGTACTTGCTGAGGCCGATTCTCTGTTCATACAGAACCCATGTTTTAACGTGAAATAGCTCATATATGCTCATCAAGCATCAATAGCAATCTCCAGAAACAGAGTTGACAGTGCTAAGCTAACCATTATGAATCAACGTTATGCCTATGATGAGCTAAAGTTAGCTATAAAGCAGCAGCTAACGACTGCACTAGGCTACTTCAATTTACAGCCAGAGCTAGTTGGCAAGACGGCGGCTGAAAGTTTAAGCAAAGTTGTGACATTTACATTCCCATGGAAATGGCGACACAGAGGAGAAAACAAACAATAAGGACAGGCAGTCGCCCAGCACTAACCTGAAGACAGGTGGAAAGAATGACTGCGAGAGCAGTCAGCACTGACGGACACCGTTGTGTGTGACCTTGTGTTCCGAAGTTCTGTAGTGAGCACTAGCCGAATCACAGCCAAAGCCACGTGAATATTAAGTAGCCGCATGCCATTGTGTACTATATGGAGTGAAGTGAATAAAGTAGCAATGAGTTACAGTTATCATACTAAGTAGTTGTGTGCCTATGCACTTTCTGTTACTGTAGATTCTCTTACTGTAGATTATGTGGACATGTTGACTTAAAAGTGATTTTTTTTTGTGAAATATGTCTGGTTCCGCCGATGACTGGAAGCATCAATTTTTCATAACAATTGAAAGGTGTTGCAAATTTTGTTTCTTGACTTTTGCATAGCATGAATGCTTGTTTGAAGGCTCATTCCATGATTATTGATGCTAAAAAATTGTTTAAACTGTTTGAGGCAACATTATTCTGCAAATTCTGATGGTCCCAGTATATAAGGTGACATGAACTTTGAGTAGTGTCACCGTGTTAGACACGATTGCATGATGGAGGGAGTTCTTTGAAATTGTTTGTAGCCGCATTGTGGCCTTACAAGATGCTGGTTGGTCAGAATGGTCACTTTGAAAAATTTCTGCAGATGTTGATGGCTGCCATGGCATTGTAAGAAACACTATCATGCATTTCAGAGAGACCGGTTTGCTGAAAACCTGTGGCAATAGAGGTGCAGAACAAAATTTAAGTGCAGATGTTTGATATCTGTGCCTGACACGTAAAAAAAAAAGGCAGCTGACCGCACTATAACTGTGATTACATTTGTAGCACCAGAAGTGAAAAGATGAAAATATCAAGATGTCCTATTTCCAGATGTCTGTGTGAAAGTGGTCTACTTGGTTGTGTTGCTGCCAAGAGCTGGCAGCAACACAAACTTATCTTTGCTAAGAAATTCAAGGATTGGACTCCAACAGGCTGGGAACAAGTCCCTTTGACCAATGAATCAATATTTGAAATTTCCTCATTCAAACACAAAACTTCTGTGCGCCGTCGAGTTGGAAAAGTTACTGTTTAGCCCCTTCAGTAAAACATGAAGGTGGTAATATTATGGTTTGGGGTTAAATCTGCGTGAACGGAGCTGGTGATCTCATAAAAATCGATGGAAACATGGATCAAAAGAAGTATCACAGCGTCCTTGTTAGGCATGCATTGCTGTCTGGAAAGAGACTGATTGGTCGGGGAACAGGAAAATGACCCAAAACAATCTTGTAAGTTCTGGTGACATAAAAATTATGATTTGGCCTGCTCACAGTCCAGAGCTTAATCCAATTGAGCAAATCTGGGATTTGCTCAATACCAAGATACAGCAGATTTGTTTAACATTGAGGAATCTGTTTGGAACGAACGTCAAGGAATTTGGAATGGCTTGGCGAGTGGGGAAATTAAATGTGTGAACGCTATGTCTGAAAGATTAAATGCAGTAATCAAAGCAAAGAGTGGCCACGCTAAATATTGACTTACTCTCAAAAATATATTATTTTTCTTTTACAATAAATTATCAGATTACTTATTTTCATCCATATGATCCAATATTATATGAAATAAATACTTACTGTATATAGTACTTGCTTTCTGATATATCTTCATTTTAAGTGCATAATCATCACCGCACACTACTGTACAGTTTTCAATCTTGCAAAAAGCGAAGTACACTAACAAAAGTTTGTGACTTGGATGAAATGCACATTTAATCTCTGAAGCTGAACACAATTTAATTTGCCTGGCTAACTCTGAGCACTGCCACATTGTGTAAAGCTTTAGTCACTGTCCACTCGAGCGGGTGGTGGGGGGAGGAGTGGAAGGTGAGGATGAGGGTGTGTGAGTGAGTGTGGGTCTGAGCCTCAGGATTCCCCAGATTGCCATCATTTTTGGCTCCCTTGTATCACTGAGCCTGTATCAGACTTTCATCAGGGTATTGGCACAGAGACACCACTTGTGCTCATTGGTGGCGGATACTGGGGACATGTGTACATAGTTACTGCAATAGGTCCCTGGGCCTCAGATGTGCATAGACCTGAACACAAGGATGATGCTGAGGTGCGCTTCTATGACCACTTCAAAGGCCTTATTTGGTAGAAAACTTTTCCCAGCCAAGATTGAAAACTTTTGCCAATACAGATTTGTTTATTTATGCATCTGTCTGTGTCTATCTGTTTTCATCTGTCTGTCTTTGGAGTATTTTACCTCATTGCATGCTTATTAACTAAAACATGGGTGGGATTGAAACAACAATTTGCTTGCTAGATCGGTAGCCAGATGACTCGCTCAGTCATTTTGACTCGCCCATTAGCCTGTTTGTAGGATTTTACTGAGAGCTAACTAATTTTGTCAACATTATACTGTATACTCATTTATTCAAAATCTTGCATTTGAAACAATGCTTCTTCTTGTGTGGACTGTAAAATTCACACACACGAGCAGTAAAACAGTCCCCGTAAAGCTGCTGTACCAAAAAATGACTACCAGATAGCAGTGTTTTGAGATTCCCAAAATTCCTGTTTTGAAATTTCTGTGGAAAATTCTGTATATTTATTGGAAATTTTCAGTTTGTTTGTAACCTTATTCAGGACCAGCACCGATTGATTTCATGCTGGAAGCTCTAAAATTTCAATCATTGTATGACTCCTAATGAATTCTATGCAAATTTCCAGCTTGTTAGTATGTCAAAGATGAACTATATCCACATTGTCAGGTTTCAGCTAGTTAACAAAATGGGTAACAACAAACAGTTGATTCATGGGAAACATTATAGGAGAACTGCCCTTTAAATGGAAAATAAATATACGAAATATTCTTGTGCTGTGTAGTATTCCGTATACGTAGTTGATTTTACCTTTGCTTGTTACATTACACTATCATCACCAGGCACGGCCAGGTATCCAGTATCATATTGCTGGCTATAAAATTCTTATTTTCTATGAACTTTGCTAGCTTTTACTCCCATGCTAGCTAGCGTGGCAGCTGTGACTGAAGAAAACATCGGCTGTGTTTGTTTGCTCATATTATTTGTGTTTGTGAGTATTTACATTTAGCGAATAGTGTGATTTTTTTTTTCTAGCTTGTGAATGATAAATCAGGTGGTTGGATAAGGGTAGCAATGAAAGCTAATAACGCTGTACACTCCTCTCCCTGTTCTCGATTCTTTTGTTGGCAGGTAGGCTGTGTGTGTTGTCTTTCGGGGGAGTGACTTTGGAGGGATGACTCAAGGGATGACTTTTTTTTTGTTGTTTGTTTTCCTTGATACACTCAAAATCTCCCTTGTGCTTGCTGGTTTATCCTGAGTTGCCTACCCTACCTTTAATTGCAGTAATGTAAAAATGAAATTGGTTATTCAATGGAATGTGTGTCGGTTGCAAAGTTTTGCTTTCTTTTGCAGAGATGAGTCATCGATCTGCTGATTTTTCCAAAATCCTGAACTCTGCTGTGAGCCTGATGCGGGAGCTCCTGTAAGTGCCCCCCCTCCCCCCTCCTGGATTATATTTACTGTTGGGGAGGAGTTTCAAGTGTAATGAACGCATGGCTATCGCGTCAGATATCGTTTTGTTGCTGGACGGTCTTTTCTGTTGGAGTGAAAACAATCCTAAACATTTTAAGTCATACCCCACTGATGTCACTGGTATGACTCTATGCATTAGTCTGTTCTACAATGATGGGATTATTAGGGAACCCTCCACATCATTCCTACATGGGCGATAGTCCCTAAATATAAACCTCTGCATCTGCCTGTCCCACTCTGATAATTTCAGTAGAGTTACTCTCTGCATTTTAATTTATTCCCTTTACATCTCATTCATTATTTTATTTACTCGAAATGTATGTTGTCAAACTATTTACGAATGGAGGCTCCAGAAACCGTAATCCTTGCTCTGTTTCTTGAAGAAGTTGTTACTGATTTCCTGCAAAAATATATTGTTTTTGCGATGGCTGGCTTAATCCCAACCTGGGGGTAGCACCTTCTTTCACCAATGTGAGAGCATATGGGGCTAACGATTGGTCAGTCAAGCTCTGGTATATGGCTCTTGAACAGTGTAAGTTAGCCTATTACAACTTTAGATAAAGATGTTCTTCTTTGCTTCCCCAGTGACATTCCTGACAACTACAAAGTGATGTTCCTGCAAGGGGGTGGGACTGGACAGTTCAGTGCCGTCCCCCTCAACCTGATTGGTTTAAAGGAGGACAGGTGTGCAGACTACCTGGTAACAGGCACCTGGTCTGCAAAGGCAGCTAAAGAGGCAGAAAAGTATGGCAGAGTAAACATTATTCACCCCAAACTGGAGAGCTACACTGGTAAGTTTGTGTGTATGTGTATGTGTGTGTGTGTGTGTGTGTGTGTGTGTCAGAGAAACACCTCCAGGCCTACCAAAGAAAATGGCCAAGCTGTACCAAAAGTTTTTCAGATGTCTACCTTTTTCATAGAATTAGCAACACACAATTGAAAACTCATTTGGTTCATCTCTGGGTTGGTTACAGGCCGTGCGATATTTTGAGTTCGGTTCTGGTGAAAATATATTTACTTCCTTCCATCTCCACACTTTTCTCTTGCTATCATTCTGGTATAAGTTGATCTTTGTCTCGTCTGTCCAATTGGATGTTGTTCCAGAATGATGCAGGCTTTGAAATCTCGACAGTTGCCATTACCAAGGCCTGTCTGACGGAGAGTGTTATTGATCTGGCAGCTGCTATGAGGGGGTCTTTTGCATCAGGGAGAGAATTCAGAGTTGTTATCTGTGGTTTTCCCAGCTATTTGTAGCTCACCAGGGATTCTTTTTTTCTTTGAAAGAATATATCAAATCATTGATTTGCCTACACCTAGTGTTCTAACTGTTTCATTGACAGGGTTGTTTTGATTTTTCAGCCAAATGACAGCTTGTTTCAGTTGCAGTGAAAGCTCTTTTCACTTCATAGTGATGGTTACTAGAAACGGATACGAACTGTTAATGTCACGTATGACATCACCTGGAGATCTTTTATCTGCTTACTTGTAAATTTGACGAGGGAATAACACTTGCCCAGCCATTGCACAGCTGTGCAGTTAATTACCTTTAGGTCTGTTACCTTGGGTATCTTTAGGAGGGGGAAACCTTGCATAACAAAACAGTTAGAAATCCTGCGCAGTTCGCGCTGTTTAGATGAATTAACTTGACTCTGAGGCTAAAGGTCTCCACTTATTATACATGAGCATTATTCAATTTCATTGCTAAATCTTTATGGACCTGACCATCTTGGTTCTTGTGGTCTTGTTTTATGAAAGTGAATGTGTGTGGTTTTTAGCCCTCGGCCAACTTTGGCTTGAGAGGTATTGCTGTCACCTTTTCGTCTGTCTGTCTGTTGTGCGTCTGTCCACGACTTTGTCCGGGCTAATACTCAGCAACTATTGATGATAGCCTATTAAAATTTGGTAAGGTAACTCATAGGTATGTGACCCATAGATGTGCATCGTCAGGGTTTTTTTTGGTGATTTGACCTCTGACCTTGGCCGAAGGGTATTCAGCAACATGCTGTGTTTTCTGGTTCCTCTTTTATATCTGTGGATACGTTGGTTTGGAAAATGTCTCGTAAACATTGTGATTGTGTTGTGGTGGGCCTGCAGCGATCCCTGACCCCAGCAGCTGGACCCTGAACCCGTCGGCCTCCTACGTGTACTACTGCTGCAACGAGACGGTGCACGGAGTGGAGTTCAACTTCGTCCCCGACACCAAGGGCGTTGTGCTTGTCAGCGACATGTCCTCCAACTTCCTGTCCCGCCCCGTGGACGTGTCAAAGGTAAGTCGGGCGGCCTCACCTGGCTGCCAACTTGATAGTGACGCGTACAGTACCAGTTAAAAGTTTGGACACACTTTGCTAATGTCACAACACTCTGTTTTTGGAGAAATTTAAACAGCTTAACTTCTCTACATAATCTCAAATGGAGTCTTGTGAGAGTTAAACAGTCAGAAGTTAGAAAAGAATAATTTATTTGTTTTAATAGTGTCCAAAATTTTGGAATTCTCAAAGAAGCCATATTTTGCAAAGTAAGCACACAGACAAGCTCCTTCCATTTTCCAACAGCCAAATTAAAGTCAAGCTGTTTTGGGACGTATTGGGCAAAAAAGCCCAAGAAAAGCTCACCACAATTGCAGCACATCTTTGGTCTGTGACACTGTATGTAAATGGTTGCAGTTACTTCACTGTTCACTGTTCACACTAAAACAATGTAAATATCCACTAACAAAAGCTGACAATCTGTAAGTTGGTTTCAAAAAAGACTTCATTGCTTTCAAATCCAGTGTGCTAGAGAATTAAGACACAAATCTCATTGTGGACCCTGTCAGACTGTGGTAACCAACATTGGCTCTGGAGAACTCCCATTCCCTCATAGGGATGTCACGATACCAAAAATTCAGTAGTCGGTGCCAATACCAGTAAAATTACAGGATTCTCGATGCCAATTCGATACCACGGTAAAAAAGTAAGGAGGGATTTTCAAAGATCCCATTTACTTAAACATGAACGTCTTTATTAGAAAATTTACAAAATATTAAAATGTCATTTATATGAACAGACATACAGAACATAACAGAATCCAGTACAATCACTTAAGAGAACTTAAGATTCACTCCTTCCAGAGGTATCATTTGTCATGGCTACTATCACCCTGTCTTCACCAGTTCAAGTTTTTTTTTTGAAGAAACATGTAATTTTGGTGTACATATGCAAGAAGATAATATACAGCATCTAATTGCAACCATATCACATACATGTAGGCTGACTTATCTATGTCGTGAAAAAGCACAACTCGGGTAAACTCAGACAGTATTAAGTTTTTAACATCTTCATTTCTAACATTTCTTTAGGCTTAGAACTAGTGCCGCATGATTAATCTAATCGCAATTGCAATCGCAGTTTCAAACTGTGCAATTGCATAACCGCAAAAAAAGGCTGCGATTTGCGATTTATTCTAAATAAACGTGTGCCTGTCAGTGAACATTACTACCTCTTCTTTAATTGTATGGAGTCTGTTGACGTTACGCCCACAAGCTATCCTGGGCTTTGTCCGAACTGTCAAATTACATCCTATACACTAATTCCAAACCACTTTTCTTTAACCTATGTGGAAAATGTCTGAAGATAAAAGAAAGGTGTATAAGGGAATTCCCACCACTTAGGAAGACGACTGCGCTAATTGGAAAATCTGAATGCGCTTAAAGCCGGCAACGTGATCGAGTCCCCTGCCCATCACATAAGTTTCTGTACGCGATAAGACGGATGAATGGTCGCCGCTCTAATGCTGCGTTCCATTTACCTCGGAAGTCGGAGCTGGGAATGACGTCACAGCTGAGTCATCAGCGTTCCAGTTACAAAGTCGGGGAAAAAAGTTGCCAACCGCCATAAACGGGGAAGAAGAGTAGTAAAACAAGACTGTCACGTCTACGAAAGCTATTCTCGCGTTTGCCTTGTCCGAATATAAGCAACTTCTAGACAAATATGCGGTCCTTCTGCAACCTTCAAACACGGTGGATTTCCATATATAATATATATACATACGTCGAACAATGAATACGGCTGATTTAGTGCGACAAGCGGGAGTCAAGTAATAAACGGAATATTACAGGAGCTGTTAATTACTGTTTACAACTGGGGCAGCCATCTTTGAATGTTAACTCGGGGGTAGTGAAGATTCTCCGACTTTCTCCAAGTCGGAAATCTGACCTCGTGGCGGGGCGTTCCAGTTGAAACTTCCGACTCAGAACTCGGAAATTCCGACTTCCGAGTACAAATGGAACGGAGCCTAAATACTGCTGCCCTGCTGAATTGTGGAATGGCGTGATCTCCTTTCTTTTTGAAAAGAATGCTTCGTGTACCCTATGTTCAAGGACGTAAATTAGGAAGCACTGAGACTCCTTTCCTCAACATTTGAAGAATTCGAAGGCACTTATGGTTGCCACGTAATATTTTCCGGATCAATATTTAGGCATTAGGAACATTCATTGGCAAAAAAAAACCAGACGCAGCTGAATTGGCAGCAAGGGGTCGCATACAAGCAGGCCTTGTACATAGTTCACCAATTGGGCATTCCAGATTCGTATGGGATCGGAGATGCCAAATTTATGGTCTACTTTTTCGTGACCCCCTTCTGAATGCAAGTATCAACTGGAACACTCTGAAGCGTATACTGCTCCCATTAGTTCCGGAATAGTCACAGCACCGAAATTTACCGTGCCTTGGTACTTACGGTTTCTCAAAATAATCGGCATTTAAGAATCTAATGGTGTCGCAGGTATCGGTTCTTGTGACATCCCTATTCCCTCGATTTACATTTTGACCCATTTGGCTCATCTAACTCAACTTATTGGCTCTCTATACAGATCTCTTGCTTTATATGAAGTGTGTTTGGTTAGTATTTGAGTTAAAACCCACTGAATGATGGATCTGTTGGAACTTAATTGGATACCACTGCTGTTGAACAGTTTTATGTCTGTTTGGTGCTCTGCGCAAAATTTTCTTTTTGTGTGACCCTTTAATACCCTTTAAAAGACAGGAATTGGGAAGTACAGCCTGTAAATCGGAGAAAAATGACTTCTTGATGGTATTTTTCAGTAAAATGACCTGATTGATTGAATGCCACAGAGTCTAACCAGCTGATGCATGTGCTGCATGCAAATACTTTTAAGTTGGGTTCACCATGTAAAAATTATGCACCATACCAGCGATGTGTGTGCTGGCTTTGAGGTGTAAAATAATAAGAGAGATTACTTTCTGACTAATTCAGTAATGCCGCATTCAGGTCGTTGCAAGACAAAAACTGTTGTGAAGGAGTGTAATTTTGGGTCTCTGTGCGATCGCAGTTCGGGCTAATCTTCGCCGGGGCGCAGAAGAATATTGGGTGCGCCGGCGTGACCGTGGTCATTGTACGAGAGGACCTGCTCGGGAAGGCTCTGAAGGAGTGTCCCATCTTCCTGGACTACAAGGTGCAGGCCGAGAACAACTCCCTGTACATGACCCCACCATGTTTCAGGTAGGACATGCACACAGCACCTGCCTCTGCCACACACAAGGGCAGGAGTCTGGGAGGGGAGGCCATAGTGCTGGGTGTGGGGCTTAGCATGCAGACAAATGGCGAAATCAATCGTAGTACCAAAGCATGTGACGGAACAAATAAAACATAAAATAACATAAATAACATAAATAAGCATAACAATCTGGTAATATGATTGTATACAGTACATATATACACACTCGTATCAACAAGACCTCTCTTTCTCTCGGTTTTGTACAAATTATGGTTGGTGTTAACAATTAATGTTTGTTCTGTCCCTCAGTATCTACATCGTGGGTCTGGTCCTAGAGTGGATCAGGAACTGCGGAGGCGCTGACGCCATGGAGAAACTCAACAAGGAGAAATCCGGCCTTATTTACGATATCATCAGTGGATCCAATGGATTCTATGTGTGAGCTATTGTCTATCTGTGTGAGACTGGCCTCTCCCTCTCTCTGTGGAATTGGATGGTCCCTCCCTCTCTCTCTGGGGTATTAGCTGTTCGTTTCCCCTCTGAGGGACTTGCTGAACCTGGCTGCAGGTCGATACCTCTCCGGAGCACTGGATTGTTTCTCTCCGGTGGTACAGGCTGATCTTTCTTTCTTGCATACTGGTGGGGAAGGGTGTAATATAACAGTGTGGAGTGTAATGGCGCTTTCCCACTGCGCGGGACCTGCTCTACTCGGCTGTACTGGCTTTTGGTATCAGGTACTCGTTTTGCTCTCAGAATGGTACTTGTTCAGTTATAGGCAGGATCAATCATGGAAGGTGCCCAGACATCGAACTTCAACGTGACACAGAGCACATCACCTCCTTTAACACAAACACAGAAACAATGGAGCATCGATATTAAATCAATAAAATGTTTTTATGCCAATGCAATAGGATGTCGAAGGGCTGATGTTCTTGACCCTCGGTACAGCCTTGGATGGCTGTTTATCTGGCTGCTTACCCATTTTGGCCTAATTGTTTTAGCGTTCGGAAGCAGTCGTATTCTGTACAAAAGTATTTCCAGCTGGTGCTTGAAGCGTTTGCATTTGGCTGCTAATTGTTCGTAAGTTTCTTTGAGCTTGACTACTAAGCCTTCGCTACTGTCATTATTTGTTATGTCATTACATTGTACTCGTCATACTGTAAAGTTGCTATCGTATTATGTGATCCCGAAACGTTTATTTTTACCTGGCCCCTCCCCTAGGGGGCCAGGTTAGGCAATGATTGTGCGTGTGTGCGTGCGTGCGTGCGTGCGTGCGTCTGCGTCTGCGTCTGCGTTTCTGTCAGTCTGTCTGTCAGCCCGTGGCTGGGGCCAGGTCTGCTATCTCTGATTGCCTTGTTTGTTTAAGTAACTCACAAGAAGGCTAGTTAGCTTGTTGATTTGGATACCTTTTTACCTACTTGAGTCAAATCTTAATGTTTACGCTTGATATAGCGTTGCCATGAAAATCATCCTATTCCACTGTGATGTTATGAATAGTGTCTTGTGTCGCGGGAATGACGATTCCTTAAGTTTTGCCCAGTCAGTGGTCTGCAGTGCATTGACCTCACATTTTGGTATCCGCTCTGTTCGCTTGAAACTGCTGCCAAAGTGGTACCAGAAAAGATACCTGGTACCAGGTACTATCCACCATGGAAATTAGTAAAAAACAGAGTGGTGTCCAGTCTAATAGAGCCATACCATGTAGTAGTGAAGAAGTGTCATAATATCAATAGAAGGGGTTAATGTGGAGTGTATTATTACGTCATTATGTGGTATGATATTATATTAATGTGGCGGGCAATACTATATCAATGTGTGATGTAATACAACCTCAATTTCGAAATATTTGGGACAAAGTGTAAATTGTGAATAAATCAAAACGCAATGACTTTCAAATCACACCAGCCAGTATTTTATTCACAATAGAACTGAGATAACATATCAAATGTTGAAAATGAGAAATTATACAATTTTATCAACAAAATGAGCTCATTTCAAATTTTATGGCTGCTACTGGTCTCAAAAAAGTTGGGACAGGGGCCTTTTTACCATTGTGCTGTATCCACTCTTCTTTTTAACACAGAATGGAGGCGTCTGGGCATTGAGGAGACAAGTTTCTTGAGTTGAGCCATTGGAATTTGACTCCACTCTTGTTTAATACAGGCTTCCAGCTGCTGGAGAGTTTTGGGTCTCCTTTGACGGACTTCTCGTTTAATTTTGCGCCAAATGTTTTCAATCGGTGAAAGATCAGGACTGCAGGCAGGCCAGTTCAGCACAGGGACTTTTCTACTACGAAGCCATGCTGTTGCAATAGCTGCAGTATGTGATTTTGCATTGTCCTGCTGAAACACACAAGGCCTTCCCTGGAATAGATGTCTTCTGGAGGGGAGCACATGTTGCTCTTAAACCTTTATATACCTTTCAGCATTCATGGTGCTTTATAAAACATTCAAGTTTCCCACACCATGTGCATTAATGCATCCCCATACCATTAGAGATGCTGGCTTTTGAACTGAATGCTGATAACAGGAGGGGTGGTCTTTCTCCTCTTTAG
Organism: Gymnothorax reevesii; assembly: GCA_029721435.1. NCBI lineage: Eukaryota > Metazoa > Chordata > Actinopteri > Anguilliformes > Muraenidae > Gymnothorax > Gymnothorax reevesii. The sequence goes on along the minus strand of CM056580.1, from coordinate 34,960,232 downwards.
CCTGGAGGACACAACGCCCATGATTTCAAACAAGAATGTCAAATTTGGACTCATCTGACCACAGGACACTTTGCCACTTTGCTAAAGTCCATTTTAAATGAGCCTTGGCCCACAGAACATGGCGGCGCTTCTGGATCATGCTCAGCGATGGCTTCCTTGAGCTGCCGGATAGCTCACTCAGTTAAGGCACTGTGTTGCAGTGCAGAAGTGACTATCACGTTGCGGGCTCGAGCCCCGGTCGTACCAACCGGCAGTGGTCGGCAGCTTTTTCAGACTTGCGCACAATTGGCCATCGCGCTACAGGGTTTCAAATTGGGAAGGGACTGCCGGGAAAGGGAAATAAATAAATGGCTTTGTCCGTTGCTCAAGCGCCTCCTGTTGGCCAGACGTGCGCTCGTCAGGAAGATTCTAAGTCTGTTCATGTCTGGGTGTCCTCCGCCCTCATTCTGAACCTGCGAAGATTCAACCAATGAGTGTATAAGAAGCAGTGGCTGACAGGCACGTGCTTCGGAGGAGAGCCGTAAACTGTCTTCACTCTCCTGAGTTGGCAGCAAGGGGTCGCATGCGAGCAAGCTTTGTTCATAGTTCACCAATTGGGCATTCCAGATTTGGGTGGGATTGGAGATGCCAAATTAAAAAAAAAAAAAGATTGCTTCCTTTTTGCATGACAGCGATTTTGATGGCATCTGTGTATGGCACGGCGGCCTGTGTTTACGGACAGTGGTTTCTTGAAGTATTCCTGGGCCCATTTAGTAATGTCCATGACTGAATCATGCCGGTGAGTGATGCAGTGGCGTCTGAGGTCCCGAAGATCACGGGCATCCAGTAAAGGTCTTCGGCCTTGTCCCTTACGCATGGAAATTTTTCAGTTTCTCTGAATCTTTTGATGATGTTTTGCACTGTCGATGATTAGACCTTTAAAGCCTTTGCAATTTGATGTTGAGGAACATTGTTTTTAAAGTATTCCACAATTTTTTTAAGCAAGCCTTCACAGGTTGGAGAGCCTCTGGCCATCTTTACTTCTGAGAGACTCAGCCTCTCTAAGACATCCCTTTTATAGCCAATCATGTTACACACCTGATGCCAGTTAATTTAATTACTTGCTAAATGCTCTTTCAGCCGATTCTCTTATATATTCATTGCTTTTTCAGCCCTTTTTTGCCTGTGTCTTTTTTGAGACGTCACAGCCAGAAAATTTTAAATGAGCTCATTTTGTGGATAAAAAGGTAAAACATCTCCGTTTCAACATTTGAAATGTTATCCACTGTATGTTTTATTGTAAATAACATTGGCTCGTGATCTGAAAGTCATTGCATTTTGATTTTATTCACCATTAACACTTTGTCCCAAATATTTCAGAATTGGGGTTGTATAACATCAGTATTGGATGGAATATATAAAATGCTGTATGGAAATAACCTCATGACCCCCTCAGGAGCCCAGTGGAGTCTGGTTGTCGTAGCCGAATGAATGTGCCATTCCGTATTGGCAAGAGGGATGGGGACGACGCTCTGGAAAAAAAGTTCCTGGAAGGAGCATCTAAACTTGGAATGATCTCTCTGAAAGGGCACAGGTAGAGTACTGCATTTTGCCTACACAGTGTAATCTAGAATTATTGGCACCCTCCAGTAAAAACGAGCAAAACGAGGTCTTTATTGTTTAACTTCACTGTTTTTTATTACTTTGAAACATTCACAAAAAAATCTAACTTATAACTGGGGCGCTGTTTTTGAAGGAAAACATTAAATTCTTGTCATGAAATGTGAAGAGTTTCATGGCAAAACACAATATATCCATTTGGAGCATTTATAGGAAAAATGCTTTTTTTTTTGGTGGGAAAAGTAAACATTGCTCACACTTGTTAACTCCACATGCTGTTAAGCTCACTGCTAGGGAAGCTTTCAGTTTCATGTTTGGATTTGTGTGGAATTTCCTTGTTCTGGTACTGCTGTTTAGGTATAGGCTGTGTTTCTACACCCCCTGCAGGTCATTTGGGGCATTGAATTTCTGTATAATCTTGTGTTGTAACTGTACGCTTTGCGTCCTCCATGTAGGTCAGTTGGAGGACTTCGTGCATCTCTGTACAATGCAGTGACACTGGAGGAAACTCGCGCACTGGGGGACTACATGACCGAGTTCCTGAAGGAACATCTGTAGTAGCCAATCGGAGCCTGCCACCGTCAGAGATGCTGCTCACTCATTAGAGGGTGCTGAGGTCAACAGTTCTTCTGACCTTTTGCGAAGAAAAGTCATGGGTCAAAAATGGCGGAGCCTCTTTTTAGGCAAGCTTCTCCTCTAGTGTTTTCTGTTTGTCCTGTTACACATTGGTCATGTAGCACTTTCATGCTAATCGGTCAGTTCTGGGGCCCAATGCGCTACTCGCAGGGTTAGGTGTTCATTTACATGTTAACATTCTCTTTGCTCACAACTTTTCGATTTGATCCGTTTCCTAGGTGACCACAGCGCAGCTTTGTCTGCTCTGGTCTGATGTTTGCAGGCATGTCACTGTGCCTTAATTTAAGCTGCTTTCACACCGGATGCAAATTGAATTTTTCACACGACAGATTACATTCAAAGTCAATGCAAAGACGCGAATACACGTGAAACGCAATTGCATTGACTTTGAATGTAACCTGTCGTGCGAAAAATTGTGTCGCGTCCGGTGTGGAAACGGCTTTAATCATTGCACTCTACTGAGAAGTTTGAGCCAGGGGCACCAGAGAATCACCTTGTTCTCTCATAGAGATGGTGCTGTATCTCACTGTTTTTAGTGAATTCTGTAAGTTTTTTTTCAAAGCTTGAATAACGACGACAATAAAAACTGTTTGCTAATGAGGCTCTTCCTTTGTGGAGGCTTAAGTCTGTGAAGCGGTACAGAGATTGACAGTACATGACATAGCATTTAATTGGCACATATTTTGTTGTATACTGGTGCTGAGTGGGACTACGACTGAACATGAGTCAAATGAGGCGCAGTTTTCCTCCGCCATGAACTGCAGATCTAGTTCTCAGGATGAATGTGGCTCAAGTAGGCGAAGTTATTGCACGAAACATGGGAGTGTGAAATCCGCTGAATAATATCTATTATCCCCAGGGAAGTGCTTTTGAAAGGGGGTTGTGTGTGCATGGTGGCCCTGGTTTGGGCTGTGGGGTTCTGAATAGAGAAGGGAACTGTTCTCATTCGGACTCATTTCAGAGGTGTGAAATCTATGGGGAGTGATGATGGTGAGATTCACTGGTAATGGATGAAGTCGTTATAGCTAGGGTATGCATTTTTTTTTGGAATCTTTGGGCAAGAATTCCACCACAAACTTTCAACATGCTGCGATCTCAAGAAGTCAACTGGACTTCTGCACCTCTTATTGGTTTCATTTTTAGGTTTTGCCCAATCACAGGTCATTTTAGAGTAAGGCCTTTACTGAAGTGTGTGTGATTGGGCGATGTATTAAAATCATTAAAAGCAAGGAAGAAATGATTGAGTTGAAAATCAAATGAAAGGCACACAGTTTTGTGTCAGTACCCTTGGTGGACGTCACGACAATGTACTGCTCACCCCAAGTACGAGGAGTTTATTATTATTATTATTATTATTATTATGTCACGCGTAAATACAAGCAGAGTTAAAATCAAAGAAAATCAAAAATACTTGCAAAGGACATAAGTCACCTAGAAATAATCAAAGAGCTAATCTAGCTAGATAGCAGAATATGGGAATGTGCACAAAGTGGTCAGAGGTACAAAAACAAAACAAGGGAATAGAAAGGAAACAAAGAAACATAAACAAATGAACTGATATACGTTTAAGCAAAAAAATAATGAAGAAAAAAACCTTAGCTAGGAATTTGAAAAAGAAAAAAGTATTGAAATCAAGGATCTCTTTAAAGATTGTTTGAAATTACATAAAGAGAGACTCCTTAAAGATTCATCAATACTGATCCAGATGACAGCTCCCTTAAAACGAATATTAAATCTACCATAATTGGTTCGAGCAGATGGAATACAAAAAGATGATCTTGAGGCCAGCCTGATGTTGTAATTTTGCTTACTTGATAGACTTGATAGACTAAAAAAATGATTAAAGGCAGATGGCAACAAATTTGAGTGGAATTAAAACATGAAGATACAATTTAAATAATAAATGACATCAGGAAATTTCAAAATATTCAGCTTCTTAAAAATAGGAGTGGAATGGGCAATGAAATGCGAAAAAGTAATTATTCTAACAGCCTTCTTCTGCAGTACAACTATAGGTTCCAAGGTTGTGCGATATGTATTGCCCCATGTAGTTGCACCATAAATCAAAAATAGGTATATAAATGAATAATATAATTGAGGTAATATTTGAGGTGATACATAGTGACGAAGCTTTGCAATGATTCCAATGCCCCTGGACACTTTCTTGCTAAGGTGGTGGACATGTTCTCTCCAGTTTAGATGAGAGTCAATAATTACTCCAATATACTTGACATGGTCCTTCTGCTTGATTGGTTTTTGGTTAACTCTCAAGGATATTGTTCGATTGTATTTCTTTAGTGGTGGATAAAAAATTACTCAATTTGTTTATATCAACTTTCAAACACAAAGCCATTTATGGATTTTTTTTTAGCTTAATATTCACTCTAGATTTAAGAGACTCTAGACTTGAGTCAGCTAAAAATAAGTTTGAGTCATCAGCAAAAAGATGAAAATCAAATATGTTAGAGCAGTTATTGAAATCATTGATGTAAAGGAGAAACAGAAGGGGGCCAAGCACTGAGGCTTGTGGTACGCCACATGAGATAAAAAGGTATGCCACATGAGGTAAAAATCCAGACGAAATATTATCAATTGATACATATTGCTGTCTATTGGATAAATATGAAAAAAACCATTCATGGGCAATGCCACGGATACCGTATGAGTAAAGCTTTGCTAAAAGAGTGTGATCATCTACGGTATCAAATGCTTCACTTAAGTCCAGAAAGATGCCACAGGCAAACTGGCTACCTTCAACTGCTCTTTGAATTTTGTCAATCATCAATAAGAGGGCCCTCTCTGTTGAATGGTTTGCACAAAAACTAAACTGACTATAATGTATTACGTTGTATATATCTAGATAAACAATCTCTTGTACACTAATTTTTTGAAAATTTGATTTAAGATTGACAGAAGAGATATTGTTCGATAATTCACGACAGAGGAAAAGACTCCAGCTTTATGTAAAGGTATAACACGAGCAATCTTTAAAAAATCTGGTACACAACCAGAAGAAAAAGAAGAGTTGTACAATATCTCAAGGGGCCTTGCAACCACAGACTTTAAAATCTTCAGCAATGGGACTGGAATGCTAAAAAGACCACAAGCTTTTCCAGATTTCAGACTTGAGATAGTATTTTGTATTTCATATACGGTTGTAGGACTGAGAAGAAAGCGGTTAGGATGAGGTCTGGGTAAGAAAGCCGAAAAAGACTTTTCAACATCAGGAATGATCATTCTTAAAAGTTTTCCCAATGTTCGGAAAATAGTTATTAAATTCATTTGCAATTTCATTATTGTTAGGTAAAATTTTGTTGGAAGAAGTTGTTATTCTGGTAGGAGTTACATAGCCCTTGGATTTTGGAGTTATTTGTCTGATACCTTTCCAGACATTTTTTTTATCTTGGACATATTTTGTGTAAAATAGTTTTCATAATACCTCTTTTTACTAATATCAACTAAATGATTTAAATAATTTTAATAATTTGTACTTGACAAATAAACATTGATTTTGAGTCCGATAAATTTCTTATATAGCCTATTCTTGTAATTGATTGACATTCTAAGACCAAGAGTAATCCATTGCTTAGTCGTAAATTTGATTTCCTTTCTTGACAGTTCCTTGAGAGGCACATTAATAATTAATAATCTCATTAGATGTATTCAGGAAGCAGGAAAAAATGTAATTTATATTATCTTTACCATAAAATGAACTAGAACAGTCAATAATCTTTTAATCACTTTTATAAACCTGCCTATTTGCATAAAGTGGATGTATTGAGTTAATGGACAGAACATTTGGGAGATGATCAGTAATTGGATATACAATACTCCCACTGTAAGTAACAAACTCTAAAGAATTAAAAATAAAATATTGTCTATCAGTGTTTCAGAGTGGTTTGTTATACGTGTCGGTTGAAATGCATGCGGTTGAAAAGAATATGAAGTCAATGTATTAATAAATTCACCTGTTGGACCATGAGAGTCTGAATTTGACAAGTCCAGGTTTAAGTCACTACAGAAAACACAAAGCTTAGACTTTTTATGAATTTTGTCAACTGTTTTGTAAAAGTTATCCAAAAATGGCTGCAGAGAGCAATTAGGGTGGTTATATAACACCACATACAATGTTCCTATAGCCTCCACCATGGGACTCAATCCAAAATGATACCTCTTTATCTGAACAAGTGATCAAGTCATCTCTCATATTAATAATAACTTTGGGTATAAGCAATAAACAGACCAACTCCATCAACAGAAAACTGGGTGGGTTGAGAGATAAACCTAAAGCCAGGAAGAGATGCATTAGAAATGGGAGTATCCTTACAAATTGAATCCCTGGTTTCAGAAAGGCCAATAAATTTCAAAGCATGCTCAAGAGTGCTAAGCATCTGCTGAAAGTGAATTCTTGGATATACTTCTGATATTACAATGGAACTGGAAAGCGACTTGTCCGATAAATTATGAAGTTCAAGGGAGGAGTGGAATTCATGATAAGTAAAATACCTAGAATTAAGCTAACTTAGAAATGTCATGACAACAACTTCACTGTGTTATGGTCCTGTAGCCATTGTGGCTGTACTAAATAAATACACAATTTCCTCATCGCTCATCACATCAATTCACTCGTTTCCCGAAGTCTCTAATTATTCACGGAGTCAAGTATTTTTTGTGCATTGTTCAGAGATGGGAACAAGCTGCCATGTCTCCAATACACTGATTCCACTTGACTTTTTATTCCACCGGGGTAGAGAAAAAGCACAACCACGTGCTCTCTATTTTTGGTGAATTCTGCCATGGTCATATCAGCCCCAGCCTCAGGTCATGGCTAAACGCATTGTAAACACAGGTAAACTGATAGTTTAAAAACTCAAATATTTATCCATGAATAAGCAATAAAACTACAGTTTTAGAGAGAATAAAACACATATCTCTGCATGGTTTTCACAGCCAGCAGTGCGACAGGAACTAATATTTTGATATAAATCATATGCATCCTAATTGATGAAAGCACTTCATACTTTGTTTTGCCATGACTGGATGTTAAAGCCAACTGACCACGGGAAAGGGGGTTTTGCGCAGTCTAGTTTTTTTCTCTACGTCATTGTTTTATCCTTTCAGTTCTCTTGCAGAAGTGGTCTATTGCCCACTAACTCCAATTAAACACCTACTTAGAAGCTGTGAAGTTTATTTTAATACTAATTACGGTGCAGTTTTATTTTTTTTTTGAGGAATATTTAGGCACCTCCGCATATTTGACAAGTTGCATATAACAGTTTTAATGCGGCCCCGAAAGTGAGAAATCTTTAAGAGAGGGCTTACTGGGCCCGTAATATGTTATTACAGCTGATAAACACTAGATGGCACTGATGGTGCCGATATTCTGTAAAGAACGGAAAGCAAAAAGGTAATACTGTATTTTTGTTACCTGGTCTGGACTGTGTTCTCTCTGGGCCAGAAACAAACAGCAAGACTTCAAAATTCTGGCGACTGAAAACGGCACAATGAAAATACCCTGAAATGTTCTGTAAAGTTGCATGTGAGGGAAGCAATCAAATTGTGCACTGTCCTTGAATACGGAGGTGTTACCTGGATGTCATCCTTGGGCGGGCATTTGGACTAACTGGGTGGTATTAGAATGACCGTTTGGGGTTGGAGAAAGCAGGATTCTTGAGGCAGGAGTCCGGTGCAGGACACAGGGAGTATATAACTTTTTTTTCTGACTTTGAACTTACTAGCAAAAAACTCATGTAAAAAGTTAGTTTAAGGGGGTAAAAACATTTCCCTGTAGCTCTGTCAGTTAGCATTTAGCTAACTTGCACTCAACTTAAAACTGTTCTTTCACAATTTAACAACCAGCTGCATGTTAAGTTCAACGTGATAGCCCTGTTTAAACAAGCATGGGTTCAGCTGATCCAATGTTTAACCGTCTGGAAACCTTAAACGGTCTACTAACTGGAATTAGGATCTACACAGAGCAATATGAAGGAAAACCGCATAGGCCTAGTAACATAATTTATTATTCTTTGTGCTTAATATATTAGTAATATTATATACTTTTAATTCAATTAATTACGCATCCACTTGCAAAAGCAGCATTTTTTTCTTCAAAAAATGCGCCATAGAAGTGTTTTTCTGTCTTCATTGCACAAGTGTTTGATAATCACAGTCTGCTTGTAGTAAGCGCAATTAAAAAAAAAAAAAAAAACATTACACATCATGTAGGACCATATCAGAAATTAGGCTGCGACTTCATTGTCATCCTCAATATTTTGTTTTATTTTTATCCCCCCGGCATATAATGCGGGGGGATATAGCGATCAGCGTGTCCATCCGTCCGTCCTTCTGTCCGTCCGTCCGTCTGTAATAAAATCTTTTCCGTACCAGAACTCGAAAATTATACCATTTACAAACACCAAATTTGGTATGGAGCTTCTCCTTATGGTCTAGTTGTGCCTTTTGGGGGTTTCAGTCCGTCCGTCTGTCCACACACCCTGTAGGTTACACAACCTACAGCCGGGGGGATCCGCCATTGCCAGATGGCTTTTGTTTAATTAAGCCAACGTGTTGCCTTCTGTATAACTAAACCAGTCAATATGTAAGTCTAAGATATGTCTGCCATTTTTGTTAGTGCACTTGCAGTTGGACCAGTCATTTTGGGCCTTGTTGCATGTTGACCTCTACAATGGCCATTCTTGTGTCTGACTTTTTAGCTCAAATAACCTCATTTTACATCACTTATGGGTTTCTGATGCAGATAAATGACTGATGACTGGTAATGTCACTGCTACCGTGCTCATTTTCAGTGTACCCAGATCTGCAGAGAAAGGCTCATAGTGCACACTACAGTTAACCTGACCCAATAACATGAGCACTCCTCATCAGGAACATACTGCTAAGTTGGTATATCACTAGTGGAAACTATTACATGCCTACAGGATTTTGTGGAAGGTTCTTTATTTTATTCAGTGAAATTATCTTGCTGGCTCAGAAATCATTCTTCATGAAACGCAGCCAAGGCTTTATACAAATATGCAATATAAATACAGAGACATGACGGCTGGCTATCATGTAGGCCAAAGAGCGGTGGGTGCCGCACTGCCGCACAGCAGTGCAATGAATCATGACTGTGTTTGCCGTCTAGCCTGATGCCTTATCCAACTGCTATGGTAAACTTTTTTTTCCTGAACTTTTTGAGCAATGCTATTTCTATAAGCAGAATGTCAGCATTCTGCCTTGGCTCAAGCATCGCACAAATGCATGTTTCAGGTTATATTTATGGCTCTTGAAGACCATTGAACAAATATTTTTGCTTCTTTTTACTATGGGAATCACAGAACATATCTAAGATGTCTTTTTTCCTGGCAGTGCACATTTTTATCGAGGGTTGAGGGGTGTCCCTCAGGACAGGAAGCATACGTTTTGCTAATCCCTCTGCTCTCTCCTCTCTTGGCATCGATCTCAGAATGGGGTGATTACATTTGTGCACAAAAGGGTCAGTAATGAGATTTACCTCTCCCCCTGCTCTCTGCGGTAACCATGGCAGAGTGGGCTGGAATTACACGCTGCATTATTTTTGTAATAGCTGAAATTTGATTCGATATGGCACCGCGTTTTCAGAATTGGGCTGTTTAGCGCTGTCTGGTGAATGAGCACCAGACTGCAGTAACCTACAGAACCGGGGCGTTAGTTCTGCTTGACAATACTGTAGGGCTTAAGACGAATAACTTTTTCTGGGGACGTTTTTCCTCACGCAATATAACACACATCACCTCCTCAAATTACTTACTATATGCAACCACATCCGTCTGAGCAGTGGCGGGCAGGGGACGGAAAACCGGTGGGGCGGAAAACATCCCTTGAAACGGATCAGATTAGTGACCGGATTTCAATCATTGTTCTTGGTCAACATGTTAGTTTCCCTTTTAATGAAATGTTTGGGCGAGTGAATAATAAATCTTATGAAATGTTTAATTCCCATGCCTTAATAGGCAACTCTTCATGAAAAAACCACTGTGGATTTTCCGTGTTAAATTTTGTCACATCCTAAGCAAGTCGTCAAACCTGTGCATAATGATTGTTTAATTGAATGAAAAAGATTGAAATGCGCTCTTTTTTGCCTTCAACTGGTGCATTTGATCTCTCCTCTTCACAAAGACAATTAGCTACACCTGGGAGGGGAGAGTTGAAGACTTTACCAGGAACATTGACTGAAAACAGATCAGGACTGCTTAAAGACATGTTCATCGCCCTCCTTGTTCTCTGTCCACCGCCCGCCACTGCGTCTGAGTGTCTATTAATCTCACCCCTGGCCAACCGGGTCAACACAAAATGCAAACTAGAACGGGCACTCGGTAGAGCGCATACCTTCGCCGACGCCACTGAATCCCTCGCCACTGGCGTTGGTTTCATGCCGATCGGATAAAAATTGACCGAGATATGGCCGAAAGTCGGTTTTGACCTTTTCGTGGCCTTGACCTTGACCTTTGACCCGATCACTCCCAAAATCTAATCGATTGATCCTCAGGTCATGCCAAATGAACCCAACAAATTTTAGGAAATTCCGTATGGTACTTTTTGAGTTATTCGATACACATACATACACACCGACAGACAGACAGACACACAAACAAATAAATACACGGGGATCAAAACATTACCTTCGTCAGCGAAGTCGCTGGCGAAGGTAACAATCTTCTTGTCACAGGCCTTGTGTGACTGCGTTTCATGTCTCTTTCAATCAAGCAGTTTGGATGTCTTTTATATTGTCTCCTTTGATTGGTTTACGTCCTGCGTGCCTTCCCCTCCTCCTGCCTGCGTGCCTTCCCCACCTCCTGCTGTTCATTTTGTTTTCCCATTTTTTCCCCCATTACCTTGTGTGTGTTTGCGAATATACAGTGCTGTGGAGAAGTATTCGCTCCCTTCCTGATTTCTTATTTTTTAGCATATTTGTCACACTTAAATGTTTTAGATCATCAAACAAATTTTTATGAGACAAAGATAACCTGAGTAAATACAAAATGCAGTTTTTAAACGATGATTTAATTAATTGAGGGGAAAAAGCTATCCGAACCTACCAGGCCCTTTGTGAAAAAGTAATTGCCCTCTAAACCTAATAACTGGTTGTGCCACCCCTGGCAACAACAACTGCAATATAGCATTTGTGATAACTCCCCAAGGAGGAGAAGAAATGGCTATGAATCGGAGACGTGCGATCAGGGGAGGTTGTGACTTCACCTTTTAATCACTAGAATTTGTCAACCTGTTTCCATGTACTATGCCTGATTGACAATCAATCAATTTTTCCTTTTTTTTTTTTTTTTACCGAACAATTAAGACCTAGCCTGAGCTATATATAGCCTGTAATGATCAAGAGATGATAGTGACAAAAAAAAGCATTTACGTTTACGCTTTGATTGGAGACCGCAAGGATGGAAAACTTAATAATTAGAAAAAATCTCAACTTTAATTCCTTGTATCGTTTTGGATTTTATTGGATTATGAAAGAAGACTGAATATACTCCATATATATTTATATTTTTTGAATGGCATTAAAAAGTTTGTATTTAAGGGGGAAAACATTATCGTAAACATATTAACCACGCATTGAACACGGCATAGGAAAGGTTTTAAAGAGCACCAGTTATGGTGCACCATAATGTCACCATTTGAATTTTCACGCCCTGCAGAGGATTTGGCATGCCCTTGAATCAAGTGGGTTTCGCTCTCAAGGCTATACCAGTATTTGTTTCTAAAGCGGAAATCCATTCATGGTAAGGGGTGTGACAAGGGGCACAAACGGTGGACCAATCACAAGTGAGTGATCAAGTTGACCAATCATAGTGCACTGGGGTTTGCGGGAGGGCAGGGTCAGGACTTTCAGTGGAGCGTTTCTCAGACCGGTACTGCAGAAATGGCCAGCATGAGAAAACGCATTTATTTTAATTTTTTTTTTTTTAACAATGACTCTTAAATCTTTTTTCCATGGAGTTCAAGAATGCAAGAATAATCAATGAAAAGTCACATAATAGGGGCACTTAAATGTTTATTAATGGCATTGAGTTGGCGTCCTGTAAGCAGATATGGCCAAATTCGCTGTCTCGTGAACATTTTAAGTTTGATGCACTGAGCCATAATATTGTGGATGAAACTGGCCTGCCATTCTGACTTTGTCTCAGTAAATTAGTAAATCAATCCACTGATGGCTAATCAAGCAAAGAAATTGGGAGTTATCGTTTGTTTATCGGTGAGGATTCTGCCTACTCTTACTGACCTCCGACGGCACGTCACTGGTGTGGATTAACCCCATCAACGCATTATATCGCATTATAAATCCTAAAATGTAAAATCAATAACATAAATTATACGGAAAAGTCATGAAAATAGCCGTCTGTAACATCTTACCTTGCGGGAGGACGGCCAATATCAGAACGATGATCAAGAATAAGGATGGATTCGGATGATTTTTATCATTATTCCCTTTTAATAATTAATTTAAAAATTTAAATAATTCCACATTGTAGTCATTGCCGCATGCAAAATTGTGGACGTGATGCGTATAGCAGCAGAAATGGCCAACTTGCAGCAACACACTGGAAAACTTCCAGTCAAAGGTGTTTGCGGAGTCATTTCAGGAAACATGAAAAATCAATAAATTGATGCCCATCATCGTAGAATACAAAACAAAATATGTCTTCGGTAACGGTCGTCATTTACTGGACACGAAACAATTTTTTAGTGATTAAGTAACTTATTCTCAAAAACAACGGAAATTAGCAGGGGTAAAGTTGGTTCATCGGCGTAAGGAAAGTCAGTTCCTCTGAGGAGTAGCAGTGCATTTGAGCAGCGCCACTCACTCAAGACCTGCCAACCGTGGTAACAGTCGTGAGCACAGCGGACACGTTGGGCAATGACCTTTACCCGATAATTTCAGTCTGATACCGTCTTATGTTCTGACTAGAAAAGTTTTGTAACAAAATGGAATTTATTCACTGGACTGTGAGTGAATAACATACGGACAAATCGACATGATAACTTTCTGATTTTAATTTCCCACATCCTTTCAGTTAAAAACTGATTTTTTACGTCATATTTTGGTGTTCTCTTTGAGCCAAAAAATATTTTAATTTAATTCAATTTTTAAAAAAATAATTGGGGTCCTAATGTTAGTTTCATCCTCACTATATCTCTAACACGTGCTTAACAAAATTAGCAGGATTTAAATGCATCAGTCAGTACCTGCTGATAATAAAACCATGAACTATAAGTGTCCCTGAAATCTATCCAGTATTGTGAAAATCAGCGCGCGGATATATATACAACTGCTCAAAAGTTTGGGATCACTCGCAAATTTCTTTGTTTTCTAAAGAAAAATACATTTTCATGCATTTCACAAACATTTTTATCCATTTCACAAACTGTTACAATCAATCAGATGATTTTCAAAGAACGATCTACATTTTTGCATAGAGGCCTATTATCAGCAACTGTCAGTCCTCTGCATCAATCTCCTGGTATGGCTGCTAATCCAAGTGAAGCATTTTATAAGGCTAATTGATTGATTATTAGAAAACCCTTCTGCAAATGTGTTGCACAGCTGAAAACCATTGAACTGATAAGGGAGCGCAAAAGGGAGCATGGCATTCTTGAGGTTGGTTTAGTACCTGAAGCATCAGCAGTTGTTTGTTTGTTTACAGGCTCAAAATGGCCAGAAAGAAAGAACTTCCTTTAGAGACCAATCAGTCTATTGTTCTGCTTAGAAAAGAAGGCTATTCAATGCGAGAAATTGAGAATTTAAAAACTCTTACCATGCCGTAAACTACTCCCTTCAGAGAGCAGCACAAACTGGCATTAACCAGGAAAGAAAAAAGGAGTGGGAGGCCCTGATGCACAACTGTGCAAGAAGACAAATATTGGAGAGTGTGTAGTTTAAGACAAAGACGCCTCACAAGGTTGTCAACTAGCAGCTGCGCTAAATAGTTCCCGTCAAAAACCAGTTTCAGTATCAACAGTAAAGATGTTTTTTTTTCTTTTTGATGAAGACAAAGTTTGAAGTACATATTCATCATTTTCCATTAAAATCCTTATTTCTAACTCAGACAATGTCAGAATGCTCTGTTCATTTGCTATATTTCCTATTCAGACTAATTTCTAATAATGAATTATTTCACATAATAATGGAATTATTAGAAATTATTAATAACTAATAATGGAAAACAAGAAAATTTCCAAGTGATCCCAAACTTTTGAGCGGGTGTGTGTGTGTGTATGTATGTGTATATGTTATATATATATATCTCAATAATTATTGGCATCCCTGGTTAAGATGTGGTAAAAGCCTTAAAATGAATTCAATTTTTATTGCAGAAGCATGCTCTCACACTGAAAATTGTAGAAAAATGCGACCTTCAACTCAAGTGAATTTTAAGGGGGGAAAAAAATTCCTGACTAAGTAATAATTATTTTTCATAAAATCACCTATTCCACAATTATTGGCACCCCTAACAATTCCTAGGAAATAAATGCAAGTGAAGTATTTCTGTCATTTGTACAGTAATTTACAAAGTTGATCAGAGTATCTAGGAACATTTAATTAGTAATTCATCCTGTTTCCCTGGGGTGTAAATATGTGTTATGGGGTGTAAATATATGATGTGACAAAAGGCCATTTCTCCTATCCACTCTTCAACATTGGAAAGACAAAGGAACACACCATTCAAATAAGGCAGATGTGTGTCGACCTTCCCAAGTCAGGCAATGGCTACAAGAATATAGCCACACACCTGCACCTGCCCATATCTACTGTCAGAGGAATCATTACGAAGTTTAAAACAACTGGAACAGTGGAAAACAAGCCTGGACGAGGACGCAAGGTTATTTTGCCACCACGCACAGTGAGGGAGATAGTAAGAGAAATAAAGTTCTCCACAGCTCACTGTAAAAGAAATGAAACAAATGGTAGCATCTTGGGGTCACAAAGTCTCCAAAACAACCTTCAGGTGCTATATTCATGCCAACAAGCTGTTTGGGAGGCATGCACGGAAAAAACCTTTTCTCACTCTCAGTCATAAACGTAAATGTCTGGCGTTCGCTAAGTGGTACTGGGACTTCAACTGGGGCCGTGTGCTTTGTTCAGATGAGACCAAGATAGAGCGTTTTGGCAACAAACACTCTAAGTGGGTCTGGCGGAACACAAAAGATGAGTATGCAGAAAAGCACCTCATGCCCACTGTGAAGTATGGGGGAGGATCGATGATGCTTTGGGCCTGTTTCTCTTCCAGAGGCCCTGGGAACCTTGTAAGGGTGCATGGCATCATGAACGCTTTGAAATACCAGGACATTTTAAATCAAAATCTGGTGGCCTCTGCCCGAAAGCTGAAGATGGGTCATTACTGGGTCTTTCAGCAAGATAATGACCCTAAACATGTGGCCGAATCTACACAGAAATGGTTCACCAGACCCAGAATCAAGCTCCTCCCATGTCCCCAGACCTCAACCTCATTGAATACCTGTGGAATGAGCAGAAAAGGAGAGTGCAGAGGAGAGGACCCAGGTCGCTGGATGATTTAGAGAGATTGTGCAATGATGAATCTGTATTCTCCCATCTTGTGAAACATTATTGGAGAAGATTAGGTTCTGTTTTGTTGGCAAAAGGGGGGTTGTACAAAGTATTAACATCAGGGGTGCTAATAATTGTGGCACACATGATTTGATGTAAAATAATTATTTCTTAATGTGGGATTTTTTTTCCCACTGAATAGATGCACTTGAATTAAAGGTTGGATTTTTTTCTTTTTTTCATTGTGGTCCGATATTATTTAGAAAAAAAACTAATTTATTAGAAGCTAAAGACCACATCTTAACTAGCGGTGCCAATAATTATGGAGGGCACTGTGTGTGTGTGTGTGTGTGTGTGTGTGTGTGTGTGTGTGTGTGTGTGTGTGTATATATATATATTATATATATACACACACACACACATGCCACCCGGCCAAAAAAAAAAGTTGTGCACACAAATATTTAGTTGGAACCCCTGTAGCTTTGATTACAGTGCATATTCATCTTGTCATTGTTCTGACAACTATGTACAATGCCAGAACATTTATTTTCGATCAGAAATGCCATAATTTTTGGCCGAGATCTTGTCTTCTCGACATAATGGTTGAACCACTCGGTAGTCTTTCTTGAGCACATCCCAATAAATTTTAATGTGTTTAAAGGAGGACTCTCATCAAAAAATTTCTGCCCTCCTGTTATTTCAATTTTTTAATCTCCTGCTTGTTAAACTGCGTTCATATTGCTCGGTTGGCTAATTGACAAAAAAATGGAATTTAATTGAGCCCATTGGGCAGCGCCATTATTTTCCATAGCACCTGTTGCGCCCCAGAATCAGACGCAAGTTCATGACATCATCGCGGAGATCTGTCGCTTCTAGGCATCATGGCCGATGCATTCGATTTCATGAGATTTTCTCGTCAGTGAACGGATCCGAAATCGCTTTGAAAACGCTGCATTGTCGGGCGTACAATTATGTCAATGACACTAAGCAGAAGATGGCCAGTGTGACAATGCACACGTCCCAAAAGACAGGGATTTAATTCGCCGTTGGGTTATAAACTCGCCCAATTGCAAAAAGCATGACACTGTTCAGGGATGCTTGGTTTACACGCTCAGCCACCGGATTCTCGTCACGATTATGGCTTTCACGGGCTGAAACTCTGTCTCGCGTAGCTTGAGTTCAAAACCTGGCGGCCTCCATTTTGGATTTTATCATGGAAATTATGGGCAATTATCGCCAATTATGTGGAAAGGACTAATTTTTTTGCGGAAATACTTGAAGCGGGTGCTGTTGACCTTCAGCACAGTTAATACAAGTCGAAACAGATCAGCGTGGTAATCCTTCTTTAAGGTCAGGACTTTGTGGTGGCAAACTTATTTGTGAAAATGATTCCTCACACTTGTTTTTGTAATTCATGGTTTTCTTTGCTAAATACAGGACAATAACTTTCCCGTTCTGAAATACTGTAACATCTTAACATCTTTAATCTTTTCCACCATCAAGGGATGTGTCTTCTGACATAATTTTTTTAAGAAATGAGTAGTGATGCCCTTCATCAGTCAGGGTAAAAATGATTATTGCCAGCTGTAACATATTAATAACCGCAGTAATGATCCAATTATAGAATTTGTTAATTAATTTCCAAATGGTGACTTTTTTTTGGCCGAGCAGTGTATATTCTTTGTTTCTTCCTCTACTTTAGATTTTTTTCCCTACCCTGAAAACAGCCAAACTATGTACCCCACCTCACAGTGACCTTCTCCCATTGACTCAGGAGGAAGATGCTATGGCACGTGATTCCTCCTGCTCGTGACAATTAGCCCTCACTTCTTTTCACTGTGCAGTTGCACCACCAATTTCGCTCTGCCTAAGCCGTCTGAGGATCACAAAGTCAGGATACAATTTAGTTTTCACAGCTACATGCACCTGGTCGAACAGAAGCGATCGTTACAGGGCAATAGAACATTTTTACTGGCTTAACCCTTGTCTTCGGAGAGGCTGCACCAGTTGTTGCCTTATCCAGGAGGACCTGCCACCATAGCCAGTAATGGCCTGGCTGGGATTCGAACCTCTAGCCTCAGGACTCACAGAAGAACATCTTAGCAGCGAGTAACCTAGAGGACAACGTAGATATTTATTTCTTACTTTGAGAGTGCAAGTTGTTGAATTGTCACTTGCTATATACCCTTCAGCAACCAGTCAGTATCTCCCTTATTAAAGTTTATCATCTTCAGAGATTATTCAAAATCTGTAATGATAGTTAAATACAGAAGATCTCTTCCTAGCTCTAAAATTAAGAACAAGCTCCCAAGCCTTACTCTCGGTCTCCAGGATTGGGACCGCAATCTTGTTCATCATCCCTCAGAATATCTGCTGCCCAGTTTATTAGGAACACCTCTCAAACCTTCTACAGTCATCAGGATTGGGACTGTGTTCCTGCTAAACTTTCTAGTTCTACCATCTGACAGTTCAACACTGGCAAAGTTTGCACCCCATCTGGTAGCTGTCCTGGATCACCACTGGCCAAGCACGAACACGCCGGTTGCACTAAAGGCAGTACTGAACTGTGTCATTCTGCTCTGGGCTCTGGCCCTCTGTCAACTCTGTATTACTATCAATAAATCCTACTATTGGATGCACTCTGAGTTCAAAACTTGCTTAATGTCGAGGCCAAAGCAAACCCAAATGATTCTGAAGCCAGGGGAGGCTTGTGACCTCTGACCTTTCACCCCAGCATCCAATCCACCCCAACCCTATTTTTCCTCCTCCTGGAGACAGCTGACTTGAAGGAAGAGAAGATGTGGACCAGGAGTGTCCTGTCAGGAACTGAGATCTTTGATGAGCAGAAACGCATTTTAGTCAGGTCCTTGTTAGTTTAACTTTTTCTCAAGGTAATCTAAGGGTTAGGTTTGGAGCTAGGTATAGGGTCAGAGGTTAGAGTTAAGGTTAGGGTAAGGGAAACCATAGATGACTCGACTAAACCGAACCTGTTTAACCAAGATAAAATGAGGTCATGTCAGTTTGGTGGATAGAATTAAGTGACGACCCCTTAAAATGCAGCCATCAAAGGCTGCAGCCTACGCTTTGAGATGAACCCACTGTGTCTCGCAGACGAGCAATGGGTGAACCTCACAGACCTGTCCAAGACGATCCCCCTATCACAGCAAAGAGCAGTAGTCACTTAACCTTGCTCAGCTACAGTCCTCCAAGCATTACAATTATAGTACATTTACCAACTAATACCCCATGGATCACTTCCCCTAACCATAAATTTAAACTTAACCTTAATACTAAAAGTCAGTTTGACAGATGGCAGCTACTGATGACCCCTAAAAATGCATCCTTCAAAGGATGCAGTCTATGTTTTGAGATTCACCCAGTATACATCACATGATAAATTCAGCCAGGCGCATGTACAATTCAGAGTTTGGCTATAAGCTGCCTGACATCCCTTCTCATGAGTGGGAACAATTGCGTTAAGTCTGCAAATAAAAAAACAAAATACTTCAGCGGATCCTTGCTTTGAACAATCCCTTTTCTTGACGTGAAATCTTCTTTGCGACCACCCTAACAAACTCTGAGCCCTGGACTAAACCCCCGTCATCTTTTCATCCTCACTGCGGCGTTCTGATGCCTGGATTGCACTGAAAGGAGTTGTAATCCGTGCTGTTAAAAACATGAAAGACCTCTGACGAACATCGCTTCGCTCAGCGGAGAATTCGTCTAATCCATCCTCTGAGCATTTAACGAGGGATTCCCCATTTCCGCAGAGCCCTATTAATGTGTCTAAGTCTGCCCTTGAATTACCAGCAAATTACGGCCTCTTAATTGCAGGGTTTGCCATCATGCGGAAGCCCTCTTCACGACGTAATCTCCCCACAGCAGCCCTCTTACCTGCAAGCAGGTGGAGATCCGCTCGGCTGAGAGTAGAACAGTGTTGTCTGAGATATATGAGCTGTAGCTTTTTCCTCCGATTAATTCAATTCACCTGTAGCCCCGCTGAAAGAATTTCGCTCAACATTGTTTTTTGTTATGGAATAGTAAGAAATCTGAGATTGACGTCGCTATTAATACAAATCGGATCACACTTTATAATAAGGTGACAAATAACAAGCTTAGGTAGTGCTGAACTAATGCATGACTCATAATGATTTAATGCATAAATTAATGCGGGATATGTCACGAATTTCTGTTGCTCATCATGAACAAATGATGAAGCCCCTATGACTTTTTGTGAGTATTCCGCACATAATAGATTATTAGTTAAGGAATGCTAATGCACAGTTGCTTCACACATTAATTATTTTTGTGAAAAATTAGCTGGATTCCTCTTAGATAAAAGTTATTTTCAGGATAATGCATTGGTTGAGCTCTCTGCCTTGCTTTTGAGTACAGTAATGAATTAGTTCAAGGTTACAAAACAATTAATTTATAATTGTATTAGTGTTGTTGAAAGCAGAGATCTGTAGCATGGCAGAGAAAGATGCACCGAGACCAAAAACATTTAGCTGGCTCTATCTCATTAATTAAAGGAGACTGATCAGACATATGGGAGCCACAGGCACGTTTGAGTTCAACTAAAGTACCACAGGCCTTCCCCATATTCTGGACAGCTGATTGTAAATGACTTATCATTGCTTATTCATAACCTCGATATTATTCTCCTGATTTGTGTCCCCCCAAGTAAATGTGTCATGATTTTCATTTGTTTACAATCACTGCAAGGAGCTGTGTCACGATTGCTCTGCAAGCTTACAACTTAAATTCGCTCAATTTCAAGTCAAAATTGACATATATCCTTGCAAAACATCGTTTTGCATCACATTTTTATATATTACTTACTAGGGCATTATGCTTTTTATATCAAGGAGTTTTCTACGGAAATTCGGGGATTCAAAACGCTATTTTCTCGCTTTAGTTGAGGGATGCAAAGAATGTTGGTTTGATCAACTCAAAAAACTATTCAGTTCAATGAATATTTTTTAATATAATATACATATATGCAATGATGAATGCTTGGTAGTGTGATTACGGCTTTCCTATGTCAGGTATCTTTGATCATACACAGAGACGACAGAATACCCAGTTCAGGTGCAAACATCTGACTGTGCACATCTGCGAACTGAGCGGAGCAAAAAAAAGAAAAACAAAAAAAGAAATTATTCATTCGACTAAATAGATTTTGGAAGTTTATTGTTTTATGGTCAGCATTTCGTTTTGTTACAGATTGATTCAGGCTAGTAACTGGTGATATATTGCATGTGAACTAATAACAAAAAGTCACAGTCAGTTCATTATTTGTTCATGATGAGCAATAAGAATTCATGATACATTGGGCTCAAAAATCACTGGCACCCCTGCTTGGCAATGCACAAACAATGCTTTAAAAAATTCTAAACAATATATACATATTTATAGATAAACTCTAGATAACAACATGTGAGAAATACTGTACAAAATTAATGTTATAGTGGAACCAACCAAAATCATTTACAGATTTAATGAAAAATCTATTTCCTCCAAATCATTAATGGCACCCTTAAAAAGTATTGTAAATAACATCTGCCAAAATTAAACCATGCATTAAATTCCACTTAAGTTTTATCTGAGTGTTAAGGAACTATATTGAGCCATTACATCACTTACTGTTTCACTCGGGTATAAAAATGTGGTAACACTCCTGCAATATCGCTTCGTCATCCAACATCATGAAGAAAACAAAACAACTGACTGTCTGTTTAAAGGAGGCAGATGGTCATAAACCTTCATAAATCTGGTAATGGCTACAAGAGGATTCACAAACTATTGAACATGCCAGTGAGCACTATCAGGGCAATTATTTAAAAAATCAAGAGATATGGAACTGTTGAAAACCTTAAGGGTAGAGGACAAAACTACTTTTTGCCCCCCAGGATACTGAGGAGGATGGTGAGAAAAGCAACAAAATCCCCAAGAATCACTGTGAAGGAATTGCGGGCCTTGGTGGCATCTTGGGGTCACCGGGTTTCAAAAAGCATCATGAGGCACCACCTTTACTGCCACAGGCTCATTAGAAGAGTTGCCTTCTCATGACACGGAAAGAAGCGCTTGAAGTTTGCCAAATGTTATTTAAATTAAGACTGGAACAGGGTGCTTTGGTCAGATAAGACCAAAATTGCAAGTTTCGGTCAGATACAGCATTAGCATGTTTGGCATTGAAACAGATGCATTCAAGGGGAAGCACCTCATACCCACAGCGAAATATGATGGTGGGTCCGTCATGTTTTGGGGCTGTTTTAATTCAGGAGGTCCAGGGGCACTGGTTGAGATTAATAGCATAATGAATTCCACCAATTACCACAATATTTCGGCTGACAATCTGGTTGCCTCCACTGGAAGGCCGGGACTTGGCTGTCGGCGGACGCACAAGACCGTGCCCTCCAAAAAAACCCACAAGATCCACACAAAGATGGTTTCATGAAAAAAATAAAAAAAATGTCCTGCAATGGCCATCTCAGTCACCAGACCTCAATCCAATTGAAGACCTGTGGGATGGATTGAAGAGGGCAGTTGATAAATACAAACTCAAGAATGAGAAGGATCTTGAAAGGATCTGCTTTGAGGAATGGTCTAAAATCCCCCTAAATGTGTGCCTTCACCTTGTCAAAAAATTACAGGAAAAGACTCCATGCTGTCATCCTTGCCAGAGGGGGTTGCACCAAGCACTAAATGAAGGGTGTCAACTATTATGAAACCTTGATTTTATTGAAATTTATTCTGTATTAAACGATTGTTATAATTTTGGTTGTTTCCATTAAAACATTAATAAAGAAAAGTACTTCACACATGTTGGTATATTGCAATTTCTCTATAATTATACTGTCTGTTTGTTTATTTGTTTGTTGTATTGTTTGTGCATTGCCAGTCAGGGGTGTCAGTAATTTTTGGGCTCATTATATGTCTTGCATTAATTCAGGCATTATATCATCATGAGTCAGGCATTACTTCGGCATTACTTAAGCATACACGATGTGACCTTATTATATAGTGTTACCGCAAATTCTTTCGTTATTCTCGTGAAATTAACAAGATTTGTGCACCGTATGCATTTCGACTTTGATTATTTGGAAGTGACCGGAAAATTGGTGGGCCGGGGATATATCTTTTTTTTTTTGCCAGAGAACTGGAGCTTTGATTGTTCCTTTTCACACATGAAGTGATATTTTTACTGGGGACATGCAACGTTGACAAAACACTTTGGATTCATTTTGCATAATATCAAGGACCGAGCGCTGCTGCACATCCTGCCAGGAAAGAACAGACACACGACAGACCGTTTTAGCAGCCAAAATCTCATAATGCTGTAATGGTGCGAGGAACATTTGTCGTGTTCTGGAGAGCTCTCTTTAAATCACAAGTTTGGTGAAAAGAAATAGTTCATATGACCACCAGAGGGAAGTAAAGATCTTTCCTAGTTTGGCAGTCGCATCAGCTTTGTTGTAGTGATGTGAGGTAGCTATGTAATGAAATATTACTGGATCTTAATCTGCTGTCACAAATAATGGAGAGGGAGAGCTGGGTTAGAATAACATGTTTATGCTTTATGTGCTTTAAAGTACTTTGGCAGTGCCAGAGAACTCCTGCAGAGAGAGAGAGAGAAAGAGACACACACACACACACACACACACACCGATACACATATACTGTTTAGACGCACACTGGACCTCATGCAAGAAGCAATACAGGTACAGATTTTCTCCTATTATTGCTCATATCCTCTCATTTTCTCTTATTTCTTTAGGACCCATTGATTTCTGGGATTCACCGACGAGTTCTTATTTTTGCCCTTCTCATAGGTAAGAGAAAATTTTATGAGCGTTCAAGGGCACTCTTATTAATATAAGAGAAAAACATCCTGTTTATGCAGTCCACAAACTGTATGTCCAATGCACAGAAAGATATGTTTAGCATTTTAGGAACATAAAATGCATAATAACACACATGCCGACCTCTCCGGGTCCCTACCTGTATTACCTCCAGCAAATATCCATAAAAACCTTCCAAATCTGTAAAAAATGTTTAAAGTTTTTTTTTTTTTTAATATAACTGATTAATCCATAAAAGTATTAATGGGGTGTGAAAATTTCATTAAAATGTATTTAAATGCTTAAAAATCTTTCTTTTCAAGTATGAAAATAAAAAACCTCAAAGCATTATCCAGGACAGTGAAAATTGCCATGTTCTTGCTGGTATTACACACGGGCATGTCAGGGATCCTCAGCTGAGCTCCACTCTATGAAAATCTTGAATCGAATTGCCAATCTATTATCAAAATTTTTATCATTCCACTCGTATATCACATGGGAGGTTGGTGACGTCTAGTAATAGCCAATGCTGTGCAGCCTCGGGAACCAAGCCTGTCTTGAGAATTTGTTTGGTGTTTGTACACATACAACTGATAGTTTTGGTGATTGTGCAGATTGTACCTCGTTTACTACAGTCTATATGGTCCGTATGCATGAAGAGCAGAAGTTCCGAAAAGTGGTCCACTACGGCCAACGGGACATTGTGTTGAGCCGTGAAATGAAGCATCCAGTTATTTGTTTACGGTGGTGTGTGTGTTGATTTACTCTTTCATCATTGTCAAAATGAATAGCTCCTAATTAATATTTTGGTCAAAGTTGTTTTTTCTCACTAGAGACCATCAGGAATCGAACCAGCTGCGATGACTGCAGGGCAATTGCCTGATGCACGGCTCTATTCAAACATTTATAATGATGATAAACATAATCTATTGCACCTATCATAAACCATCTTCAAACTCAAAGTTTCTTTTTATCCTAGCTAGTGATAGCCAAAGTCTTAAGGTTGACTCTAAAACAGTTCCGATGTTATTGTGTGCATGCAGACAGACAGACAGAGCTTACGATTACAACACCAGTCACACTTTGGGGCTGATTTAACCAGCCACAGCTCACGGCTGGAATTAAAAATCCATATGTGTGCAGGACTAGGAAAAGGAGTCACTTGGGTCATTTTATGAAAATTGAGATTTTCCAACAAAATCAAAGAGTGATCCAAGTTTTTCAATTTGAGAAAAAAAAATTGGGTGAATTTGTGCACAGCAAAGTGTTGTAAAGAGTACAGTAGTGCTGGGTTATCACTATCACTGGGACATCACTGAGATACCCCGTTAGTCTCAGAATGGAAAAAAGTGACCCCTTTTCCTAGTCCTGCACTCATATAAATTCACTTGAACATCCTTGAACTGTGTAATGGGGGGGAAATCTGGGTAACTTACAGGCAATCTGCATAAGTTGACATAGATTTAATAGAATCAAATTTCCTGTAGATTATTATATGTTTCAATGGAATTTTAATGATTGGATTATTTAATTTGTGGTAAAAAAAAACTATTGGTCAATTGATCCCAATTAGGACTATAAAACTCTGGAAGGTCACATTTGCTTTGTCGAAGTTCATTAAACAGGACTTTAACACTGCTTAAATTCTTCCTATTACAATCATTTTCAGTGGCTTCTCTCCAACTCTTAGGCCAAAGTTGGCCATTTGCACGGGGCACAACACCTGCCCTTATATGGTGTTTAGTGGGCATTACCTATGCTAACTACAAACAACCGGTAACGTGCCTCCAATTACAATAAAATGGGATTCATCATTCGGCATGCATGGGAAAGAGCAGATTTGGATGGTAAGAACATTTGGCGCATCAGGAGCTGACTTCTATTTTTTCCTCTTAAGAAAAAAATAAGAAGAAATATGATAATTTTGGGAGAATGCTGCTGAATGAGGCCTAATCTTTCACAAATGTACACTCATTTATCGCACTAACATGCTTAATCAACACCCACGCACTCAAATATATACACTCACTCACACTTTCACACAAACACGTTACCACCAAAACACCTAAACACGCAAATACAGATACACGGACACTCAGTTTCTTGGGCAAACAAACATCTATATGCTCACAAATAAAAACTTGTTCTTTGTGAATACACACAATGCACACCCACAGTAAATGGTGACAGTTAAAAAGCACCGCACAGTAATTTTGAGTCTCTGCTCACTGTTGGCTTTTTAAACGAGGAGAAAAATCATGAGTGCGTGACATGTTGACTCAGTGGAGATGAGATGTTGTAAAGTGTTAATTTAATGACTTCTCTGTGGAGTGGGTTTGTTTTAGGATCACTTTCCTGTGTCTAGTGCAGTCACTCGTTCTCTCTGTCTCCCACTCTGCGCACGAATCATTCCCCGGAAAGAGCCGCTCTTATACATGAAACTCTATTAGGGTTTGAGGGCTGGAATTTACCTTTGACCTCTCTCGGCTGATACAGCGCATATTCACAAAGATTTGGCTCCAAACTTCAAAGTGCCAGAACTGCTCATGCCTGGTGTTTTTTTTCTGGCGCAATTTGGCAGCCCTAACAGTGCACTGCATTATGGCTGTGATTTGGAGCTTATTATTGGGTGCAGAGGAGAGAGGCAGGGCATCGTGGGCCTTATCGATCCTAATGTTAGGCTAAGATAAACTGTGACCTTATTCTAATTTAGGGCAGGGACTCTTCAATAAATGTGTTATATCTGACTGCCTTAGCTCTCTGAGACTCTGAGATTCTGCTTGAGTCCGAGTGTGTGAATGTATGAACTAATGAGCGAGAGTGAACAAGTTTGTCTATGAGTGATTGTGTGTGAGCGTGTGTCTCAGTATCCGAGTGAGTTCATAGGAAATCCACTGTTATGAAGCATATTATAGATGTGAATTATAGGCTGCATGTGGAATTGGCAAAGAGAAGAGAATGAAAAAGAATAAAGTCAGTGGAAAGACAGGGGGTGCCTGGTAAAAAATGAAGTGACTGGACTTATTCACTGACACCATTGAGACACTAGAGAGAACAAAGGCCTGCAGGGAGAGAGGGAGGAGAGAGAGAGAGAGAGAGAGTGGAGGAAAGAGGGGAGCGAGGGTAAGGGGGCATAAGTGTGACAACAGCTATAGGAACATGGGAGAGCCTTTCCCCTCATTTCTCTCTCTCATTCACACGCGCGGCAGCCATTTTGTACTTGTGTGGTTGATGACCCTCCATTAATGGCGAAATCCATTCAGTGAAGACAAACACTGCAGTTCGTTTCGAGCTCAAGTGGACAGAACAACATTGATATTTTAATTAAGCTCTTGACCCCTGGTCACTCTGCACTGCAGTGCGGCTCTCCAGTGCGCTGGATAAGGGAGAGAAAAACCCAATTAAATAAACAAATATAAAAGGTGTCAGTTTGAGGTGTGGAGTGGTGATGGAGCTGTGTTATCCATTCTCTGGAGAGATGGCATTCAGCCTTGTCACTCGCTTCAGCCTCGCGCTGCACGGCTCTGTGGTGTCGAGAGAACGCAGCACACACCGGCGCAGATAGACCCCTGCAGACGATTTGTGGTCTAAATGGAGTGGACAAAAAAGCTGAAACACTATGAGAAACACCACCAATCTGCAGCTGTCATTTTCGTTGAAGCCAATAAAGATATGGATTGATTCAGATGCTTGTAGATGTTTAGAGCAGTAACTCTGTTGTAATTGGCAACTATCTTACCAAGTCTTGGTCGAGTACCTGTCCATTTTTCGGTTTTGGCATATCGAAGGTTTGGAGTGCAGTGGTTATACGTCCATTTTAGAGGTTTTAAGAAAATTGATTTTTTAGGTTTCCAAGAGTTTTATTAAATCAGGTATTATATATAGGCCTATATATTTTTTTTTTAACCAGTCACTTTTGCTGCATGGTTCAGAAGTATATTGAACATCTAGGTTTTCATAGGAGTGTAACGGCAATATCATGGTCAGAATAGCCAAAAATGGACATGTCACCTCAGTGCTCCAACAATTCTAGCACATGATGTGACATAACACAATGGTGATTGGTTGAAGGTAAGTTTGTTTGCAATGGAAGACAGACTATTCTGTAATAAAATTCATGTTTATTAATCAAAATTCCAATGTTTAATTCATTTAAGCAGATTTTGCTGGACGTATTACAAAATGAAAATGTGAATTCCGATTAAAAATGAATTCAGATGGACATATAGTTATTGTGCTCCAAGGATTAGCTGATATAGAGCTGTGACTGATATAGAGCTGTGAGCTGTGGGGTAAAAATCTCAAAACCACAAATTTTGGACATATAAACATTATGCTCCAAACCTTCGATATGTTGTCATAATTTTTCCTTTACCACCTTGAATAATTTTTCAATTTCTGTGATAAAAGCGCCTACATTTCCAGCAATAAACTTACTGCTTTTGAACTCAGTAACCTCATCTTGCCATGGAGACTGACCAAGTAATGTGTTGCCAGTTATGCGGTGTTCCATTTACCTTGGAAGATGGGAGCCGGAACTGGGAACGATGTCACAGCCAGGTTGAGTGTGTTCCATTACCTGAGTCGGGAAACTGACTTGGAGTCAGCGGGGTATCCCCTGGCCAGGATAACCATTATTTGCTATTGTCAGCAATTCTAGTTGGTAACAACACATTACATGGTATTTTGTGTGTACAAACACCACAGCAGCATGTCCACAGATAAAAGTTGTTCGGTGCTGTGTGCACACCTAATTTAATGACACACAAATAAGTGTAAATAAACAATACATTACAACCGTTTTGACCTTGCTGATACAGGGAGCAGCCATCTTGAACTCAGAACTTGAACTCAGGTTGATAAAGCTCCTCCGACTCTTCAGGTGAGAAATCTGACTTCAGGGGCGTTCCAGTTGAAATTTCAGGCTTAGAAATTAGAACCAAGAAATTCCACCTTCCCAGCTTAAATCGAACACATCATTAGACCTCTATTCAACAGACACGTGCGACTAATTAACGTAAAAATTCAGAAGACTGACCAGTGTCGATGCCGCTGTAATTGATAGTTAGAAACTTGAAAGTTAAATCCATTTTTCAGAGTTGCTCTGGATATTTTATCCACCCCCTGTATGTTATGCTATTGGAGGAGCTAAAATTGAGCATGGCTGGGCCCACAGTCATAAATCTACATTGGTCTGCTGGAGTGTGCTTGAGTCTGCACTGGTCTTTGCGAGTCAGCAGAGAAGATCTAATGCAGAAAGAGCATTATGATATTGGTCGGGCCAGATTTCAACTTGGAGGCCAATGCAGAATCATGAATCTATGTGAGTCTGCACGAGACAGCACTCAGAGTCTAAAAAAATCTAAATCAGTTATAGGAGGACCAAATTCAAAGCTGCAACAAAGTGGTGGTGCACAATAGTTCACGGCAGGGCGTAAAACCTTACTAGCAGAAAATAAGGAAAATTATACAAGACCAAGAAAGCAATTACTCAACAACAAAATTCAGCATCTGCCTGACCATGTTGTCAAAACAAATGAGGAAAACCACACTGGGAAAAATGGATCCCTATAAAAAAGTCATATCAATTTTATTTTTACAGTACATTTAAAACAACAGCAGGTTTCCCAAAGAGCTGAACAGCTGAAATAAAACATAAATGACAAAATAAAATCACAGAAATTACACAAAGAGAGGTGCTCTGTCATAAGCCACCTGTGGCTACAACCAAATTATGTTGGCATGTTTACTGTCATCATCATCCCTGTACCATCATGGTGCGGGGTCGTCTTACTTGTAGCCGCAATTACTGATAATCTCGTCAGTAGCCTTAATAACAGTCAAATAACCAGTAACCACAATACTGCAATATTCTCATTGGTGGCCATGATCACAGAGGTAATCTCACCTGTAATTCCAGATGAAAGCAGTGTCATAAGAATTAATTAGTGATGAGTTTTTTTTAATGCTTTTATTCTTTAACACCAACCTCCAATCAGTAGGTCCCTGGAGGACATTTTAAACCTGCTAAATCATTTCTGCGCTCGTGCGTCGGTGAAAGATTTCAGCCCGAGTGTCTGCCAGGTGCCAGTGCCTGGGTCCCCACACAAGGGGAGGGGGGGGGGTGCAATACACAAATCTGTGTTCCAGGCCTGGAGCAGAAATCAGGAAGGGAGAGGTGTGAATATATGAGCGCGCCCGACACACTGCTGGGCTGCAGAGCTATGAAACGGAATCCAATGGCTTTGAACCGAGGGATCCAAAAATAACCTCCTTTCGGTGTTACCGGGGAGAAAGAGAGAGAAACGCTCTCAGAAAAAGGAGCGGAGATGTACGTCTGTCAGGGAGCCGGCAAAGGCGGAGTTGGACGTGGGTGAAATGGAGGCAGCGATGGGATGAATCACTATTCAACATAACACATCAAAGGGGTTTTTTTTTTTCTTTTTTTCTTTTGCTGGCGGCTTTGAGGAACAGCGGTTACCAGTCGGATGTAATTGTGGCGGTTTCTTGAGCGCGGCCCCACGCCCCCGTTCGCCACGCCCCATCTTTCTGTCGCGTGGACGAACCCCAAAGACTTCCCTCTCTCCTTTTATTGCTTTGCTCCCTCTTGTCTTGTTTTCACTCTCTTCTGTCTTCTCTCTATCCCCTTGCTGTTCGAGCTCCATGTCTGCCTCTCTTTTAGTCTGTCTACCCCCCTTACTTCTCTCAATCTCTCAATTTTTTTTCTCACCACTTCTCTTTACTCCCATCTCTCAATTTCTCCCTCATTTGTATTCCGGTCACACTTCCTGCAGACTCATATGCACTCATAGAAAATGCATTATCTATCACTAATCCTTTTTTTTTTTTATCTTGCAAGCATTGTTTTCTCCGTCTTGTTCATTTTTTGTTTATTCTTTTTTTTGTTTAAAGGAATGGCTTTGGCAGCCAGGTAATTATCTTCAGATTCTACAGTACATAGGCTGTTTTTTCACACAATAATGGTGAATTTTTCAAAGGGAAATGAGGGCTTTGAGGAATAGAACAGGGATGTCGGCAGAAATAGCACCGCAGGTGATGGGCCTTCAGGCCTCATTCTGTCAACAATTTTGTTCTTCACGCATTTAGGCAGACATTTTTTGGGCCTATTGTACATTTTAGCGGCATCACTTTGGCAGACTTTTATTCATCTGAAATTACCGTGATGTCTTAACGCTCCCTTAATTCACAATAAAATTGTCAAGAGTAGGTGTTGACCAGCTTATGAGAGCTGACTCTATGAGCGACATAAATTAGCTGCTCTAACTTGTAACCGAGGCTCATCTTGTGCTGCCGTTACCCAGACAACAGAAGAATGAACTCCGGCTCACAGTAGCGTAATTATGAGAAATTATCACTGAAGATTAACAGCATCACCGTAAGACAACAATATCACTGTCTTTAAATTTCACTTAAACGTGTAATTGAAGACACAAGCTGGTCCCAGACGCCAACATCTTTGGTTGTAACGCAGTAGCGGCGCACATAAGTGCTCCAGGAATGGAGAGAGAGGATGTATCGCTTGACTTTTCTGCCAAACACGGAGTACGAAGCACTGTGAGTTATTTAAGCTCTTTAAATCTTCTTCTGCAAAACTGCATTATCAAAAGCTCTTGGAAAAGCAGACATGTCGGAGGAGGGACCTCTCCGGTCTTCTATTAAGCGAAGCAAATGGATTTATTTAATCTCTATTGCATTGAGTGAAGTACATTAGGGCTCAGGCAGAAGACAGTTTAATGGATATAACATTAGTAATCAGACCTGGACTCAGTATAAATCAAATACCATCAAATTTCAAGACTAATGCACAACTCCCATTCATTAGCGCCATTCAATCCCTATTATAACAATGCGCCGGAGATAGCCAATGTTAGCTGGCTCCCGCCTCCTGCTAAAACGTCAATGTGCAGGTTGCTGATGACAGTGTTATTTTGTTGAATGAGGATGATTGGCCGATATCGATCGGTGCGCTGAAATGCCCGTGGGAGAGCTCGCTCTTTCCCAGGTGATGGCGGAACCGGAAGCGGCTCGGAGATTATCCGATTATCTCCTAATGTACGGAGGGGGAGACTGTGCTGGGAATGGCCATCTGCTAGATGCCCCCTTTTTGTCTGCACAATTAATTTAGCTCTGTATTTGATTCCTTCATTGCCAAACTGCCTTGGCTCGGCAAACATTTTCAGTTTGCCTCTGTGTGTGCGTGTGTGCGCGCGAGCATGCGTATGAATGTAAGCTTTTCCTGCATTATGAGGAAAATTCACCTGAATTTGCCTGAAATTATGTTTCATAACTCCTTGCACTGAGGGACAGGGCCCCAAGACAGAATCACTTCCATTACCTTTAAAAAACTTCCACCCACAAATTTTGGCAATGTCCATACCAATTTATAAAGCCCACTTCCAGGCAGTGTGTTGGTTTCATTATAGATTATTACTGTTGATGTAAAATTTATCTACAAAAATTTATTCAGTTGCATCTGTATTTAATTGTTTGTTTATGTGTTTGTGAGAATATGTGTTGACCAGAAATTTGCAGAACTAGAAATGTTCTAAATATAGCGCTATATAAACCTGCAGTAAATTGAGCATGCCTTTGCTCATAAGCTGTTGCTGAAATTTCCAAAGTAGCATTAAAAATTGGTTATTTATGCTTATTTACTGGAAATATGCTACAAAGGCAACTCAAGCAAAAAAATAAAAAAAAAAGGAAATTAATTACTCTTTTTTTTTTCTTTTTTTACAGCTGATGTATAAATTACTGGTATGCCATTTACCTAAATAGTGCTCAAGGGTAATTTATGCTATTTTTAGTTTATATCAGCTGTAATCTAATATTTCTTGAAATGATATGGAATCCGAAGCCATTAGAGAGATGTTGTGCCTGATGGTCACTGACAAGAATATTACTCTTCTTACGGACAGCTCTACCACTATGTTACATCATCAATACTTTGTAATCATGTCGTTCACTGTGCACCCTGTGCTGTAAGTCTAATTGTATTAGATACAGCTCTGCACACCTCTCTAATAAGTTAAACATAGTGTAGTGCGCACAATCACTCTGCGTTTGGTCGGAAAATAAACCCTGTCTGATGTAATTAATGGAATTAAGCAGGGCTTCCCATCACATTGCACTGTTCTGTTTGCTCTTCATGATACAAAATTGTGAAAAGTGGCTTAATAGGATTTTATGGTTCGGGTGACATGCATTTAAACTGAGATGATGGCACCTAAGTAGTTATTGCTAACAGCTGAATCACAGCGACCATAATCCTGCTGGTAACACTTATTACCACAGTCACAGCGGAAATTCAGCAAGATTACTCGGCTTGAGAACCAGGGCTGTTTCACTAAGCTGGATTTGAGAGTTAGCTGGATAACTGATTCTTCCCCCAACCCTCCAAATGGTGGACTTGCGTAAAGAGCATTACTGTAGGTTTTCCTCAGTGCAGTTATCCTGCAAACCCCATAATCCCACAGTGCGTGATACCTGTTGGCCTGATAAGGCCCAGCGCAGCATGTAATTTCCCTGAAGCAAGGTTGTTGCGAGTCAGACCAGGGAGGCACATGCTTTTCTCACCCTCTTTCACTCTGGTGACTTGTTAATATTGATGTAGTTTATGGAACAGTTTATATTTGCTGTTACCAAAATGGAAGTGCTTTAAAATATGCAGCAGCCGAATAACAGAGACACATTCTTGACTGGCGCACTTAACACTGACAGCTTTATGTTGTTGATTTAACATTGTCTTAGGGAATTATGCAAATGGTGTAACAACAACCGCCCCCACACTTTTCCTGCTTCTTCCTTTGACTTAATCTCTAATTCAGACTCAAATATACTTTATTGGAATTATGACAAAAGTGTATTATACAGTACTGCCAAAGCAAGAGTATGAGCGAGGCCCTTTCCTTCATTTTAGTTCTCTTATTGTTCAGATGCAGGATACACCCTGCCTCTGCAAAAAGTTTAAAAGAGTTTAGAAAGTTTTATTCTTGGAGAAACCATTCACTAAATCTATTAGAAAACTGCCATTTACTGTCTCAAACACAAGTGCCATTCACCAAACCAAACACACTTCTGTCATTCACCGATCCAACTACAAAAGTATGACTTGCCCAACCAACTACCAAACTGTCATTCGCCACCTCAAGCACAAAACTTCTCTTCACCAAATCAGCCACCAAACTGCGCCTCTCAAAATTAATCACCTAACAGCCCTTTATCAAACTAATCATAAACTGTCCTTTATCAAAAGAGCCATTCACCGAACCAACCGCAAAACTGCCATTCGCCTTCTGATACAAAAAAACCCCCCATCCTCTACTCTTCCTCCATCCTCGCAGGACACATCGACGTTTGTATTTCAGTATTCTAGTGGGCGGGGGTCACTGTGCCTTTAGTTTATTGCAGCGCTTTAGCACTTCTTCAGGTCATAGTTGTTTAGAAAGAGCTTTGAGCTGAGCTGCATATTTGCTGAAGCATCATGTGAGAAGAATGCTGAGACTCAAATTCTAAGGGCCCTGTTTTAACGATCTGAGCGCACGGTCTGAAGTGCGTGGCGCAAGTGCATCTAGGGCGTGTCCAAATCCATTTTTGCTTGTTTAATGGCGGGTTATCTGTGCACAAAGTAAGACGCAAGGTTCACAGATATCTGGATTATGGCCTATATGTTTCTCCTTTAATTATTACCCCTGTGTTGTTTTTATGTAATGTATGATCTGTGATGTAATTTTTTTCCCTTCTTTTTTATGTTTATATGTTACAACTATTTATGCTGCTGTCTTGACCAGGACTCCCTGGAAGAAGAGATCTTGTATCTCAATGGGACCTTCCTGGCTAAATAAAAGATAAATAAATAAATAAATAAATAAATAAAAGGGATCGTACTTAATTTCTCAATTAATCACGGGCATGTTTTGGGCATTACACAAAATCAATCAGACTATCATCTCCCATGACCTTTAAAAGCCAAGTGCCTTTGCACCATGGATAATTGCAATTGTAATGATGGATTTTCCAAATACTCGGAAAAACATTTCTCTGCAGAGTTGAGTCAACTTGTGCTGGAAGTGAAGCTGTGCGAGCAAACCCCTGCTGAAACCTGGTTTCTGTAAGGTCAATCCCCTGCTGAAACCTGGTTTCTGTAAGGTCAATCCCCTGCTGAAACCTGGTTTCTGTAAGGTCAAACCCCTGCTGAAACCTGGTTTCTGTAAAGTCAATCCCCTGCTGAAACCTGGTTTCTGTAAGGTCAAACCCCTGCTGAAACCTGGTTTCTGTAAGGTCAATCCCCTGCTGAAACCTGGTTTCTGTAAGGTCAAACCCCTGTTGAAACCTGGTTTCTGTAAGGTCAATCCCCTGCTGAAACCTGGTTTCTGTAAGGTCAATTCCCTGCTAAAACCTGGTTCCTGTAAGGTCAAACCCCTGCTGAAAACTGGTTTCTGTAAGGTCAAAGCCCCGCTGAAACCTGGTTTCTGTCAGGTCAAACCCCAACTGAAACCTGGTTTCTGTAAAGTCAATCCCCTGCTGAAACCTAGTTTCTGTAAGGTCAAACCCCTGCTGAAACCTGGTTTCTGTAAGGTCAATCCCCTGCTGAAACCTGGTTTCTGTAAGGTCAAACCCCTGTTGAAACCTGGTTTCTGTAAGGTCAATCCCCTGCTGAAACCTGGTTTCTGTAAGGTCAAACCCCTGCTGAAACCTGGTTTCTGTAAGGTCAATCCCCTGCTGAAACCTGGTTTCTGTAAGGTCAATCCCCTGCTGAAACCTGGTTTCTGTAAGGTCAAACCCCTGCTGAAACCTGGTTTCTGTAAGGTCAAACCCCTGCTGAAACCTGGTTTCTGTCAGGTCAATCCCCTGCTGAAACCTGGTTTCTGTCAGGTCAATCCCCTGCTGAAACCTGGTTTCTGTAAGGACCAAAAATGTTCGCTAATAAATGATATATATATTCATGTATTGTTCAAAATTGCTCTATTCATATTCCAATGAAAAAAGTCTTCATACTCCGTGAATCCTGGGTTTGCATTTGAAGGTGTGCGTAAAAGGAAAAAAACTGACTGAGCAAAACTAAAATGAGCAAAGAAAATAACAGGTTTGGAGAAAGAAACTAAAAAATGTTATAAGGGCACTGTAACCCTGTGAATAATATCTAGCAGGAGTGAAATGAACTGACTTCTGCTTTATTGACAGTGAGACTGGGAAAGACATGACCCACCAACTACTCTTGATGTATGTCAGATTGTTGACATCTCATCCTTGAAAGCCAAGTCGGATATATCAAAGAAAGTCAGATTAATTATAGAGTGTAACCACAATTTCATCCATCTCTTTAATATTCATAAAGTTCCTCATTTTATTGTTGCTTTGCCTGTTAGCCAAACTGTAAATTACAATAAGCACATTTAAAACAAAATACAGAGTTGCGTATTTGATAACAAGCTTCAGACATTGTTTTTATGGGTCAGTTCGGTTAAAAATGGATTTTGATATGATTGCGGGTAACAGGTTTATCCATTCTGGACTTACCCAAAAATGTCTGAAGTGCTCAAAATATTCTGTCTATTCTGGGCAACAAGGGAAGCAAAAATTAATGCAAGACTGACCAGAAACTAAGAATGTGAGTAATTATTATAAAAATCTCAATATTAGCTCTTGCTTATTTACACAATTTTCCTCAAACATTTCTTTGTTTTGCAGTCACTGCTACTTGGTGGCCATGCAAGTATATTTACTAACTTGCGTTTCCTATTTTCGAAAATTCACACAGTTTTAGGCATGATATGCCATGGTCTCCGTACAGCTGTCCCTCCGGGGGCTCACCTAGAAGACAGCAAGAATGGCAGAGTTCACCAATATAAAGGAGTCATGGCTTTATCCTGAAAAATTTGCAAATAACTACAGTAAATGTGTAATCTTGCACGCTGAATCACGAATCACCTGACTCTTCCCTCACAATTTAAATATATCAGAGCAATTAGTGATCAGACACACAGCTGCATTGGCCTGCAATACATCTCACTCGCCATTATGACATAATTTTTGAATGTCTTGATTTACACAATAATAATCTTTCACATTGTACTCTTTTAATTTTTAATCCTTTGCATGCCTGCGCACTGCTGCTCATCCCTGTGTGCGTAACAAGTCGTTATTATGCGGAATATGCACTATCCTGCAAATGCACCAAATACTACCTTATTAATACGGCCATGAAATAGCAGGTAAAAACTGACTATTGACCAGGTTTTTGTCAGCAAGTTGCACTAAAGCCTTATGTCACCTCAGGATACCAACATGCCAGCAGACAGCCCGACCACGTCTCATTTTGAGACCGACATACCCATGGGCGCTTAATTTGGCACAAATGCATTCGCTATTTATGCAGCCTGGACACTGGACAGGAAAATGGTATCTGCGTGGGTCATAAACTTGCAAAGACACCTGCGTTATGCTTTGCATAAAGATAGAGGACTAAACCTCCAGCTCACTTCTGCAATTTCCCAGTATGCACCATAACTGTTTTCACCACAACCACCGGTCCTCATACTGGTGTAGTACTGCAGCTCCACAGTTTTCAAACTCAAGTCATTGACCGACACAAGGCCCAAGTAATAGTTTTCTGTTTTTACAATATTTATGAACTGCATGATGATGTTGATCTTACAAT
Organism: Gymnothorax reevesii; assembly: GCA_029721435.1. Classification (NCBI taxonomy): domain Eukaryota; kingdom Metazoa; phylum Chordata; class Actinopteri; order Anguilliformes; family Muraenidae; genus Gymnothorax; species Gymnothorax reevesii. The sequence goes on along the minus strand of CM056580.1, from coordinate 34,922,914 downwards.
ATGTGATGATCCCAGAGATTGGGTAAGTGATTCATTGAATGCAAATTTTGGGAACTTCAACTGCAACAGACACTATTACCCAGGGCTGCTTCTTGTTCAGGGTCTATATTCATATGGTCTGAGAGCAGGTGATCCAAAATTTGAAGTTCACTGCACTGGCTCTGTGCTACATGTTCCAGGATGGTTATGAATACTGACTGATGGTCTCTCGTACTGTTCCCAGAGAAGAACTAGGGTTTTTACCCCTGAAAAGTCACATTAGGGATTCAACCCATTAACCCCCAGGGTTTGGATTGCCGAAATACTAACCAAACTGCTTATATTTTGCCGCTTCACACACTGTGGTGTCTGGTCTCTCACATTATTGCGACCGTCTCCTACTGAGCATGTGCAGAAAGGTCTGCTTGAATTGCACAGCAGCCCACTGGTCAGTTGGGGAGGGGCAGGAGGGGTCTCCGGCGATGAAAAAGCCAATCCATTCCAATCAGGCATCCAGTGCGCCTCCAGACGAGTGCGTCCTGCCTGCTTGCTGAAAGGAAATCAGGCCTTTTTGTGTGCTAAGTAGCTCAATCTCTCTCTCCCCTCCAGCTCATTACAGGGTATTGAAACTTCTCCTGGGCAGGGAACAGGCACTGCGTTCCTTCCACAGGGGAACAATGGCTGCTATTATCTCCAGACTCCGAATAACATTTGACATCTTGACATTCTCTGAGCTGCTAAAATTAACTGACTCCATCAGGGGCTGTTCACAGCCTTACCTCAGGGTGCCAAAGTATTCAGTATTTTTGCAGCAGGGTAACTTTCAAGGAGCAGTACCTATAGCAGTATATACGTACTCCGACATAATTTAAGAGTAAAACATCCTATACTTTAATCTGTAATGTAATAATTGAAGACCTCAGTGCTAAATGTGCTTTAGTCACACAATGTCCATTTTGAGAAAATCGAGGCAGTGGACTTCGTTAACAATAAAAGGAATTTTTCCATCCTTATCTCATTGTGAGTGAAAATGTGACTTAAGTACTTTTAGCACAAAGCTCTTTAATTACTTTCAGGTTCTCAGGCTTCACGATGCCATTTGGAACCGCTACTGCATAAAAGGGTTTTCTGAATGCTTCACCAGTTCCCTAACTCGTGCACAAACTAAGGTGTCAGCAAACTACATTGCATTTATGTGGCACTAATGTGAAACTGTTGTCTGAAGGAACATGTCATTACAATAGCAACACGACATTGACAATACAATGCATTTGTTAACTTAGTCGTGTACATCAAAGCGCAGACTAGATGGTGGGTTTAAGCCAATTTGAGCTGAATGATTACAATGAACAACTAAACCAACTAACCGTACCATTCAAAAATCTACCACTGCAAGAGGTCGGAGGTCATGATAGTCAATGGGTAGGTGGGGGGCTCTGAAAAGAGAAATGACCTAACTTAGGGCTAGTGTTTTCTGAGGAGTTGAGGCACCAACAGAAGATCAGCATTTTTTTCAGTTTGTATAGTAGTGGTCACCAACCCTATTCCTTCAATTCTGCCGTCCTGCTCTTTTTCATTGCAGCTCAGACTTGTCGCAAGTGACTCGACTAATGATCAGGTCAGTGAAGTTGCTGTTGAATTAACTGTGAAGGATGGAGTGCAAACCTACTGGACTGTGCATCTCTAGGAACAGGGTTGGAGATCTACAAAGTGTTCAGAATGCAAATCTTCTTTTGCAGTCTGAATATTCAGCTGTTCAGAAAACACCAAACCTATCATGAACTCCTACCTCTAGAAATTGTATTTTTTTTTTATTTTAATCACTCTATTTATAGCTGGTTTAATTGTCTACAGTAATCATTCAGCTCAGCTCATGTTGGCTGAAACCCACTGTGAAGTCTGTGATTTGCTGTACATGACATGAAGTTAACAGATGCATCGTATTGTCCTTGTTGTGTTGCTATTCTAATGACTCATCGCTTCTTAGAGGAATGGGGAGTTCGTAACACCACTTTGGCGCTTGGGTGAAGAAGCTCTGTGGCTGTGATGGGCAAGAATCCTTCTTAAGGAAGGGATAAAAAACTAGTTATTTAGGGCAGAGTGGCTGAGCTGGTTTATACACAGTAATTACTTCCTGTGGGTAGAAAGCGGCAGTCTTACTGGCCGCAGCGTAAGCCAGGGTCAGGACTTGGAATCTGACCCTGACAGCACAGGACAGCCAGTGGAGAGGCCTCAACGATGATGAAATTTGAGGAGGGATGAAGGTTTACGTTAGGAGCTTCCGTCAATTGGCTGACATCCAAGTCAGTTTATATGGCACCAATTAACCATTTCATATGCAGCTCCGAGGGATACAAATTAGGATTTCTGCATTAGCTTGATAACTACACTGAGTAACACCCGATGAATCCTTTTATAACTTCAGTTAATGTTCGACTTTTGTAAGAATTCCAAGTATTGCGCAGTGCCAATCCAGCTAACGCAGAAATCTTGCTTTGTGAAACAAGCCCCTGAGCGTACAGATGTGTACACAAGTAAAATTATGGGACTTATCAGGACTCTATACCAGATAAATGTTGGTATCAGAGGTCACAAACGTGGAGAAATTAGGCAAAGTTGTGTTACGGTCATCTGGGAACTGGCACCCCCTGCTGGCAAGCTTGGTACAGTGCGACTGGGAAAACTGGGGGCATTTATCCGCCTCAGAGCCATTACATCACCGTTAAGGGGGGGGGTGGATGAGCTTGAACCGCTGACACTGCAGACACTTTAGATTGAAAAGTCTGAAACGACAGATAGGATTAGACCTGCTTTTATTGTGCTGGCTGTGCACCCGCATCCTGCATTTATAATGCAAAACTAAATGGCCAGATGCCAAGGCCAAGCAGCAATGGATAAAATATCCTTTATATGGAAAAAAAAAATATGAAAAAGAGAGAGACAGGAGCAAAGCTGGCTACACCATGTCCAGATTAAATTACCACTGGGATTGCAAAGATAAAAGTGGTGTACACGGACTCTGGGGTGGGGAGGGGTGGGGGGTTGCAAATAATGCAACTAATCCCCATAAAAACAGTCCCAGCACAACATTACTGTTATTCATCCATAATCACATCGTCATGGGAACCAGCAACCGAGTCCTTGCCGAGATGTGTGTTGTGTTATTAGCATTAAAAGGCATTCAGTGCTGGAGAGTGTTTTCCCATCTTAGCTGATTATAGATAGTCGCAGTTGCTCACCAGCATCTATAACCAGACCAGGACGAGGGATCTTTGACCCTGACGGAGAGCTGTTCAGTCCAAACAGTGACATGGGGAATCAGTAATGAGGGTCTGTTCGTAAGTGTGCTGAATATGTGCTGCAGTAACTGGAGGCTGTCAGTTCGTCTAATTGAAGTCATTAATTGACCAGAGCTCATGTAGCTCATTTTCCATGTCCATGTCTATTCCATGTCTGTTTGAAAGGAGATCACAAACACCTGCAGATACTGAGGCCCTAACAGGACTGGAGTCAAACCAGACACTGCAGCCCTGCTGGACTAGAGTTACCTCCACAGATGCTGTGACTCACCATTCCTAGAGTTAAGCCTGACACTGCTGTACCTCAGCTCTGGAGTTAATCCTGCGAACACTGTGGCTCTCCAGGACTGAAGTTAACCCCGCTGATGCTGCGGCCCATCGTTTCTGGAGATAAACTGGATACTGCAGGCTGCCAGGACTGGAGTTAAACCAAATACAGCAGCCCTGCAGCGCTCGATAAAACCTCTTTTAATTTTGGTTGAATATGCTGTTCAGTGTTCTTATCTATACTCTGTTCATTTTTGATATGTATACTAATTAGCAGCTCAATGCAGATCTCTAGGGCTTCGTTCCCACCTGAGAAGGCTCGCAGATTTTAATTGGCCTCCTGCCCGTACAGTGTGCCCATTGAGTAGGAGGCCGATTAGAATCCAAGAGCCTTCTTAGCAGCCATGAGCTTTCTTAGAATTCACGAGCCTTCTTAAGTGGGAACACAGCCTAGCTGCTGAGAGAAGTGTGCTTGGTTTGCATTAGAGTGAAATCCTACAGGACAATAGGTCTCCTGGAGCAGAGTTGGTAACAACTGCTTCAAGGGAAGTAATTAGATTTCAGACAAAGCAAAAGCCAAATGAACTAAACCTGTACTGAGAAACAAATCATGACAGGGAAGTTGAGGAATTTAAATAGTTGAAAAAGATAATGGATTAAGATTGGAAAGAGATTGGCAGTAAGAAAAACTATATGCCAGGGGCCGATGGGAAATCAGACTGCTGTGTTTATTCTGCCTGTTTGAGCACTTCCTGGCATTTCCTCCCTCGTGAATAGGCCAACTGTTTACTTGTGCAAAGTGACAGTCAATGGATCAACAGTCAATTAACCTCCTCAGCTCTACTGATCCCATTCACAGGTTCCTTAAGTGCAGCTGCTGTATTCAAACCTGCGAACCTTTAGGTCTATTTCAAATTCCCTGGGGTTCCAAACATTTCCAAATATGTCCTGATGAATTACAGGGAAATAAAATAATGCACTAGATGAAGGTATTTTCTGTTCAACGTAATCCTGCAGCCGTAAAGATATGGCATCCTGGGTCTGAATATTCCACTTAATAAAAGTGTGATATAGCCTCAGTGAAGCACTGCAACCAGCAAATACAAAATATGAATGTGACTCCGTCCCACAATATAGGAACAAAAAATGCTTTCTCTTAGTTTGAAGCTACTTTCGGTCATTGAAAACATGCCTTTTGGAAAACACCTGCCAGGGTGGAGATTTATAGAAACTCTGTTTCCTCCTTTCACGTGTGGGCCTGGTGGGGACAGGGAAAACAGAGCCTTTGGCTTGTGACATCAGAGTGTGTGCTCCTTACAGTGAGTTTAAGGGCTTGTCATAGGCCGACGTGGTCTTACTTTAAATAATATAATTTCCGCTTGTTACTTTAGCATTTTCTTGGCAGTGCCTTAGTCGTGTTTTTGCATCTTTGCATGAGCAGAGGTTTTTTTGGGAAATGAGGGAGGAAAAGCCCTGTTTTTTAAAATAAACACATATGCGCAGAACTAGGCCTTAGAGTTTAAGGGATTAACCTGAGTCCAACACAAATCTCCAACTGCATCTGCCCTTTCGGTGAATTAAAACAGCAACAGATTAGCCATCATGTGGGCATGGTGCCAGATGTGTCCCTGAATCTGCTGAGTGTGTGAGTCTAAGTGTTTGTGCATGCCGCATGAGTGCATTGTATGTGTACATGTGGGTGTATAGCTGTGCGCGTCTGAGTGAGTGCCCCAGTACACTGTGCTTGGCTGATATTGACATGAAGCTGCGGCCGTAGGGCTAAAGCTAATCCTACGGGCTGTTATTTTATTGACAGCAACCAGAAACAGTGTTGAAAGTGCGTCTCCTTGTACAGCTGTAAGTAAACAAATCACTTGTCCCACAGCCACACCACGCCAAGAGGCTGAGCAACACAGGCCACATTCCCTCGACAAAAAAAAAAAAAAAAAACATGTACATCCCCTCACTGGGGATGACTGACATGCATACAAGCATAAGCGCAGATGTAGCTATATTTCTTATTCTATATTTGTGTAGACCAAAACATTCTTTTTTGCTCCAAAACTCTATTGCCATTCCTTCACGCCCAAAAATAAGTGCAAATCATTACTCCCTCCTTGACCTTACCCCTGACCTCTAACCCACTGTACAAACCCCCCCCCCCAAAATTACCCAATTGTAACATCTAACCTTTCTTTAAAACCTCTGCTTAACCTTGAGCATATCTGTAATAACCAACCTTAAAACAAGGTTAAGACCTAGTCGTAACCATAAGCCAGTTTGTATCCCTTGACCCTAAACCCAGACCCTAAACCTTGCCATCAGCCCAGAATTAAGCCTATTTAGGACACCCCCCCCCCCCCTCTTTGTTTTTTGGACCCACTTTCAGCCATTTTTTAAATATCCAAAAAGTGGATTTTTGATGTTTCAAAGCCTTAAATGACAACAGTTACAAAGATGGCAGGCACACAAACCCCACTAAATGTGTTGTCTTCAAAAATTTACCAATATTGAGATATCTCATTCACCAGTATGGAATCAGATGAAGAGCATCCTCTGAATCTTGCAATGGTGCCAACCGCAGCCAAGGCTACTAGCTCTCTCTCACACACTCACACACACGCGCGCACACACACACACACACACACATACACACACACTCGATTCCCCCTGTGCCACTTCTTCTGTACAGTAAAAATTATGGAGAAAGGTGGTGGGTGGGGCGTTCAAATTTCCATGTTTCACCTGTGATTGTGTTGCTTGTATTCGAGCCCCTGTGAGACACTGGGAAAGCGAGAGATTAAAAAGGGAACCAGGCATTTCACACCCTGTGTTGGGGGGGGGGGGGGCTTCCAACCCAACAAAACAAGGCTGCACTCGGCATCATTCGCACAATCGTGCCCAGCGTCTCTGGGGGCAATGGTGATTTGATGAGAAATAAGCAGAATCAATTGCTGCCATTCTGGGGTTGATTTATGCACTTTAGAGGTGTTGTAACAAGTATGGCTTTTAAAATTCACAGTCCAATCAAGATGGAAGTAACGCATCCCGTGTAAGGATGAGGTGGTAAGAGCACAGCGACTAGTACCAACACATGTACCACACTTTAGAACACAGGCTAAGCTCATTTATAAATACAGTTTAACACACTTTAAGCACTGCTGCAAATACATTTTCTGCACAACTACACGTCCAGTAAAACACACAGAAAGTGCAGATACTGTGACACAACCCTGCACTTAAAGCAGAGCTACTAGTGCCCAACACATCCAAAGTTCAGCTAAACTGCAGCTCCACATACATTTGAGTACATCGGTGAACCTACAAATACAATTAAGTCTCATGCAGCTACTGGCTACTAGTGAAGTGCGGCTACTAATGAAGTCAAACACAGCTTTGGTGGAGAAATGAAGATGCTAAAACCCAGCTAAAGGACACAAACAAATTAGATGCTCAAAATCCAACAACAAAAACACAAGAACACATCTAAATCCAGCTGCAACTTAATGTACTGCAGTGTAAATTGTACTTCTGGCACTGCTCATTGCATTTAAATTTATTCCTGCATTTTTTTCCCATAAAAAATTTTATGTCAATTAAATACAAATAACAATGCACTCATCGGACATTTTATTTATTTATTTAATAATAAAATCAGAGATGAAGGTAATTTATGGGCATCAAACATCTCCAAGAGCACGTGGCAAAGAGCCCTTAACTCCGCTGCTCAGATTTAGATGCCGGCGTTCGTAAATTCTGAAATTTAATAGCTAAATAATTCTGTAATTAAATTTCCAAACATCTTGTTTCGCTGAAATAATTTTCCACAGTCTCTGTGACACAAATACTGACTCATAAAGCCTTAAATAGCCTCACGCATAACAGGAAAAAGTGGCAATATTAGTTCTTAGTTCTTCTATGCTAAAGGGTTAAGGATCCCATGATAGAACTCATTCCAGCCAATTAGGCCTACAAGCAGTTATGTGGAAGTGGCCGACCAACGATTTCAAAATGTATAGATATAAATCTATATTTTAGGCCATCAAAAAAAAAAAAAATCAAATTCTGTTTCAATTTTACAGCAAATCTCCCAAAAATTTTCATCCTGGAACTTTCATTGTGAAAGGTACTTTGTGTCTGGCTCCTGCTAACCTTGTATTCCCACTGCTATTTTCAGGAATAGACCCTGGAGAGTGCGTAATAAACGTATGTCTGCCTCTCCATGATTTCACAGGCGAAATAATTCCATCATAACAGCTCCAGAACGTTTAGAAGTAATTTCCCCTCCTCGTGAATACTCCATCTAACGTCGCCCGTTTTCAGACAGGCAATCACCCCACCCCAAGTCCATCTGTGGCCCGGAAGGCTGTCATCAGTGTGGCCATTACACAAGATGAGGTATTATTACGCACAGTTTGAGAGATATTTCGATACATCTCTTTTGACAGGATCTCTTCTTCCTCTCGGCGGCTGCAGCGATCTGAAAGCCACAGTTAACTGATGTACTGCGATGTCAGACTCCGCTCAGGTTACAGGATGGAGGTGACGGACGCTGTCATTCGGCAGTTTTTTTTTCCCGCATTCATCTGTGGTAATTATAGAGCACGAGCACGTCAGGGTGATAATGGCCTCATCGCAGAAGTGCGTCGGCCCGGTAAGTGGCGGCGGCTCCTCGACGGCGCGCTTAATGCAAGTTGCCTGGCCGCGTTTTAACCTCGGGAGCACCGCCCATAAGTACAGTCTATTCGTTCTTACAATTTCACAGTCGGGAGGCCTTCAAGTGCGCTCGCTGTTATTGTTCCATTGTTTCCGCGCGCTGTTTCAATGGCTACACTTAAAATCGGATGCGAATGAGCTAATAGGTGACTTTGGCGCAGATGGGAATCTAAAAACGACTTGATTACAGTGTTTCCATCCAGCACTCGGCGGCAACCCTCTCTTCAGATGTCAAGTTTACTCCGCGCGCTCAATTGGAAAGTGGAAGAAGATGAATTCTAAAATTCCATTCGAAAAAAATCAATTGTGTCAGATGAAATATTAAAAAAATAATGAAACGTGGCAGTTGAATACTGAAGGGTGAAACTGAAAAGTCGTTGAATAAAGTTGAATTTATCACTAGAATATTTTCGAGTGCAGCGCTTCTCTCTATTCTGTAAGCCTATTTGAAGCTGGTTAGAGACAGTAAGTGTGGTAATGTTTGGTATACCACAAACCCCTTTCACTCTACAATTTAAACTCAGTATGATTTTTATTTGTTTGCATAACCTGTGCTCCCCTACCACCACACAGTGGAATAATCTCTCTCGCTCTCTCTCTCTCTCTCTCTCTCTAAATTCTAAATTTTTCCAAAGTGCAAGTTATGTAATCAATGAATGTACATGCAAGTACTGGCATTAATGCTACGTATAACAATATAGATGTTGATGATAATCATCATTATATGTAGCTTTCTCTCACCGTTCGTGTGCGCGTGTCTCTCTCTCTCTCTCTCTCTCTCTCTCTCTGTGTGTGTGTGTGTGTGTGTGTCTCTGTGTGTGTGTGTGTGTGTGTGTGTGTGCGTAAGGGCAGAGTGCATGGTTACCATGACTTCTTGTAATAACCTTGGACAGTTTCAATTTCAGACTGGCTGCTCAAATACTCTTTATAGCCGAGCCCTTAGATTATATTACCGTGGCGGTCCTCTGCTGGGCTCTGCTGTCCCACGTATAATTTCGAGTTCATTGTGTTTTTCCCCCCATTTATCCTTGAAGAAAGATTGTTCTGGAGGATTACCTACTTTATTGTCCAGAAATATCTGCCATGATTAATGCCCTGCCTCCCCTAATACATCACTTCCTCTCCAGAGCCCAGCTACAGGAAGCTCCCTGCTGAAGCCCTAATACCACCCCCCTTGCTTCCCTGATCGTCTCAGTACACACACACACACACACACACACACACACACACACACACACACACACACACACGCATGCACATGCACACACTCTCAAACAAAAAAAAACACACACATACACAAACATAACCCCCCCCCCACACACACACACACACACAACAAACACACGCACATATTCACGCATAGACACACACGCATTCAATACACGAACACATTCACACAACAAACACACACACATGCACATACGCACAAACACACACATAGTCACATATTAGACACAAAAATATGCACACACACTCTCTCACTATTATGTTTAGAAATGGACACTTCCTTCCACTCCTCTCTCTCTCTCTTTCTCTCTGTTTTTTTTTTGTCTCTGGTCTTGCTCTCATTCTCTCCCTTCTCTCCCTGTCTCCTTGTCTCCCTGCTGTCTGCAGGTTTTATCAGATTGAGTGGAGGTTGTCGGGGGACAGTAACCCCCTTCCCCCTGAATGCTGCTGGAGGAAGATATGGGGCGAGAGGGGGGGGGGGTTGGGTGATGGCGAGTGATTATGGCTGATCCACCGCTTCGGGAGGGGTGGTGATGTAGTGCAATGCTGTTCAGGACGTCTGGGCTCTGAGGCTGAAATCAGCCAAATCAATATGCGAACACTGTATATATATTACGGATGTGTTACATGAATATTGCAGGTGTAATGGCTGATGGGCTGCCAGATTTTAATGCCTCTCTGCTATCCCCACCAGCTGTATCTGCCAGTTGACTTGTATATACTGCACATTTTGAGGCTGATTGCAGCATTTGGCTAGTGCTGGGATTTTGGAATTTATGGTATTTTTTAGTTTGTAAACACAATTTATAGGTGGTCTCTCCCATTTAGTGATGCCAAAAGTGACTACGTTTCCCATCATGCACTGCCGGGGGGCAGCTGCCCGTCACATTGGTCGGCATTTCCTTTTCCGCTTGTTGGCCGCGGGGGCCCAACTGGGCCAGCTGTCAGCGCTATTGATTGCAGGGCGCATTGATGAGTGGCGATGCTCTGAGGCGATGCATCACCTCAGACTGAGCGCAAATGGGGTGCCATCACTCACCAACCCCCCACCCCCAACCCCGATCAGGAGATGGGGAGAAGCTTCCAGAACCTTAGTTGGCTCAACGGTCATTCTTCTACTGGCGACCGCTCTGCCAATCAGGAAGAGGGCATCAGCTGATGCATCACGCTTTATTAATCAATTGAACAATAGGTTTCAATTATCAATTCATTAAATCATCATGTCCTCCAAAGCTCCCACTTCTTCAAGGGAAAAGTAATAGCAGTTAATATCTGTTGATACTAGTGTTGCTGAGAGCATGTTTACAACTCCCACTGTGGCATTCAGAATGCATGGTACAGAACAAAGGATTTTCCGAAATAACCTCCATTTCACTGAACACTAAAGCTGGATTTATGATTCTGCGTCGAATCGACGCCGTCGCGACACAGAGCCTCTGTGGCGACGTGTACCCCACCGCAGAGCCTCTGCGTTGCCTGCCACGCACCTCGAAAATTTTCTCACTGCACGTCAAAGTGACGCAGACTGCAAGGGCACTGATTGGTCCACTCTACTTAAGTCTCACATGATTTCACTACAGGTCCTTCGGAAACCTGACTTCACCTAGCGGTTGGTCGGTGAATTGCTTCGTGGCACAGCACGACACAAACGACTTCGATGCAGAACTTCGAAAAGTCCACGACGGCGTCGAGGCGACGGCGTGCCCTTTGCATGGTGTTGACGCAGAACCATAAATCCATCTTAACTCATCTAACTGCCATACTATTATAATATATTTAACTTCAGAGCAGTTTGCGCCATGATTTATCCCCAACGAGCGGCTCCATTAAGACGGGGGACTCGGGTACCTGCTGTCTATCATGACTTAGCACCACTCTCTTGATAACAGGCCACACCAGTTGAGTTTGGGCCTTGTAGCTTGTCGAACAATGTGTCTCCACTACAGAGAGAATTGTGAGATGATTTGGTGCAGTTTCCAGCCACCACTAGAGGGCGCGTTTCTTCCAGATATATAATCCAAGCACCTGAGACTCCTGTGCTGCACTCTGCTGACCAAGCAATACAAACACGAACAACAGAATTTACACAGAGGTGGACATTCCTGGAGTCAGAGAGTAAAAGTCCTGTCATGTTTTATTTCAACCCATGAGCTCAGCCAGCTCATGGCACCAGTTCATTTGACCTCCTGGCTGAAGGGTTGTTTAAAGGATTGAATCCAGGAGGTTGGGACGGAATACTGGGGAGGATTTTTACTTTCTGAACCTGGATAATCCATAACTGAATACACTTTTGGAGAACTGACCACACACACATGCACACCCCTCTTTGGGTAGTGATAAAAACCTCCAATTACTACCCTAGATTCAGACGAGGTTTGACCCTGATATGGATGGAGAAGGAGATTTGTGTGTGCTTGTGTGTGTGTACGTGTGCGTGTGTGCCTGGTCATGCGTGTGGATTTGTGCAAATGTCTGTATGCTTGGATGCGCGTGGGTTCTTGTGTGTGTTTCTGTGTGTGTTCACGTCTGTGTGTGTATGAGTATGTAAGCTGGCACGGATGCACTTGATACTGTTTTTTTAGTCTGCATTTGTGCAAGTTTATGTGTGTGTGTCTGTGTGTGTGTGTGTGCGCGCGCGTGTGTATATGCGTATGAGTATGTGTGCAAGTATGTGTGTATCTATTATTGTATATGTATGTGTGTGTATTCGAGTACATAATATAGTGTGTGTGTGTGTGTGTGTGTGTGTGTGCATGTTCAGCATTAGTATAGCCCCAGGTGCAAACAGCCCCTCTAGAAACAACTGAAATTATTCTGTGGGCAAAAACATTTTTCCTGAAATTGTGTTTGGAGAGATGGGGGTGGGTGGGGGTGCTACAGGCAGGTGCGGGTGTGTGTGTGTGTGTGGGGGGGGGGGGGGGGTATTGTCACCATTCCAACAGGAGTAATATCTGGGTCTGAGCAGAAGGGTTGGCGCATAGATTACCTCTTGCAAAAAAAAAAAAGAAAAAAATCAGTGCGCTTCGTCTGGGCCGGGAACAGATAAATCAGGCCGGTTATCGGGCGTTCATTACATTCTGGGACATTAGTCAAGCTGACCTTTCTGTGGAGTAATAAACAGCGTGTGCCAGGGGGAGCAACACCACTACCCAATTAATATTAGGGCCCCGTGTTCGACTGTCCCTGCACCAGGGTCTGTGCGCTCCCCAGGTCCCTGTGCTGTGGCTTTCCTGCGCCTCCTCATGATAATTGCCCAGACTGTGGTGTGGGGTGGTGCGTATGAGGATCATTTACTAACAAGCAGGCTTCCAGAAAAGACCCTGGGCGGTATGGAGGACCGGTGGTATTTCACAGAGAGACCACTCATTCATTGTAAAATGTGAAAAAATGCTAATGATGCACACAAAATCACCGGCAATACTGAGCAAAACATGGATGGAGGTAGAAGGGGGAAAGAGAAAGACAGAGTAATGGACAGAAGGGAGAATAATGAGGTTTTACCACTATTTCTATGATCTCTTGCTACTGTGTTGCATTGGTATAATTTTTGTGTTGTTTTGTTTAATATTTTCCTGCCTTGACAGCATATCTGAAGCTTTGGTTATATAAATATTATAAAATATGTCTTGTAAATAAACTGCTCGATTAAACTGAGATTGAATTTGCTGGAGAGAGAGAGAGAGAGAGAGAGAAAGAGAGAGAGAGCTGGTTAAGAACTAATTGCAACAGTGCTCCCTGACACGTGCTGCGCAGAGCACATTCATTATATTCTTGTGACAATTGAATGAATGTTTAAATATTAATTGCGCTAAAATATTAGGGCAGAGCAGGCCTGATTTGCATGCTGTAATTAAAGTGAGGGCAGATTCACGGTCTCCGGTGACGAGCTTAAATAGACAGGAAGCAGGGGTGGGGCTACTCCATGTAATTGATGATGTCACAGTGAGGATGACATGATGGAGATGGAGCATTTGGCCATGTGAGGCAAATTAACTGTACATGTAAAATAAAACCATATCCATCAGGTAGTGGTCACATGACATCCGGACCAGGATTTGGCAGCTGCTCCACTGTGTGTGTATTTTACAAACATGTGAGTTCTGTGAGGATTATTGACCTCTGAACCCTGAACTGCTCCCAGGAGCACATAGTCTTTGCACCCTCCCTCATCTCACCGTGGAGGGGGGTATGGTTCCCAGCTTGGTCCCCTACCCTGTGACTGTGTCCTTCCGCCCTGGGGTGGTGGAATTAGATCAAAATTTTCATCATCCATCATTCACCCACACAAAAGCTTGTGTGCACCAATACATACATTCATACACACCGGAGCACCTCACACACAAAGACATACGCACATACTGAAACGGGACACATACACACACACGTACAGTGGCACACACTCACAGGCACATCTGCACATTAAAACAGAACGTGCACAGACACATATGTGTACACACACAAACAAACTCGCACACATCAAACAATCACACCTAACACAGGCACACAAATGCATACACACAACTCCAGAACTAAACAGTTCTTTGCTTGATTAAATTTCTTCAGGCCTTCTCTGGCCCTCCCCTCACTAGAACCCCTCCCCACATACCCACCTCCAATAGAGTTGCACCCATCTGTGACCACGCCCCCTGTCACCTGGAACCCTACCTCCTTGATCCCGCCCCCTCCTTTTGGGCTCTGTAATTGGGTGCCATTTGCAAACATCTTGTTATTTTATATATATATATATATATATATATATATATATATAGAAACCGCGGTGCAGATTTTCTAGTGACGTGAATTAGCTCTCTTGCTGAGCGCCTCTCTTGCAGAGAGACGCTGTAAATTTGCCAAGAGGGTAATCATGTTAGAGTCGGCTAACACAGGCTGTTGCTCTGCTCACAAGCAGCTGTCTAATTACAATTTCGTTATTAATAATTACACAGTAGAAAAATCAGTACTAATTAGCTTGTCCTGAATGATAGTTCAAACATTCAGTGCGGCATCGCAAACATCGCGGTAATTAAAAGCACTTCAGTGCTAAAGCGTTTGCTTAAACCCCGGGGTTCGGCACCGCCCTGTTTCCTTGTCTGTGTGTTTATGCGTTTAAAATGCTCCTTATCGACGACGGTAATTAGGCACAGCTTAACTGCCTCCCCCCTCTCGTGTGGCTTCCTTGCCAATCGATATGGCGCCTGACACCACTGCCAGCCAAGAAGTCTGCTGAGCAATAACAGGAAGCGTTTTGAAAAATTATGCTTTTATTTTATGCATATTATGATGCATTATTGTGTGGTAATATAGGAGGCCGTATTGTGCGTCTACTGGTAATGATGCACATCTCTGGGTGAGGTAATTAGGATTCTCCAGTGACTTAAATGGGGATGTGGATGTGAGAGTCTGTTTATAAAAGTTGTGGCTGTCGAAGGGAACATTAATAGAAGGAGCTTTTGAAGTTCTGACCAATTCACGTGCACACTCACATGTAAATACACACACACCTGTGCACACGCAGCAACGCTCCATGTCGCACACCCAGCATCATACAGACAAATGTCCATGCACACCTGCTCATGCGTATTCACACTCAGACATGTGGAGAGACACGTCACGTACACACACACACACACACACACACACACACACACACACAAAGCAATACTGGGCATAAACAGACCATATATTCAGCTTTCAGATCCTACAGTATACTTCTGCTCTAATGGGAGAACTCTTTCTGTAGCGTCAGCCCGTGACACGCTTATTGTGGAGGGAGGGGGTGGGGGGGTGGAGAGAGACAGAGAGGCCGAGACAATAGAATAAAGAAAAAAGGCAATAGAGTGAGAGAGTGAAAATAAGAAAATGAAGAGATGAGAAAGAGATGCAGGGAGAGGAGTCAGACGCAGCTAATTGTGGAAGTCAGCACGCCGATTGTGTTCGTCCCAGTGGAGAGGCGGTAAAATCTGGTGTTTGTGGTGTGAAATGGCCACTTTCCCCGAACTGAGAGGTAATGGGAGGAGCTGTGAATCTGGCACGGGGAAAAGCGCTTCGGAGCGAAAGGCTTTTATAAAATCTTCAGGGTGGCAGCGGGCCTTTTATCACATAAAGCTGCAAACGCAGGTCTGTGAACACCCATCCGTAAAGTAGAGCTGTGTGTGTGTCGGGGGTGCATGTTCAAGGCCCAAACGCGTGTTTTGATGCGCCAGTTCTGGTCCCAGGACACTTCATTTACACGTCAATACTGCCAAAACCTAATCACACTCTCCTTTCACTTGATAACTGCTGGCCTAGCAGTGTCACGGTCACAACTGGAACTTAAAGGAGAAACACATATTTTGGGGAGAAATTCAGCGGAGAGAAGAGCATTATAAAATGATATTTATACCTGTTCACTGTTGGTGGTGTAGTCCTTGTCTTTGTTTTGTGTGTTTGAGGTGGTGGTGTTGGCGGGATGGGGAGGGGGAGGGGGGGTGTTTTGGAATGCGATTCCCACAGGTAAAACTGTTCCATATTCCCACCAACTCTCACGCAACCAGCTAGACTCTCTCTCTCTCTCTCTCTCTCTCTCTCTCATGACTGTGACTTTGGGGTTGTAGCAGTGGGGTAATGTTGCGGGGGGGGGCTTGTATGAATAGTTTTCTTTTATTAAGAAAAAAGAAAATGTCCTGAACATCTGTGTTTGCTGAGAGGATGTTTGAGATGTTTGGATCTTGATGGTAGAGGACACAGGAAGTAATTATGATAATGCAGTCATATGTGCGGTGTCGATTCAACTTATGCAAATTCCTTGGATAGATGTGAGTTGATTTAACTTTAGGTGTAAGTGTGATTCTCCACAGGTGTTGAATTTCTGGCCAATGGAACTCAGTTCCATCCTATGCAAAGCAATCTATTCTGTGTGATTTCGCTCTCTCACACTCAATTATTCAGCCACAAAACACAGGCATAACTTTCAAGTGAAAGTTGTTTTTATTATGCTGCTCGACAAAGAGCGTGGCATATTCTTTTCAGCGGCATGTGTTTGGTTTTTTCTGTCTGTGAGCTGTTTAGCACAAAAAAATGTTTTATCAAATCACGCTAAATTTTCAGGAAGGTTAGCATTTTTTCATGAAACCTTCCTTACATCTGAACAGTTTGATGGCAAAATAAGATATAAGCCACTTAGGGACTTGGGCACAAACTGGCATCATCTGTCTTAAACTGGCACAAAATTACCCTCAATAAAATCATTCACCTCAAAACACGAAGTAACCCATTAACCAGCCAGCCAGATTTGGTTGCTTGTTTGCAAAATGTGACAAATGATCAGGTTGTTGCATTGCGAAATGCAACAGCCAATGAGAACTGCTCTTTACATCATGTTCAAAGTTGGTAAAAATGGTGGCGCATTTGATTGAAACAAATACCTCGGTTTTTAAGGTCAAAAGCAACATTTGGTTTTATTCTGGCCGTAAAATAAATTTTTTTTATGTATTGATCTTGGGAATATAAAAAGTTCTGTAAATTAGCTTTCATTGTCGTTGACCGGCATGTGAAAAATTGCATTATGCAAAAAAAAAGAAAAAAAAATTAACAGCAATGAAAAGTGAAAATTTTCATTAAAATGTTCTCTGAATGAACTGTGACAGAAAATGTGGAAGTACTCATATCCAGTTCTATGGGGAAGCCATGTTCCTTTGTTATTCAAATGTCATTGTTTTTCTCAAAACAGCCTAATTGGATACATCTTATTTTGTCATCAAAGCCCTCATCTGCTCTGACCAGTTTCTAAGTGGATTCCAAACTTTCCAGTTCTGCTTCCAACCACATGCTACACACTTCATTAGGCTTGCAAGCAGTAGGGGTCAAATATCAGAGGGGGTTCCAGGTTATTCGACACCAAAGCAGTAAAATTGCTCCCTCGAGTGGGGTATGTTTTGCCCGGCACCACTCGTTATAATTTGTTTATAAAACCAAAGTCCCCAAAACAGAGCTAAAAAGAAAAAGCTTTCCCACATGTTTGGAGCAGGACCACTCCACTCCAACCCCTGACCCCCTCGGTAAATGTCCCTCTCTCAGTGTGTTTGGGTATTTGCCTGAGCCCCATTGAGAAACTGTACATTCCAGCCTTAATTTAATGTTGAGTTAAATAAGGTCAGATATATCCTACGGGCTGGATGTGTACAGCCTGAACAAGCAGCGCGATGAATCACCCACTGAACCCACTGAAGAGGGGCCTAGTTCTGCACGCAAGGCCTCATTAGGTCTCGTTAGGCCTCGTTAGAGCTTATTTCCTGCTCAAGTTTTTATGAGGCTGTAAGAATCCAACAGCAATCCTGAAGGAGAAATTCATCAGTGGGGTCTTGTGCTCAGCAGAATAAATGCATGCATGCTGGTCTACAAGTACTTTGGTCGGTCACACACAATTTACATTTTTTGGCTGTGTACTGAAGTGTACTGGATTTGAAAAAATTGATTACGAGGTGAAAGTCGATACTGTCAGCTTTCATTTGTGGGTATTTATATCTATACCATGTAAGCCAAATTAGCAGGATTGAAGCCTTTCAATACAGTAATTGTGCAAATACAAGAAAAACTGTGCTGTCCATTTCCCAGGAAACACACGCACACGCACAGATACACACACACCCACACACACATGCGCACGCGCACACACACACCCTGACATTAGCTATTTTTTCCACCCTCAGAGTCCTCAAGTGGGACACTGAGAAGCCCCCAAAGCTAGCATATGTCAAAAAGGGAGAAAAATGAAGATAAATGCCATTTTCGCTGAAAAAATGAGATATGAGAAGCAGACCCCAGGAGTCCCTGACAGACAGAAGGGGGGGGGAGACACACGCAGTGAGATTACTGCTGTTTTACTGTGCTAATTATCTCAGAGACACAGGGTTGTTAATCCTGCACCATAAACGAGACCTCGCCTCCCAGCATGCAGTTATGCACTGCACATGCACAGCAGGGGGTCCATTCCCTTCCTCTGATTTGCTGTTAATGTTCACTGGATTATATTTGTACCACAAAACGCAAATCTAAAAGTACCTTAGAGATTACTGGCCTTGTGATGAGCTATTTCAGACCAATGGGTACTATTTTCACATTTTTTTTTTTTTGCAGTCTGATTTGGTCTTATGTGAAAGGCAGTGTGTGTCTGTGCGCGCAGGAAGATGATTATATGGGCACTTGAGTGTGTATTTGAAGTGTTTTCTACTTAACAGACCATAATTAAATGAAAATTAAAAAAGAGATCAAACCCAATTTCCAGCGTGATTGCATATGCTCAAAATCTTTTCATCAATGAATAAAATCTATCAAACTGAAAAATTCTAAATTGATTTTTAATGACTGTAAATTTATGGCAAAATGATTGTGTATTACTTATTTAATTTTCAGAAAGTTATTCTTGTTGAAACAGTTTAGGGGCCAGTGACACTCTGAGAATATATGCGCCCCAGATTCTTAATTCAGCCATTCAGGTCAAGCACCTCGCTATTCGGCTCAAATTTCACATAATCACCTTTAATTTAAGGGTTTTTACATCCAAATTGGGTGAACGGTGTAGAATTATGCCACTTCTTATTTGTTATCTCCCTCTTTTTAATAGACCAAAAATAATTGGACAATTGGCTTTTCTGCGCTGTGGCCAGGTGTGTGGTATTCCCTCATTGTTTCTTTCACAGGTAAGCAGATAAAATGTGTGGAGTCAATATCAACAGTGGTGTTTACATTTAGAATCTATTTCTTTAATCTAGCTGTATTTATATAGAGCCAAATGGAATTCCCTTATTTTAACACCTTGATTTGGAAAAAGGACCGCAATCCCATTGAAAATTTACTGAGGTCAAAAAGGAGGTTTAAACCACTGATAATTAATTCAGTAGCAGAACATTATCTATATGAACTCTTGATCATATTGCCTTCTGCATTTGGAACATTTTGTGAATATTCATGACGCTCTGCAATGCCTTTGAGACGTCATCTGCACAACTGACTGGGAGAAACAGATATTTTACCCTGATGTCCTCGAAAGGTATCTTACACAAATTTAGAGTTATCTGTTTTTATGTTTTAGTGTTACCACTTTGAGTTTGTCTTGTTATAATTTTTTCTTTTGTCTTGTTTGATACAGGTCACACTTGTAAATGAGTCCCTGGGACTCAATGTGATTTACCTGTTTAAATAAAGGCTTATATATGGTGACATGGTGCAAGCCAGGGACAGAGACAATTTTTTTTTCTTAAACGTTTTTGAAAGGATTGAAAATAGTTGATTCTGAGTGTTTATTCCACAACAACCACCAGTTTAACCCCATAAAACCTGTGGACCCATATGTACAGTAGGTCTGTCAAATGCAAGTGCTGTTTTCCGAATTGAGGAACTTCAGGCTCAATTTAAATTCTAGTGGAGATCCCAAGGTTTCCATCGACCCCATATGTATCCTGCTGAATTGCAAGAAAATGTGTATAAAATGATGCACAAGATGTTGGATGTTTTCCACTTGGTGTAATGTTGTGAGAATAAAAACATGGCATCCCAGAATATTTCACTCAATATAACAGTGATGTAGCTTCAGTGAAGTGCTTCAACCAACAGAGACAGGATTGGTGTGTGAGATTGTCCAACCAAATGAAAAGACTTTAAACCTACTTCAGGGAACATTTATGTGAAAAGTTAAGAGTTTAAAGAGTTAAATAAGTTTGGGAGGAGAAAAAAGTGGGAGCTCACAGGTCTTACTGCAACTGCCTGACATTAGCTTGCTAAAGATTTCTTGTTGAAGCTCTGTTTTTTTAATAAAAGCCAATTACAGCTGTCCTGTGATTTTACATTTGGCTCCTTCCAGCCAATTCCCGACAGGATTCAGTTATCAGAGAGGTAAACAGTGTCGTCTGTTTGTGCGACACGGAGTCACGTGTGGTGCGTTGCCTGACTGATTGCCCAAGTAGAAGACCTCTCTGAGTATGCAAAAAAGCTCCGGAACAAACCAGGGAGGAATCTAGTGGTCATCGTTCACCGTGGGACCAATGACATAGGCAATGGGAGATTTCAGCAGTCTCCAGAATTCCCTGTACCACATGTAAGCTGAACTTTATGTGGAGGTGGCAGTGGACCAGGTGTAATGTGGCTGCAGACCTGGAGTAGGAAAGAGGAGCTCAGGTTTACGGGGCTCTAGAACCGCCTCTTGAGAGGGGTGGCCTTTACAAGCCTGATGGGATGCACCTGAGCTGGAGAGGTACCTTTGGCTTGGGCCAGCATATGATTCGAGGAGCACAAGCTTATTTAAACTATGGATTTGGGAAGCAGTGAGGATTGAGAGTGAAAAGAACAGGGAGATGCGTATGACTTAGATGGACGTTGACAGGGCTACATGTGCTGGTGAGAAAAACTTTTTATAGCAAAGATGCAGGGTGAGTGGCTTGGAGTAGCGAGCAGTGGGGCCATGTGGAAATGTGCAGAATAAATAGTCTGAAATAGTTTAGATTTAACACTAGAAGTATAAAAATAAATTCTTGGTATGTAAAGCTGTTACAAGATAGTTAGGATTATAGAGACGTGGCTTAGCAAGGAGGATGGGGATGAACACAATATAGAAAGTTGCAAGCTTATAAGGATGGATAGATCCCATAATGCAGGTGGGGTTGTAGCTTTCTATTGTAAAAGAAATTGTAAATGTGCCCAAAATTCCATTAGTCAATCATCTCAAGCCTGGAGAGGATATTTAGGTTAGGCTCATATGCGAGCACAAGACAGGTCTAAACTCATGAATGTGCTGCAAGTAACTGGTTTCAAATAAGATTGCAAATTCAATTCTCTCTGTGAATTGAAAGCAAGCTTGTAGGGAAGGCAAGAGTTTTATATATGGTGACTTAAATTGCCCTGCTATTAATTATGAAATCGTAAAAAGAACAGGAAAAAAGTGATGATGAATTTCTAAATATTTTAAATAACAATTTTTGGCGCAGTCTGTCAATAAACCTACAGGAGAGCAGTTTTGAGGTATCTTAGCAAATTACAAACTTTTCAGTGAAGACTAAAATTTTTTATTTTATGCACAAAAACTGTAAAAGTTTGCACACATGTGTAAGTGAAATGGATTGGATGAAACTCCTTTATTGCAAGACTATGAATCAAATGTGGGGTAGATTCAACAGGGTTATACTTCATGCCCTGAGTGAATTCATTCCAAAAGCAAGAGACAAGTGAAAAAACAGACACCACATTGGATGACCACAGCTATTCAAAAGAGCTTGAGAGAAAAGAATATTCTGTATGAGACAGAGGTGAAAGACATGATATTAATAACATGAATATTGTAAAATGCGAGCTTAAGTCTTAAAAGAGTGGTGGAGGGCTGAAAGACTTATTGAAAGGCAATTATCCAAGATGCTAAAATGAATCCTAATCAGTTTCTTCCCCAATACTGCAGTCGTGAAAAGAAACTTAAGAGGTTAAGTGCATTAAGAATATAGATGAATTATTGTTGTATGAGAATAAGTATTTTGCTGATGCCTTAGATAGTTACTGCGAGTCTTACCAAGGGGCTGATTTTCTAGCAACCTGAAAGGATTTCCAATGCTCTGATTTCTTTTTAGCGGAAATTGAGATTGAGGAAAATTGCCAGACAATTTGTCTAAATAAAAAGCAAATAAGGAAAGAAGCCCTGATAGCATATACCCAAGGTTATTCAAAAGGAGTTGTGAGGGTGCCAGAACCGGAACCACACTCGAGTACCAGGAAGTGCAGCAAAATTGGTTTTATTGATCGTAGGCAATGGTACAAAGTCCAGAATCCAAAAATACAATCCAGAGGGCCAGAAACGGTTTGTTACCAGGGCAGCAATCACAAATCTCGAAGTCAGGCAAAGCAGGTTCGGTACACAGGCAAAGTATAATCATAGGCAGAGGCAGAATCAAAATCAGAATCCGGGACGTTCCAGTCAGAAGTACAACGTTATGAATACAGGGCATGAACAGAGTAGCACGAGCAGACAAGCGAAAATGTTCTGACAAGGGCTGGCTGTGATCTGACTGCTTAAATACACATAGGGGAAGTCATATGCTATAATAGGGAACAGGTGAGCTGGATCAGACTAATTAACAAAGGAATGTACAAGAGGAAGTTCCTAACCACATGGAATTGGCGAAAGCCAAAACGCGGACAGGGATTACACAGACAGCCTATTACAAACAAACAGCTCCAGTTAGGGAGTTCTAAACTGCGCAGAGAGTGAAAGACAGAACAGTGTTTAACAAGGTGCGGAGAATCCACTAAATTGCAGCAAAGTGAGTGAAGGCAAGGGGCGTAGATAAGAGCAGAGCGAGTGCTGAGAGCTATACAATCCCTTAGTGCTCGTTAGTAAGTTAGTTCTATAAACAATGTTATTGTTAGTTATTCAAAATAATAAACTGTTAGTATTTATTAGTAAAGATAGAACAGCAAGGCGAAGGAAGCAAACAAGATTGGAAGGAATAATTGGAAACCAGGATCATAACAGGAGAAGGTGAGATTATCTCTAAACTGCAATCAGATGGTTTTAGGCAGTCATTAGAAACTGGAGAAATCCCAGATTATTGGAAGTGAAGCAACAGCATACTCATGTACAAGAAAGGGGTCCGCACCAAGCCAAGAGACTACAGGGCTATCGGTTTCATTTGCATTGCATGTAAAACGCTGGAAATTATCATTAAAGACATATTTTTTTTTTAAAGTAACAACATTCTGAGGGATAGCCAAAATGATTTCCATATGGGAAGGTCATGCCCAACAAAACTTTTGGAATTCATTGAAGGGGCCGGCAAGATTATTAGCAGAGCAGGGACTATAGTTGGATTTTCATCATGCATTGGAGAGACTAATTATTAAATTAAGGGCCATAGGAATGCTGGAGAGGATTCAGAACTAGTTATGGAAGAAAATACAAAGGGTAATAATGAAAGGGATCTCATCTGAGCAAGGCATTGTGAGAAGCGAAAATGGAACATTTAAATTTTGGTCACATTCGCTTAGGATTCGAAATTAGGAGATTTGGCTAATAATTTAGAGTCTGCTAAGGTAATTCAGGATGATTTAGATAGAATCCAAAAGTGGGCACTCATATGGCAGATGAAATCCAATATAGCTAAATGTTAAGTTGTATTAATTGGAAATAAAAACAGAGGACAGAATTACTAGATGGGAAGTTAAAAAATGTAACGTGCTCTACATGAGAAGGACCAAGGAGTGATTGTTGACCAAAGCTGTACATGATCTAGCCATTGTACTGCGGCAGTTAAAAAGACCAACATGATGCTAGGATGAATCTGTTGCCAAAAGCATTGAGCATCACTCAAAGTGGGTTACTCCTATCTTGAACAATAGTATCAGAGCACACTTACAGTATTGTGTTCAGTTCTGCAGACCACTAATAAGATGATATTGAAGCTTTCAGTGAGTTATTTGAACTAACACCTGTGTTTCATCTAGAATGGGGGTGAGTAAATAATGACAGAATTATAATGACTTGCTGCAAACACACAAACACACATGAGCGCAAACACACACACACACACACACACACATTTACACTTATGCCTTTGACATTATTTAACACAATTGAGTGGAACTCACTGACATAGCATTTTAATTTTACTTTCTTGAGTGAAGTAACTCACATTTCATGTACAAATTGACTAATATGCACACACACACACACACATACACACACACACACACGCACGCACACACGCACGCACACACACACACACACACACGCACGCACGCACGCACGCACGCACGCACACACACACACACACACACACGGACAATCATGGACAATTATACAGCTTTTTGCAGGTAGAAATTCCTTGTCTAAATATTCCCCTTGGTAGCAGCTTTTCAGTGGCGCAAAAGTTTCAGGTTTAATAAATTGCTTTTACAATACTCTCGCCTTTCCAGCAGCAGATCTCTATTTATGAGTCAGCAACCCGCTTCATAAGCAATTCACTTCCATGTTCAAGACATAAAGTAGAAAATAGTAGCTAACATGTTCACTGAATGAATAAATATTTAAAAACCAGGCCACATCAATTTTGTACAGCGTGTGTGTAAGTGAGACAATTGCATTATGCTTACTTCAGGTTAAAGGTGATTTAGAACTTATTTGCATTACTAAAAAACAAGCTCAAAAGTATTGTCCTCATAAACTTTTTTTTTTCTAATTTCATTTCATTTTGGAATGTATTTTATCACCTGTCAGTGATGCCCTGCAGTATGTCCTGTTAAATTGGATCAGTAAGCCGTTCATAAAGTTTAATAAATCTTCTGCAGTTCTCCCCAGAGAAATAATATTAAAAACCTTCCAACGCGGTGCCGAACCTTCGACGCGGCTCTCGGGAATTAGATCACCATAATCAGGTTGTAATGAAAGCCCTGTCGCTGTTATTTCCCCCTCATAATCTCTCTCTCTCTCTCTCTCTCTCTCTCTCTCTCTTTCTCCCTCTCTCTCTCTCTTTATGAAAAAAAGAAAAAAAAAACCGCAGGGACCATGTCTTTGGTTCATCTGCCAGTTTAATTGGAAGATGGCTTCATTTTACCCAGATCCCCACCGGGATAATAACTCAGCGCGGTGTTTAAACATGGGGGCACGTCTGCTGGTATTTCTCGTTTAGTAGAGCATGGCTTTTTAAGTGCTTCGGCAAAGCTGCGTGAATGCCAACACGCCCTGATTGGCAGTCCGTCGTCGCGGCAGCATTTGCATGGCATTTGCTAGGCGGCTGTCATCGTCTGCACAAGCAAACAGGACAGAAACCCCTTGCGTTCCTGTCCGGTGTAATCAAAGGCCACTGCGAGCCCAGAGACAGGGCTGCCTTCAGGCGCGGTGCGGGGGACGGACTGGGCCGCGGCACGAGCAGAGGGAATGGTAATGCCGATTATTGTGCTGGTATTTCAGCAATGTTGGGCCACTTAATAACCTGACACAGTCCTGCAGCTTTGTTCGTTGCCCCAAAGTGGTCCGTTTGGGCCATGACCCCCATGATCCAAAAGTATTGGCATTTAGCTTCTGCTGTTCCGCATGTAGGCCTAAATTTGACGCAGTATTTTACATTGTAAAATATTGTGGTCAACCGCGGATGGATTCTCGCAGACTAAAGTACACTTCATCCAGATTAGTCAATGTCCAATAGTCCATTCAAGAATTTCCTGCAATATGCTAATGATGTCCATGACGTATAGAGAGCCACTTTTTTTTTAGGCCAATCCAGAAATTTCTTGCACCTTGGGTCCCCTTGCCAGATATCTAAAGAGGTTTTTTTTACTAAGGGCGTTGATTTTTCATCCAAAAATGAACTGCATGGCGAAAGCAATATTTTCACGATTTTGAATATGGGGCTAAAAAAATGCAGTAACCAATGCAGACAATACATTTTGCTATTGACTCACCAAGATTCCATGGCTCTGTGATAAATAGAAGAAGTTTGAAATTTAACTCCCCATCCATTAGCATTGCACAAACGAATATCACAGTATATACTGTAGAATTTGTATACTTTGCAGAACTGATCCAATACTAGGTGTTCATTATGACTTTGATCGAAACGTTGACACAATAAATTTTTGGGGAGCATTGTCTTTCACTGTGCAGACCTTACTATTTTATTTTGTGTAATTGTCCTGCTCCTGTAATTGAGTGGATGTGCATGCTTTATTCTTTTAATTTTAAGCATTATGAGTTTTTCCCCTAAAGATTGTCTGTTAAATTTCCGCTGAAAAGCGTTTTATTACTTTGGTCCTATTTTTATTTTGCTGTGCTACTCACAAAGTTGTGCTCACAAACTGTAACTATGTAATCTCACCCTGGAACAACTAAGTTTGTTTACTCAAGTTACCCACCCCTAATTGGTGGTTGAACCAATGAGAGAATGCCTAGAGGCTCACTGAGGTCATTACTGAGCTCAAAAGACTTCCTGTCCAAAAGACCGCATCTACTTGTGTTTCGAACAATCTAAAAATGATAATTACACAAAAACCAAACACAGATATGACTAACAGAAACAGACACTTTAATTATTGAGTATATAAATATTATAGCATATTGGAAACTTTGGATTTGAAAGACGTCATTTGTATTTATGTCAGTCTCTAGCTTTTCAATACAAGTGAACAGGGAGAGAAATTTGAAACACCTCCTTTTCATCACATGGGCGTAGAATCCTGGTGAGTCGACTGAAAAGTAAATTGTACACATTGGTAACTGAATATTAAGCCATATATTCAAAGTCATGAAAATACTGCTTTAAAGATGCAATATGTAAGATTGCACAACCTGCTCCATACAAATGGGGAGCAGTATTTAACTGGACAGATTCTGGGTCCACATAATCTAACTCTAGTTATCTGTTGCAATGGAAGCCAACTACTAACAGCAGGATATGCTATATTATACCAACCTGCAGGAACTCTGAGAATTGGTCACTGTCAGAGTGCTATTTTATAATATTCACTTGAGGAGTCAGCCCATACAATAGTTTCACAGCATGACTTGGTTAGCTCAGTTTTTAGCAAGACCATATTAGAAAACAGCCACAGTAAAACCATGCATTGATGCCATAAGGAATTTTTGTTCCACACACTTTGTATTCTCAATTTCAGCAATCAGTTCCATAAAATCGCCAAAGTTCAATGTTTAGTTTGCAGTCAGCTATTTACATACCAGTGCAGAAGAGACATGGTCAGCTGACAAACCCTTATAGTGTAGTAGAGCTACTTCTTCTTCCCCTCATGTAGGTCTGAAGAAGGGCACATTGTACACTGCACAGACTCACTATCCTTCCTCAGATATAAAGTGGTATTTTGACAGAGGACAGGCCAAATACAGCCAGGGTGCGAATTTCCCCAATGAAGGGCGGCAGGGGAACGACCACTCGATCGGCTTGCATGACGCACACTGGATTGTCCAACAAATCTCAGGAAGACAGCAGATGACAATGTCAGACATAGAATGTCTTATTAGCTCATCAGATAGCGGTTCTTTCATGAATATTAATAGGTTGTTCCCTGCCACCCGACATTTTGGAAATTTTTGGCCGGAGTTCGCTGGTTATCATGCTGAGTGCAATAGATATCTCTACAACTCACTATATAGACATCATTGACATAATGTCAAAACTCTTATTATGTCACATTCTGTGGATAAAGAGCAACTGCGGAGCGTTCAAATTTTTGGGGGGCCAACTCTTCCCCATGATTTTCACCGTGAGCTCTGAAGGCGCAAAGCCACCTGAGGAGGGTCTGGGGGAGTTCTCCCCCCAGAAAATTTAGAAAATGTGGTTGCCGTAGAACGCATATAAAACCCTTTTCTGAGAGGAATAACAGTCGAGAAACATGCATCGAGATTGCATAAAAGGATGCGTTGACTGAAAAAATGTGGGTCACCAATGTGGATACGACTGCGGAAAAATGAACTATGTACTATAAGACTATCAACAATCTGGGCAAGCTTTAATGAGAGACATCCAGATCTGGTCCGCTCAGCAGTGTATTATAAAAGTTTGCATAGGATAGAGGATATTGTAATCATTTCACAGTTCACACTAACAAAATACAATAGGATAGCGCTTGCCTTGCATAAAGTGCTTGATAAAGTGGCGCATTATGCCTGACTGCTATAAGAAAATCATATTTACATGTTTGAAAACTAATGTACAGTATATAGCATCTGATTGTCAAAGTAATAAAACTACTTGAAGGTGAGTTAGAGGCGTGAGCCATGTTACAAATTTCCAAAATTCTTAATCCTAATCACCGCATTTGGCTCAGTAATTGAGGCAATCGCCAAGTCAAGCATAGCAGCCTCACATAGTTAGGCTATTAGTTTAGGTTTAGGGCTCGTTTGGAAACGGCAGAAGCCATATAATCAAATGGCTACCAGTAAAGTCTTACTGCCAGCATCACAAGCCGATCACAAAGAAGAAAATGCATTGTAAGCAAGCTAAATGCTGAGGAACTGAGATCTTTGAAGCAATGCTGGAGAAGAAAAACATGCTTTGAGACTCGCAGATCTAGTTTCATTATTACACGAACACAATGAGCTAACAATAGCAAGCCTGGATTTACCCTCAAACAGTTTTTTTATTATAAAATATCAAAGGTAAGAAATTTCTTTCCTCATCCCTGTAGACTGTAAAGCGTAAACCTGCTTTTCTTGGAGTGTGGAGTCAGTTTAAAATGACGTATATCGTATGATTCTATCATATATCGTTGGATTCTGTGGACTTTCTTCTTTCATTTGAGGTATCGTTTGTATGCATAGCACAAATTCAGGAGAAATTCTTGAGATTCTGCGCAGATAGGATTTTATCCTATGTTATGCTGCATGCTTATTTACTTGCTTGGTGCTTGAATTGTGTTTGGTCGAGGTGAAAATGGTCCACATGAGCTTTTTGCCTAGTTTCTTCACGAAATGTGGATATGCCACATGACAATGTTGCGATTTGGAAACATGCTGCATTTATTATGCGTAACCACCGGCCCCTGGTACCGGGGCGTAGGGCTTGGGGTTGAATTAAACAAGCAATGACAAGTGAACGTTCGCATTTACACATAATAATCGAAACTATTATTTATTCTGTGGAACAAATTTTGTACCAGGTTTTGAACAAAGAATATCCCTAGGCCTTCCGTCACGAGTCTGAATGAGATGTTAGGCTACATTCCGTTCAGAATAGGCCTACCTGAGAACACAACCAATGATGGCTTATCGGAGGTTTAAGTAAGCAAGGTATATTGGCTATATCAATAATACTTTATTATATCGCTAAATGATTTCAACACCTAAGCAATAGCCCTACATGCAATGTACTGCAATTCAGACATAAATGTACATAAATGCATGATGCACGAAGGCTAGACAAAAAAAGCCTACCTTTTTGCCGAAGCACTCCTAAAAAATGAAGTGAAAGCTGGTTGGCGGCATTTCATTCTGGCAGGCTTACTGGTCTCCCATACACTGAAAACACAAATCAGTCGGCTGAAAAAAAAAGTTGCGGAAGTGAACAAAGAGGACTGGAGAACAGGGCAGAAGTCGTTGGAAATACACAACAAGTTCATGAGAAGAAGTTAGGCGAAAGTGCAACTCGGGTAAATTAGTCGGTCACAAATGCACTTACATATATGTCACGACTTTCTAGTGCGCCGTCATCGCGCCGGGGCAGGTTGATTTTGCGATGACTATGACAAATTATTGCCGTAGCCTCTGATAAATTTTGTTAGTTTTCCGCATACTAAAATTCTAGCCAGATCTTACATATTGCATCTTTAAAGCAATACTTTCACAAAATTGAATTATGCAGCCTATTAAGCAGTTGCCAATGAGTCCAAAACATTTTGCAATTGACTCACAAAGATTCCCTACCTCTGGACAAACAGGAGGTGTTTCAGAAATGTCTGTGACACGGAGCTTGCTTACGGCTAAAATAAACAAGAGCCATCTGGCAATGGCGGATCCCCCAGCAGTAGGTTGTGTAACCTACAGGTTGTGTGGACAGACGGACGGACCAAAACCCCCAAAAGGCACAACTAGACCATAAGGAGAAGCTCCATACCAAATTTGGTGTTTGTAAGTGGTATAGTTTTCGAGTTCTGGTCCTGAAACGATTTTATTACAGACGGACGGACAGACGAACCAACAGACGGACGGACACACTGATCGCTATATCCCCCCGCATTATATGCCGGGGGGATAAAAATAGGCCTGCCATGATACGCTGCTGCTCATTGTAAACAAACAGGACTTTGATGAGAACTGAGTTGTTACAGTAGCCCTATGCAATATTACTTGTACTATAGTAACACAGAATATTGTCAATGAGCAATGTTTTTAACGATCATTCATGAAGTGCCTAGTGGGGGAATCAGGATACAACAATTATTCCAACAATATAACCCCATTATGTTACCCTTGGTTGGCTGTTCGAGATTCGGAGTGGTGCAAATTGTTAGTAGTGGGCCAATGGACATCCAAACAACACCATCAACACACTGTGGGATGCACAACGGCGAAAACACAGGATTGATTGTGTACAGTGATCACTTTCTTGAAAGTGTATATATCACGGTCTGAAAGAGCCCTGTTCTCAGGCGAACTGCAGTCCCTCCCGTCTTCCCAAATCGTGGTGATCCTTCTGGCAGGTCAAAAGATTACTTGTCCGAAAGAGTGGATGTACTTCTATTTTAAAATAATATCTACATAAAAACCAAGCACAGAAATAAGTAACAGAAATGGGAACAGGCTGTTTTATTTTTTAATGTATTAATATCATAGTTTTTGGACACTTCACGCTTGAGATATGTTTTATGTAAGTATTTAAGTTTGTGGCTTTTTCAATGCAAGTGAATAAAGAAGTAAAATTAAAACACCTCCTCTTTGGCACAGAGGCATGGAATCTTGGTAAGTTAATGGGAATACGTGTTGGACACATTGGTAACTGCATTATACGCCCTATATTCAATGTTCTGAATTATTGCTTTGGCATATTCTCACTTGCACTTCAAGTTTTGTTCTACAAGTTAATATTCCTTCATGTCTTGACAATGGATTTCGAAGGGAAATGTCTGTAAAAAGCAAATAGTTCGCAAGTTGCTGCACTGAAACCACAAATGATGGTCACATTCCCCCAGCTAAACAGTCCAATTCTAACTCGTGTAGATAAGCTGCTGATGTTTGTTGGCCGAATGATTAGCTACCTCACAGTATCTGTTTGGACTTCTGATGTCAGCAGATAGGCAAGAAAAAAAAGGTAGGCAATTAAAAAGCATGTTTTCATGGTATCTTTCTCTACATTAACATTGCCTATGAGTATTCACAATACAGGCATTGATCCATGCATTTCGGCAGGCTTTGCCTGCCTTGAGTTGCGCTTCTGCAAACTTTTTGCGACGTAATAACTATTATTTCGAGGTCAATGGTGCACAGCAACTACACACGTTGTCATAATCCTCTTGTGAATTTCAAAGAAACTCTTGTGATTGTTTCTTTACAATTCAGGAGCCTGCATGTCTATTAGGGTGTACGTGTTGTGATTGGTGTACATCTTGTGTGTGTCTGCCTTCTCAGCTAAACCTTGTTATTTGCTCATTTCCCTATGACCGAGTAACAGGTATTTAAGCGTTCTAGTGCAAGTGCTTGTTGCTAAATTTTAAAGTCGCAGTCGCACTGAAATCCCAGTCGTATGTTTGGTAAACTTATTCTTCTTTATCTTAATGCATCCAGTACTTTAGCCAAAGTCTCTTTGAATCTTTATTATCATAGAGTGGCGGACAAGGGTGCTGAATTAGTAAGGATTAGTAAGGTAGCTAGCTAGAAAAAAAAACACATTCTTTTACAGACTGAGAAGATTGTGGTTGAATCTGAGGTTGGTCAGTGTCCTCTGGCTCCATATTAGATTCTAGGTTTTGTGGCTCAAACAAGCTGTACAAATTCAATAAAGCTAGCTAATAGGCTTAGCATCCATTTCTCTGGTTATTGTGGTACACCAATCCACTATCCGCACATAAGCAAAGCTGACTTTTTTGGTAATAGATTAGCATTTTTGCTAAATTTTAAGATCATTGGTGGACCAATTAGGTTTTGCAAAATTTACTTCCGCTTGCTTTAAGTCCCCTAATATTTTTATCGGTAAAGTAGATAAAGTTAAAAAGGGGCACTTTGCCTATTTTCGGCCTTATCTCTGTCTATTTGAGTCAGGAACACAGTGTAAAAAATGCATGCAGTTTTTTTTTCACAGTTTTTTGTAGATCTCTGGAAATCAGCCACAGAGTTGCAGAGTTTTTTTTTTTGTTTGTTTGTTTCGTTCAGTGACTTAGTTAAAAGTAAAGAAGAACTTGGATTTTCAGCCAGCCTCCACCTCTGGGTCACCCAGAGCACGTGCCTTGGACTCCGCTCAAAAACTTCACAGTTGAATTCATTTGAGAACCCATGCTTGCTAGTTATATTTCCAACAACAGAAATGGCATCCCAAAATATGAGTGCAGAAGATGTTATGGGCGAGGATACTACTTTTTGGTCAGCTAAGAAAGGTTTTGTGGTTGTAGCAGACTGGAGCAAGATAGAAAGCAAAAAATTTCACCGGCCCTTTCACCAACATATACCGAGTCAAAAATGAAACTTCACACTCATAAATTTGTAAATATTTTCTTGAAACTTTTAATAAAAGAGTTTTTATTATCACTTGGGGTAAATGCGTTGTGAAATAAATCATGACACGCATCAACTCCAACGTGCACAGGTACGTAGCACGTGCGAGTGTACTTTAAGCTAAAACCATGTTTTCCCGTGTTCCAAGTCACAAGACCATATGAGAGATGTGCAACTGAGCTCACGTTAGCACGTTAGCGTGACATCTCAGAAAAACAAGTTTTTACAGTCAATTGTTCATTGATTTTCAAAGCCATGGCTGTCAAACATTCAGCGTGAACGTGCCATTGGCATGCTGAATATGGAAACGTCCGTCACTGACATTGCAAGGGTTATGGGAAACGATTGCAGTCAACGGCCTATCCTATTCTTTGGACACGTCTCCAACAAACTGGCACCACAGCTGACCGACCTCGTTCTGGTAGCCCACGTGTGATGTCAAAAGCAGAAGACTGACAAATTGTCGTATGTCATTTGCATAATCGATTTGTCACTGCAACGTCCACTAGGAATGAAATGTTTAGAGGTCGTGTGACTCCCCAAACCATACGTAATCGCCTGCGCACTGCTCTTATTCAAGTTGTAACTTACCATTTTTCTCTTGGACATTTTCGTAGCATTTCTGGTGGAAATGGTTACATTATGGACATTATTTTTATGATACACCATCTTTAATGAGTACAGAATTAAATAAAATCATTATTTAAAACCTCTTGTCTTGTATGTTCAACTTATTGACCTCCAAACAAGTGTGAAGTTTTTATTTTGGCTGAGTATATTAATCATACTCTTTTAGCGCAGTCAGTTTCATATCTGTCAAGTAGCATTAGCTTACTTAGTCTGCCGTGGTGAAGATTGAGCTTAGCCTAAAAGCAAAGCTTTCAATTTACTAGTCAACCAACATTCCAACCCCTACTTCTGATCACAAGCTTTGGGTAGTTACCGAACAGACAAGATCACGAATACAAGTGGCCAAAGTGAGATTTCTCCTTAAAGTGGCTGGGCTTACCCTTAGGCAGAGGGTTAGGAGCTTGGACATCTGGGAGAGGCTCAGAGCAGAACAGCTGCTCCTCCACATTAGGTAGTTTTATTCCTTCAAGAAAGTGAATGATCTTTTAAAGACTACATTTTGTGTTTACTCGGGTTATTTTTGTCTAATAGTAAAATAAGTTTGTTCCAAAACGTTTATGAAAAAATAGAAGAAATCTGGAAAAGGCAAATACTTCTTCACATCACTGAAGTATTTGTCACGAGTTGGTATTTTGACTTTATCTCTATAATACTATTATTCATTTTGTTAAGTATGTATAGTGCCTTCCAATCAGGGGTGCCATCGCATAAACGGTCTGAAAAGTTTCTCAGTGTGGAGCAGGCCCATGGAAGCTTCCTCCTCAGTGTGTTTCATTGTATCAGTGAATGTGACATTCAAAGCTTATTAAGTTTAGTGTCAGTTGGGTGGTGAAGTACGAGTTTCTGAGCTATTGTGCATTGTCTGATATAGCAGCAATGCGTCAGTAGCCCGTGCGAGATGTATTGTGGTTGCATGGTAAGGCAGACATAAACGCAGGCAGTGAGATTTGATATATTAGAAATAAATGTGATTGTCCCAGTAATCTGATTTTATTATAGTGGGCCTCCCTCAGGTAAACTCTTAGCGGTAGCGCTAGGCCCTAATTTTATTAAAGGAACACATAGGACCGAGTTTGTGTTTTTATATCAGTCTTTACTTTGGTTTTGTTATTATTCCAAATTTATATCTCCGGCCGCTGGAAACGCAGCTTGCTTTTACTACCTTTGTCATTCAGATGTCTGCGCGTTTCATCATCTTATTGCTTTCTATATTTCATTCGGTATGTGTAAGCATCATATTATTTATTATTACTGATTTATTTGACAGGCGCCATGACTTCCAGAGCAGGCTACAAATGGCAAATAAGCTGAATGTGAAGTCTGTGGCATACTCCGAACAAAATGGCAACACCTACCTTATCCAATAAAAGAACAAATTCCCCAAGTGTAACTCTCATATAAATCATAGTCATCTCCATTTCTGTGTGATGGGTCTTTAAAAGATGATATGCAACTGGGTTTTTTATTTTATTATTTATCCTGGTTAATAATAGGAGCAGATTAGGAATATTACAAAATAATGAAAGTAGTTTTTGTCATGACCTAAAGGTCATAATTTTGGGTTTAATTGTATCACCTATTTCATTACCCTGTACGAGTAAAACTGTTGTTGAATGTAGCACAGTGTCCCATGCAAATGGACATGCAATATATTTATATACACAAACATAAACACAGATATGCTTATATTTACAGTTACACAAACGCGCACATAAATGAACTTCACATTTTAAAGGCAGCTCATTTCCGATGAATTACGAAGATCGTGAGATGCCCTATGACCACCTCAGAAAAATACCACAGAGTGATGATATTCCTTTATCTTCTGTCTTTGTCCCTTGGGTTTATCAGGAAAAATGATGAAAATACTCAGCTTTGTTTATCACCCATATTCATAAATCAAACATAATGTACCAATGATACCATGGAGTCTGAGAAGTACCTTGTGGAATTGTTTTTATGCGCTAAAATGCACAGGAAATCTTTTCAAATGTAAAAATGTCATAGTTTCATTGAAAGATTTTTTTTTTAAATATATGAAATCTCAAGAATTTAAACTTTCTATTGTGATGAGTCAGTGAAAGCTTTTATACTCTTTATCTCAAAAGCGTGGAGCGGATTTTGAGATGGATTTATACTCTGATGTAAAGCCTGCCATGAGTTGGAAAGCCCTGCAATTCTGGTTAATTTTCCTAAATGATAGAGAATCTCCTTTTAATCTCATCTTGGCTGGAGCATTTTAAAATTCTGCTTCCCATCTCTGGAGCTGCTTAAAGCAGGGAAAAAAAACCTTCAGAAGAGAGAGCTTTGATGTCACCTCATTAAATTGAGACCCAATCGGTTCAAACGCGTATTTTAAAGGCTTCTGTCATCAAAAGGAAACATGCCAGTTGTTTCATCAGCAGACACTTCGGGGCAGATTTGGGCACTCCCTACCTCTGATATGGGGGATGACAGTCTGTCAGGTCAGAGACTCAGAGGGAGGGGTGTTACAGGTGTGGTTAAACCATAACTGCGATCTGCTGGGGTGAGATCGGTTGATTGATCTGCACTGGTCAGGTCAGTCAGGTGACTGTTACATATTAAGGTCTGTGTTTGTGTGGTGACATTTGTTTCTGGATCGAAATCAATGTTGCTGTAATACTAGCTATTTGGGGAGCTACATGCTGAACGGTTGCTGATAACGTGGGCAGAATCTCTGCTTGGCTCTGCCCCCAATAATGTTCTTTAAATGAGCATGAAAACTCCAAATATGAGCACTAACTGCCTTTTACATGAAGAAAAACACCCAAAGCGATGAACTTCTAAAGATTAATATTGAACATCGGCGATTCAGCTGTTCACGTCAGTTATCACCAGAGTTCATTTGTCAATGATAAAGTGCAGAAGGACATTTCTCCATAGAATCTTGTAAATATCACGCAATACCCTTACCTTCACATGCACATCCTCTACCTCAAGTCCACAATTATGTCCCCCCTGAGTCAGATCTAGAGTCATAATCTACAGTCACCTTCCCTGCATCAAAACTACAGTCATCTTCAGTAACTGCACCAGGCTTCAAATCTACAACTTGAGGCGCTTGTAGAGTGCAAACCTCCACCAAGGCAGCACAATCCAAATCTTCATGAGTGGGAGCTAAGTTGAGTGATCGCGTGTCAAACGATTTCAAGATGGCTGCCGTGGCGGCTATATTGTTTCACTGATCGTGGTGAAAATCAATAGGGTCCATCCTTTATGTAATAGCAACGCACCCACAAAATTTCAGCCAAATCCGTGCATTAATTTTTGAGTTTTGTTGTTCACAAACAGACAGATAGACAGACAAACAAACAGGGGCAGAAACATAACCTCCGCCCAAACTTCGTTGGCGGAGGTAATAACCTTGCCCTGCCTCTAATTTGTTGCCACCTGCCATTAA
This sequence comes from Gymnothorax reevesii, assembly GCA_029721435.1. NCBI lineage: Eukaryota > Metazoa > Chordata > Actinopteri > Anguilliformes > Muraenidae > Gymnothorax > Gymnothorax reevesii. The sequence goes on along the minus strand of CM056580.1, from coordinate 34,886,211 downwards.
TATACAGCCACCTCCGCAAGCCTCCAATCTACTGTCCCATCCCCCTGCCTCAAATGTATAGTAATCTTTCCAGGCATCTAATCTGCAATAATCTTCTTCCTGGTTGTAGTCTGCAACTACTTGCCTCTAATATAAAGCAACCTCCACTGGTCTCCAATATATGGTCACTTCCCCCTGATTTTAATTTACTGCCTTATCCTGCATCTGTCCTTCAGTTACCTCACCCTGACCATAACTTGCAGCCACCTCCCGCTGCACGAAATCTGCAACAACCTCCCTTATGCTAGGTTTCCGTTATCATGATATGCGGCACGATTGAAATCGTGGTCTTAATTGTGGAGTAATCATGGTGATCCTAACAGATCTTACCTGATCTTGAGGTCAGTCGTGGCAATTGTGTTGATCGTAGAAAAGTTTTGGACGGTTCAAAAATTTCCTACGATCAACACGATTCATTGTCAATCGTGATCATCGCATCGACTCGCATCCAAACCTGTAATTGTTTTGTGTGTATTTGCGTCTTTGCGTTGACTTTGAATGTAATCTGAATGTAATTTGTTTCGCATCCAGTGTGAAAGCGGCTTCAGAGAAGTTCCAAGGTCAACTACGAATGGCCAATCATGGCATTCGTAACGGAGCGCACAACAATGGGAACTAAGCATTAGCCTGTAATGCACAACTACCTCTGTTGACCTCCAATCAACAGTCATGTCCCTCTGCCTCTAATGTACAGTCTCCTCTCCTGACTCGCATGTACATTGACATTCCCCAGCCTCTAATCTACACTCACCTCGCCTGCTCCTAATTGACAGTCACATCTCCCTGCTTTGATCATACGGTGACATCTTCCTGCTAACAAACTACAGCCTTCTCACTCAACCTCATGTCTACACTTATGGATCCCGTTTCTAATCTACAGCGTCCATCCCCTGCATCTAATCTACAGTTGTCTATCTCTACCTCTAATCTGGAGTTACATCCCCCTGCCTGCAATATAAGGTCTCTTACCCCGACTCACGTGATTTGATTTTGATTTGATTTTATTTAGCACAATTTAAAATTCAGTACAAACAGTACATATAATGTACTTTGTAGTAAAGAAAGTAAAGTGCAAGGAGGAGGCAAGAATCCCAAATAGCTTATGCGAGGCCTCAACCTAAAAATAAAAATACATATATAGATAAAAAAGAAAAGACTTAAACAACATATATGACATGGCAGCAATTAACATACAATAACGCCTAACATTCTGAATAAAAAAACCTTCAAACTTAACACAAAACTATCTTCACATTGTACAGTGTACCAAACCCAAAGATGTTGAGGAAAAAACAATAATAAACAAGAATAGATTGGGTGTGTGCGTGTACATGTATGTGTGTTACGTGCACCCATATGTATGAAAGGTGCAACCTTTTCTTCCATTTGACCAAAGGAAAACATTGAAGAAATGTACATCAGCATCCCCCACCCAGCAATCTACAGTGACCACGCCCTGCTGCTAATCTACAGTCAACTTCCCCTGCCTCTAACTACAGTCACGTCCCTCTGCCTCTGATCTACAGTCATCTCCCCCCATCCCTAATGGTCAGTCACATCCCTCTGCCTCTAATCCACATTCGCCTCCCCCTGCTTTGATCATACAATCACATCTTCCTGCCTGTAGTCTATAGCCATCTTCATTAATCTCAAATCTACTCTGACATCATCCATCTCAAATCAACAGTGACCATCCCCTGTCTCTTATCTACAGCTGCCAAACTGCAGACACATCTATCTGCCTCTAATCTGTAGTTCCCTCTCCCTGTTGCTAATTTATGGATCACCCTCCCTACCTCTAATCTGTAGTTTCATATCCCTGCCTCTAATCTGTAGTACCCTCTCCCTGCCTCTAATCTATAGTTCCCTCTCCCTGCCTCTAATCTGTAGTTCTCTCTCCCTGTCTTTAATCTGTAGTTCCATATCTCTGCCTCTAATCTGTATTTCCCTCTCCCTGCCTCTAATCTGTAGTTTCCTCTCCCTGCTTCTAATCTGTACTTCCCTCTCCATGATTCTAATCTGTAGTTCCATATCCCTGCCTCTAATATGTAGTTACATATCCCTGCCACTAATCTGTAGTTCCCTCGCCCTGCCTTTAATCTGTGGTTTCATATCCCTGCCTCTAATCTGTAGTTCTCTCTCTCTGCCTCTAATCTGTAGTTTCATGTCCTTGCCTCTAATCTGTAGTTCCCTCTCCCTGCCTTTAATCTGTAGTTCCCTATCCTTCCCACTAATCTGTAGTTCCCTCTTTCTGCCTCTAATCTGTAGTTCCCTTTCCCTGCCTCTAATCTGCAGCCACCTCCCTTTGTTTCTATCCCACAGGCACCTCCCCTTGCCTATAATCTAATGACATCTGCCATGCCTCTAATCTACAGTCACCTGAGTTACCTCTAATCCCGTCACCTGTCGCTGTTTCTAGTATTAAATGACCTTTTCCTTTTCTTGCTAGTGAACTACCTCTCTCCTCAAATGAGAAATGAACAGGGTTGTGGATATTCATGTTTTTAAATAAGGTGCAAACGTTTACTTCAGCACAAGCCATTTTGTATTTCAGTGCGTGCCTGAGAGAGAGAAAGTATGTGCGTCTGTGTGTGTGTGTGTGTGTGTGTGTGCGCGTGTGAGTGCCAACTCCGGGTGAGCCCAGGCAGATCTCAGTTCCATTAAAATCGCTGCCTGTGTTTTACTGAGGCGGCAGAACCCTTTCCTTGTATTTATAGCTGCAATTATATCTCAATGAGGTCTGTCCACAGCGCTAGCTTCACGCTAATTTTCCCCCTCGGTGCATTCTGGGAATGGGTTCTGGACTGTTTATGAACCAGACATATTGACCTCGTTTACAGCTTGCTGTTTAAATCCAGAATTTTTCTACCCACAATCCTCTTTGGCATTCTGGGGGTGCTTGCAGCTCAGTGAGACTGAACTCAGAGTCACACACTTCACTGAACACCATTACGTGCCCCCCCCTCCCCAAACCCCCACCCCCGACTCATCTGCAGCAAGGCTACTCTCAAGCTGTCAGCATCTCCTCTCCTCTGTAGCCTCTCCTCTCTCTCTCTCTCTTTCTCTCTCTCCTTCATCCCTCTCTTTTATTCTCTGCTCTATCTCAGGACCACCTCTCCTTCATAGCCTCCTCTTCCTCTTGCTCTTCTTCTATCTGAGCAAAGAGCGCCACTGATTATGTGGAAGGTTCCAATAAATCAAGCTGTCAGCTTCTTTTCTCTCGCCTTCCTTCATCCCCCTCTCTTCTCTTGCTATTTCCCCATCCATCCCACCCTCCCCTTCTCAGCACAGATGGATATTTATTTGTTGGCCTCCTTTCTGGTGGGGTCACCATCCACCCTTTCCATCACAATATGAACTTTGACCCCTTGCAGCTGGTTGTGGGCAGGGGGGCAATCTCTCATGGACCCTTTCATGCCCTGATTTGTAATGAGCAGCCTATAACTATGGCTAAACAGCCCAATACATACTCACCATCAGGGGAGTTTGGTCCATTTAAAGCGATAAGATACTGCCCCCCCTCACAGCACACACACAGCACACAAAAAAACATATTAAAAACAAACACTAGCTATTTTTTATGATCCAAAGTATTTTATTTACGTGTCAGTCCGAAATTGTGGGTATGAATCCCAAAATAATGGCGCTTGTGCATAAATAATTGCACCAAAAAAGCAGCATCATCTGATCTATATTACCATGCCTTGGGCAAGGCTCTGGCCTGAGGTCTCCGCTGTAAGCTAATACATTAGCAATGTTTGAGCCCTCCTCCCACCTCTTCTCATAAACTAATCAGCACAGGAAAATAAATCTAGTTTGGGACAATGGAAAAGACACCCCTGGGATGTGGGTTGCCAGGTAAAACACAAATGCTATCTCAAATAATCGGGTATTTCCAAAATCCCGAACCTCAACACGAGCTTTGCATCCCCAATATCCGACCGGCAAAGTTCAAATAGCAGGACACAGTACAATTTTGTAGCGTATCCCCAAAATGTGGTCTCGGCAATGGTTACCCCCACTAGTAATATCACCCATCCACATTACATAGCCAAGTCATTTGAGAGTATCAGTTGGTGTTATTGGTGTATTGTTCAGCTGTTATTGAGGCATACAATTTAATTGGGTTGGCTCAGTTTGTCGCTGTTAGAAACTGGGCAGCTGTTGGACCTTGATATCATATGGCCCTGTGCTCTATTTCAATAATGTTATTTTTTTTTGCATGGCAATGTGATGGACATCATTATCCTGTTTTGGAGACAGAATAGGCTCTATGCTATTTATCGAATGCTACTAATTGAATGCAGTGATTTTATCGAGCTGACACAGTTCATGTGCCCAATACAGCTTTTAGAGAGAGGTCTGGGAAGTTGTTTTCATAACTTTGACTGATCTCTATATGCTGTTGTTAGATTATCAATGAGTTATGCTATTAAAAGTTATGACTAATGACACCGCCCAACCATTAGAAAGAAAACCATGCCATGCCTCCGCTGATCATTAAGGAAGACGGTACCGTACAACACAAGGAATCTTGTCATACTCTCTGACATCAGCACACAATATACTTTCCATACTTTCTATGAACAATAAGATCACTATGCAGCAGATTAATTCATTTTTTTATGACATCATCACAATTTGTGGGAATATTTGTCACCATAGATGGCATCCCTATATAATGCAGGAATATTTATATTTTCTGGTGATATCAATACATAATGCTGGGATACTCATGAGAAATAAGCATGTGACAGCAGAACCCATTGCAAACAAGTTGTGGAGACACATAATTTGGGATAAAGATCCAAAAACACACTCATTCAAAACTCATCCTCAAGCATCCTGTATTTCTGGACATCCTGAGAGCAAAAAACATCCTTTTCAGCAGAAGAATATCCGGGGCGCCTCTCAGTGTGCGACCCTCTGCAGTCTCCCTTCCCCGATAGACCGGAGAAACTGAATTGCCTTTTTTAGGACAAATAAAGTCGTCTGATTCTGATTCTGAATATACCAAACATTCGCACTAGTTTCCTTATTACAAAAAAAAAAACTGATTTTTAAAGCTAAAGTTCTCTTTTTTCACAACTGACCATCCTAGAACAGAGTAGCACAGATTTATTTGTTTTGCATATGCTGAGAAGTTATATCTGTAAGAAGCCCAGCTAAGCAATTGATAGGCTGTATTCCGGCTGCATGAAAGGGTTCTGGTTTCCTTTTGAAACCAGTGTTTTTTTTTTTTTTTTTTCCAAGTTCTGATAGGATGCTGTTTCTTTGACTCTTTATGCTCATAATTTCACTCTAAATGGGCTTTTCTTTCATTACGGAGCAAAATGGCTTATTATCCCACAGGAAAAAAAAAATGTCCAGATATGAAATCTTTAGCTATTTTTACCATCTCTTCATCTTAAATGCAATATATTTCAGTGAAAGCAGAGCTAAATCCATTCTTTCCAGAGCCAGGATAAACGGAGCGAATATCTGTGTCCCTCCCAAATGGCCTCTGATTGAGATGGATGGGCTGCTGTTTGTTGCTGTGATCTGGTTCCTATCGATTATCTATCAAGATTTTTGATTGCATCCTGGAAGTCATTTTTTTTAAATAGACCTTAATGGGCTCTACAATTATTTATTGCACTTTGCTGATGATGGCTGCAAAGCTTTACATCCGTAATGCGTTCGAGGGCTTTCTGAGACCCGTATGTAATGCAGGGCTTGGCGGTGGGGGGGGGGCAGCGTGAGTGTGGGGTTTGGAACCAAATTGGCAGTTTTAGGAGAAAACCACTCACACAGGTTATCGGTCTGAAGCTGGAACAACCGTTTTCCTAGCTATCACAAATGTTACTGCTAACATGAGCATTCTCCCTTCTGGATGATGCTAACTGCGATGCTGGAAAGAGTGATCTCTATCCAGGCTAGGGTCAATGTTAGCGCTGCCACTTGTGTTCTCCCTCCAGGCTGTTGCTACTGCTCTTGCTCATGACTTACATCCATTTTGCTACTGGAGGGTGTGGCCAACATGGATACAGAATTGCTTTCTTGTGTGTTCGTGTTTTTATATTAAATGGATACTTACTGCATCTGAATTCTCTTAAATTGCTAACCCTCTTCCTTTCTGCTGTTTGTCCATAGCCTTGCTAGAGAACGTTACATAGGTCCAAAAAAAAGTTGCAATTAGACATTAAAGATACCTTTTAAAATGTTTGAGAAAAATCGGAAGGTCCTTTCCTCAATAGGCTGTGAGCTTGACAGTAAAGACAGGTCTTGCAATTTATAGGAAAACTGCTGGACACAAATGATGTAACCTATTACTTTGACTGCAATGGATTGGGTAATACTTTACAATAAGAGTAAATTAATTATCACTAGTAGATGCGATAATAGCCATTATCTTAATAACATCAACACTAATTAACAGAGAATGAATTTGTGCAGTAATCATTTACCAATAGCATTTATATTAACTAAAGAAATTAATTTATACAGAATAGTTCAATAGTTTGCAGTCTTACTCATGGGATACTGAAGGGATGTTATCTAATTCAGAATAAGGGTGACAAAGAGCATTAATTAATGGTCCCTAATGGTAACATAGTGCTTTGAGTGCTCTGATGCATGTGTTAGCTGTTATTAATTGATAGTTAATGCTTATTATCGGATTAACTACCATTAATCAATGTATCCTTATAGTAGTGTTACCAAGTGGTCCATATTTGATCTTTCCTTTCATTCTGGCTTAGTTCTGTGTTTCCTGGACGGAAGCAACAAAGGAGATAACTGCCCCATTTCTTTCATAAAATCATGGCTACCAAGATAAACTATTTTATGTTCATGTCCGTTAGTGAGGAAGCCTCCATGCTCTTTCCAAAATTCAAATGCATCTCCAGTTCCTCTTCGATTGTCCTTTAATATCCCATCAATTTTGTCTTCCGTAATTCTTCAATAATTCCAACTACTTCCTCCTCCATAATCTGAAACAATCTTCTTTTCCCTCCCATAATCCTGTAATAATCCTGCCCATTTCCGCTTCCATAATCCTGTCATAATCCTGCCCATTTCCACTCCCATTATCCTCTAATAATCCCGTCTACTTCCTCCTCCATAATCCCATGATAATCTGCGTAATTAATTTCCAAAATCCTGTAACAATCCAACCCACTTCCTCTTCCATCATCCCGTGAAAATCTGCCAATTTCCTCTTCCATAATTCCATAGTAATCCCACTCACATCCTATTCCATCATTATGTAAGAGCCGCGCCCACTTCCTCCTCCATGATCCTTCCATAACCCCACCCACTTTCACCTCCACAATTCTGTAACAGCCCCAGCAGAGCTAATATTGCTAACTGTGCTGACAATGCAAACAGTGCTACCGCTGCTTCCTCTTAACCCGCCTTGTATGAGCATCATCTCATCTATCAGAGATACACATTAAATCTGACAGCCTTGCCGTTTCGGCAACAGGTCAGCCGTATACACGCTAATGGCATCATTTAAAGAATGGAATGCACTCACAGCCGGATCTCATTTCAAACCTGAGTTGATTTCAGTGTCACCTTCAATCCAGCACAGTATACTGTGACTGCTCTCCTCTAGGTGCGAGCACAACAGAGATAGTCCATATCTTTTAAATAAAATAATATATAAATCACATTTAAGCGTTTTAATAAACATTCTGCTCTTTGTAAAGAGGAAATAGTGAGGTGTTGGCTGATCTGCAGACTGAGTTTCCCTGCTGCAGTACTGTGCTGGTAAAACACATGACCATAAATAAATAAATAAACAAGAAATAACCGGCATGGATTTTTCTTGTTTTCAAATTTCATATGTATTAGAATAAGTTTGTTTGATAATAAAGCTCGTTTTACCTGGATAATCGAATTAGAGCACATGCTGGCGGTGTGATCGATAGCTTTCAGACAGAAAATCTGAAAAACAATCTCTCTCCCCCTATCTCACTTCCCCACTTGTTTCTCCACCACTCCCCTCTCTCACTCTTCTTCCTTCCCTTTCTTTTTCTGTAGCTTTTCCCTTCATTCTCTCCACGCCTTAATCTCTTTCTCTCCATTGGGACTTCCTGTCTTCAGATGGGCAGAAAATCCTGAATTGGGTGAAAATCACAGTAAATGGATTATTTTCTGAGGATGGGCTTTTCAGTGTAACCTGATCATCCCTCTGCGATACTGCGGATGAGGGTAGGGAACAGAGTATGATTTTACATAAAAAAGTGCAACTTAGGTATGACTCCCAAAGCTATAATGTGATCCCCCTGTCCATAGCTCCCCTAGAGTCCCCCCACCCCAATTTCAGGCTCCCCATTACCCTCCCTGACAACCTGCCATGGGCTGCTGCACTCGTAGGGTGGGAGATACATTTTTCATTCAAAATGGTGGATTTTTGATGGACTTCTTTCACCAACCCAAATCACGTTTAGTCCTAGACTAAAATTTTCTGTGCAGAACCTCTGTTCAAAATGGAAATAGTTTTAAATCAAGGTTTAATCTGTCTGGCGAACCAGCTCTTTAAGTTATTAATGAAGTGTTAATTCTGTCATGGTCCATTTTTTCTTTGTACTTTATAATTATATCCCCCAAACGCCGTATTATGCTTGGGCCGCGGCGCCCTACGTGTTAACGCGATAACTTCAGTAATATTTAAATTTGACATTTTTTGCATATAAGTAAGTATCATCAAAAGGAAGAACTGATTCGATTTTGGACAATTTAAAATTTCTAGATTGGCCACTAGGGGCCAAAAACGGAAAAATCACTGTTTTTATCATATGTCTAAAAATATTTGTCCCATTGACCTCAAATCAAGTGCAAATGAAAGGTCTTGACCTGAGGATGTGTCCCACGATGACATTATGCCTGTTTGGTTAAAAATTTTGACACAAGGTGGAGCTTTGTCATATAAAATTCACCATTTTTGCCATATCTTTGGAACCATTTGTCCAATTGACATGAAACTATGTGCAACTGCAAGGTCATGACCTCACAATGTGTCACACGATGACATCATACCTGTATGCTTCAATATTTTGCCACCAGGTGGCGCTTTGTGATGGAACCATTGCCATTTTGGCCATATCTTTAGAACCATTTGTCCGATTGACCTGAAATTAAGTTCATATGAAGGTGTATTCAAGGTCTATTCAAGGATTGGGGAATTGGAGGATTGGGGGTGTTTGGGGATATACCCCCAGCCGTCGCCTCCGACGGCATAAGCCTAGTTTAGTGAATGGGATGAAACATGTCCTCATCAATTTTGGTAGTAGACTTGTTGGCTATTTCTGCATGCAATCACATTGGCTTTTTTTCTGATAGGGGCAAAGATATGAATTTCATGGGAGTGAATGGTTGTCTAACTGACCCATTTGAGGATTTATTTTAGAAAAACCACTGGAAAAAAATGATACACAAGATGCACAATGTATAGAAAAATCCTCATGTACTTGTATAGATATGATATATATCTGACAAGGATAAAAATAATTAAGTGATTTGGTGGGGTGGTTAGAAAGTAAGGCTTGCCAAAATACGAGCCGTGATTTTGCTTATTAACCGCAATTCCATAGTAACAGTGAAAATAAAAACCAATGGCTGCTGAACTCATAAACTGTACTGTTATTATACCCAGTTCTGAGCTGGAACAAGGTAAATCAAATGAACCTAGGAAGGCCCCTTAAAAAAAATCACGTGTTTGATGGCATGTACGGCTGCTCTGGTTTTAAAGCGTGGGTGTGAGTGCTGAACGTGTCAGGGCCAGGCTAGGTATACTGCTTTATCAGGCATCAAACTGTTACAAAATGGTTTTATCTTGTCTGATTTCAAAATGTTTGAAGTTTTCAAATCAACAGAAGTCAAGTAAGACCAAATTCAAATCCTTCATGTGCAAAAATTACAAATTTCAGTTGAATTTTAAAAATTAAGAAGTTGAAATGAGGAAGGGCACGATCTTTCCTACGATGCCTTGGGACCAATATTTTGAGGCATTCTATTGTGGTATGAACCTGTAGGTGCTGAACAGGAACAGAGAAAATGTGTGGAATGATTTATTGGACTACAGCTCAATGATATTGAAAGTGTGCTCCAATTACAGCTAATTATGGGAGGTAATTAATGAAACAACCGGATACATCGAGAGTGAGAAGGAGAGAGATTGAGAGAGAGGAATTAATGAGCTATCAATGAGCAATGAACTGATGAGTGTTCTGAGCATTTTAGAGTTTTGATTAAAGATCACTCACCATCAAAGAGTGAAACTAAACAAATATGAAGATATACTGACAGGTCCACTAATATTTTGATATGGACAAAGTTATTGCTATTTTAGTTTTAGTCTACCACAGCATATTACAGTTGAAGTGAAAAGATGAATATGAGCTCAAAATGTGCTTTCAGATTTAATGTCAGGGTATTTCCATGAAAACCGGGTAAACAGAGTGAGAATTAAGTTCAGTTAGTTTGCATTAACAGTAAGTGTGATTGTACCAAACTGAGTGCCCATAGGCATGTTGGTCTTAAAATGAGGTGTAGTCAGGCGCATTTATGGTGCATTGCTATCTTGAGACCGCAAAGTGATTGCGCTGCTCACCAACAAAAATCTGGTCTATAGTCAACGGTCAGTTTTTGACCTCTAATTTCAGGGCGCATAGTAGGATAGTATTGTTGTGTTCCAGGGTTCTGGCCTTTGGCCAGAACAGTATTATTTATGGTTTTAACAGTTTCATGTTCAAGATTTCATAGTTCATAGTTTCATAGTCTCATGTTCATAGTCATAGTTTTAACAGTTTCTTGTATCAGGTTTTTGCATTTCATGTTTCATATTCCATGTCCATGTTTTTACTTTTCCATGTTTTTGTTTTTGCCAGGTCTGCCATGCCACTCCACCGCTTGTCTGCGTTCTGCCCCGTGCCTTCGTTGTTGCACATTTCTGAGCTATGGTTGGCTTTGGTATTTCCCCTTCCTTCCATGCTGTGCTGATTCGGGGCTCTCTAAGCTTAATTGGCAATTAACTGTTTTTAAGTTACTAACATTTACTAACACTCACTGGGTTGGTGTAATTCTTAGATAGGCACATTACTAATACTACTAATTTAGACAGGGAGTTTATTGTCATGATTCCTGCTTTGCTATTTCAAGATCTTGCTGTACTTTTCTGTTCTTAACATTCAGGCTTGCTTCCAAGCTGCATACTTAATTGGTACTTAAGCTGAGCACGCTCATTCTCTTAATGAGCAGGTCATGTCATCCAATCTCTGTCCATGTCTTGATCTTGCCATGCCTCTTGTTTCTCTCTCTCTCCAGGTGTTACCCCTCATGTCATGATTTTCAAGCCTTTATCTGGATGCGGTGGAAGTTGGCTGGCAGACAGTGTCTCGCGTCTCATTGCATGTGCAAGTGTAGCCAAGTTCTTGTTGTCAGGATTCCCCAGCATTTCTAGTTTCAAGTCTCGTCCTAGCCTCTTGTTTTGTGTATATATATTTAGTCTTGTTATTTATTTTTCTTGATCTTCTCGCCTGGAGTTTCCAGTGCCCTTTGTTTTTTGTCGTTTTGCATTCTTTGTTTATAGCTCTGTGCAGCATACTTTAGTTTGTCTTTTGCAACCCTTTGGGCCAAGTTTTTTGTTGGCCCTCGTGCCTGTTTTGTTTTTTGTTTAATAAATCCTCATTTCCCTTCACCCCGCTTTTGGTGTCTAACTGATTCCATATCAAGTATTATGTGTCTTTGTAGGTGAGTGCACAATGCCCGTTGTCTCTGCTTGTTACACACTACCCTTGTAGGGACGAGCAGCAGACCCCATTAAGGTAAACGATTAAAAATAATGAGATTGCGATGTGAAAGATCATTGTCAAGATATTCAAAAAAATGCATGTCAGAATAGTTAGTGCGAACTACGTCCGCACATCACAGCATGCTTTGATACAAGCTATTTAATTTTAAAGTGAACCTGTTCCATCAGGTAATTTGGGCTGCAACGTGTGCGGTTATGCATGTACACTCTCAGAAATAGGGGTAAAGCAGAACTCCATTTCTGTTACCCAAGGTACATTCAGCACTTATGTACCCTTTAGGGCTAATTATAGAACCTCAAGGTACCTTTTTAGGTTCTAAAAAAAGTACTTTTATGTTCCAAAACAAATAAAAACCCACTTCTAAGGTACAACAGCAGTACCTTTTGAGGTACCTCAAAGGTACTGCTATTGTACCTTAGAATTGGGTTTTTATTTGTTTTGGAACATAAAAGTACCTTTTAGACCCTAAAAAGTTTCACACAGGTACCTTGAGGTCCTATAATTATCTCTAAAGGGGACATAATACCTTGGGGAACAGAAATGGACTCTTTGCTGTACCCCTATTTCTGAGAGTGTAGGTGTTTGCAAATTCTATAGGATAAAGCTACAACTTCTTGATATATGTGAGCTCTGTCATGCCTGCTGTTCTACAGAAGATCCTTCCAAGAGGGGTGGCTGTTCGGGGACAATGGTTAGCCTATCTATTAAATACATAAAATATCATGTATAAAACAGTGCATAATTTTCATTCCATAACATAAAACACAAACTGTAACAGGATGAATGTTTGAAGTGCTGAAAATGCGCTTCAGATTTTCGGTTAAGTTGTGCATGGGACAACCCATAATCCACAGTTATCAGAAAAATGAATGTGAATCCTACCCGATTCATTATTAAAGTGCCTGCAACTTATGTCACGCTTCTATTATCATATACAAAACTCGGCATTTCATTTGAAACGTCTACATTGTTATTTGCAGGTTGGCTGTCAAATGAAGTGGCCACAAAAAACAGCCCTTTCAGTAGCAGCAAAAGCAACAGATGACATTGTTGTCACCGTCTATAATTAATTTGAATTTCTTCCATATATCTGATTTGACCTTCAATCGTCAGCCAAGCAGAAGCAAATTCTTTTCACTCCTGACAGATATTATTCAAGGGGTAATGGTAGCCTTATCAACATACCATTATTTCCGACTCTTTCTCACTGGCTGTTTTTTTCACTCGTTTTAATTTCTGTCGGTCGTTCTCCACTAGTGCGTAACATGGCCGCCACCACCAGTATTGCCTCCTCAATAGTACATTTCAATTTTTTCAAGATGTAAGAACAAATATACAGAATCGAATTCACAAAGACCACCTGAAAACGTGCGGTAATTTTTTTGGTTCGTCTACACATGACGAGAGAAGATTATTTCCAGCAGCATAAAATAACTCCAAAAGCTGCACACTAATGAGCAAAGACTGCAGGAAGGAAGACCTTGCATTCCCAATAGGCCCCTGTTGTAAGAAACACAGGAGTAAATGTTGGAGTATACAAGTATTTATTTTATATCTGCACAATGTGTTTATATTTAACCCCATAGAAGACATTGAAGGACTGGAAACATGATATACAAGTGTAAAAAGAAAACACTCCTCTGAAGGTACAGCTGCAGGTGTCCAATTCTAGGAGCCCACAGCTGATGAGTCACCTGTCACTCAGCAAAGTGTCCTTCAGCGGTCCAATCAGGGGTTGCAAGGTGAGGAAAGTCTGCCTTCCCTGAGCATGCTCAGTGAGCTATGTTTTGCTCCACTCTATAACTGGCCAGTGATGAAACCTGCGTGATGTGTTTTTATTGCGATGGGCAGTTATTTAGAACAGTTTACGTCCCCCATTCCCCTCCCCCCGGCTCCTGCATTTGCATGTTCCCGCCCTGCCGGTGTGTTATTGCGTTTAAATAGCCTTTTAATTGTGCACTGCGGAGTTCCAGACGGAACATGACTGATGCTCCCGCTTTAATTAGGAGCTGCAGTCAGAGCTGCTTTCTGGCAGGGAAACGAGCCTAAATTACTCTGCCATCAATCAGCAAACCCCAACCCCGCCGCCACCGCTAATTAGCTCGCAATTTGGGTGACAGTTTATCTGGCATGCACGCTGTGCGCAGGAGGGAAGGATAGAGAGGGAGGGAAAGAGGGAGGGAGACTGTGAGAGAAGGGCAGACCGAGGGAGGGAGAGAGGACATGAGACAGGGGTAAAGACAGATAGAAAGGAAGGAAAGAGAGACAGAGAGAGAGAGCGAGGGAGCGAGAGAGAGAGGGGATGACATGGTTGGGAAAAAGGGATGTCAGCCATGCACCACTCCAAAAACACCTTTTCCCATGAATACACACCCTTCTCTCTCTTTATTTCACTTAACCCTCCCATCAGCTTGAATGTAAAATGGACCAATCAGCACCCTGTACTGTGACTGTCCTGCTGATGAAAGCGACCACAGCTGAGGTATGGGGGGGTTAGGCCGCTGCCCTTTTAAATTATATATTTTGTGGACGGTGGAGTGGTGGTGGGGGGGGGGGTGCTGCACTAAAAAGGCTCAGTGCCCTCTGCAGGCCCTCCCACCGCCCGCCGGCTGGGCACAAAATTAGCCGCCGCGGCTGATTTGTTTTCTGGCCCGGTGGCGACGGCGGCGGCTGAGGCAGCGAACATGGCAGAGGCGGAATGCTAAACAGGCTGGTTTTCTCGGTCTGGAGGTCTTACTGCGTGACTCCACATCAGGCCCTACCAGGGACTCTCATATAACCACAGAGTCACAGAATCACTGGGTCAGGGAGTCACCGAGATGCAGAATCACAGCACAAATTTTCACAGACATGGAGGACGGGGCAGTAGAGAGGACAATGTGAATCCCCCCCCCAGCGCAACTCTCTTATCTTTGCTCATTTATTAGAGGTTGGACTGTGTTTTGCAATGGTATTTTCCTGTTTATGTCAAGCAAAAGCCTTTATCAATAAAGTCACTGCAGGTATTCTTTTCACTAAATTTCACCCGTGTGACAAGGTGTGTGCATGTTTGTTAGTGCACATGAAATTCACGTGAGCATGAAACTGTGCATAATTATGTGAGACCCTGAATGTGTGTGGGTAGTACAATGTATTATACATTGGAAGAGGACAGGAGTACACTCAATAACCATGCATCCCTTACCTCAGTGACCCCACTGACAACATATCCCATCATGCCTTTCCCTGGAGCAGATGGCTCTCATTGAGTGCTGCATATTTATGCTCGATTCAGATGGCTCATTTATTCATCTTCATCTGAGTGATCCAGGTCTCCTTTCTTTGCTAAAGTGATATTCAGATGCTGTTGTTTTTTTTTTTCTGTTGTTTAAATTACACAGGCAGTAAGATGGGTCTGTGCATCCCGATCGCTGTCGTCCGCGTCAGCAGTCTGCGTACCTCCATCTGCTCTTTTGTGCCGCAGTCCTGGAGCGGAATCAATCCGCCGCCCGCCCGGCCCGAGCCAGTCGAGCTGACGCAGCTGCCCTTCCCTGCCCGCGCTAGCGGCGTCCGCACGGGCTAAACGGGTACCTGTGATAGCATCATGTGACTGCCAGACGAGCTCGGGTCGGCGAGGTGCGTGACACCATGTCAGGCCTTACCGAGATGTACTCTTACACTCAGGCTGGGTTAACGAATGTCTCTGGCTGCAGCAGAGAACCAACAACACGTCCAGGGATTAGTCACGTAATTTTGTTTTCGCTCTGCACCGCTCATTGGCCGAGTTATTAGATTTGGGTACACTAAAACATTTTGCAAGTGCTAAAAGTTTTAGAAAATCATACCCTGAGTGTAAATGACTGGCCAGTGCACTTCTTAGTTGGGTCAAACATGATTTCACAAATTTTAAATGTTCTAAGTTTGTTCAGTGGTAATTGGCCAGTACACTGGACGGCAAATCACTTTTTTTTGTTTTTTTTCGCAGTTTACGCTTTCCGCGTTTATTTCAGTTTCCCGCACTGCACTGAGACAAGCTCATCAAAGTGAGAGTGACACAGACAAGGTCAAAGCTTCTGCGGCCTTCAGACAGTAATGGTGATTATAACTCTACCCATCGCTATGAAAATATTGCTGGAAATGGAAAAAGTTCTCTGTGCAGTTTTAGTGTGACAGTCAGAGGTAGAGCACAAAGTTTAGCATCAGTTTCTTTCTCTCCATCTCTCTGGTGGAGCACAGCTCTTCCCCAATAAAGTGATTCCCTGATGCAGGGCTTTGGGTAGGCTTAAGACAGACAGAAATGTGATTTCTCTTAGAGGTGGTTCAGTGCATTATTGCCCTGGTTTTTGGGGGTTCTGAATTTGGAGAGCAGCAGCGCAGGGTTTCATTGCTTTAGTGTCTGAATCCAAAACGCAGACGGTGTCTCCATATATGAGCTACAGCTCTCGCGAAGGCTCTGCGCAAACAAAGAATGTGTGGGGGTATGTGTGTTCAAAAAGTTGGAAGAAACTGAGAGAAAATGGGAGTGTGTGTGCATGCGTGCGTGTGTGTTCTTGTACGTGCAACACAGTGAGGGCTAGGAAACATTGTGGGGGCATTATTGAGAAGTAAGGCCATTTCCGCCTGTCCTCACACCTACAAAGGTAAATTGTGACTTGTTAGTTACGGCAAGAGGTCAGGTTAGAATCGGGGATAGGTTACGATTGTGGTAATGGTTTGGGTTAGGCGCGTGTTGCGCATTGTTAAGATTTGGTAAAGGCTGTAGAGACACATAATGAATGAATGGTCAATGTAAGTCAATGTAATGTCCACACAAGGATAGAAGTACAAGGACGTTTGGCTTGCGTGTGTGTGCGTGCGTGCGTGCCTAAGTGTGTGTGGGTGCGCGCCAGTGAGGAATAAAAAAGTATCAAAAAAATGAGAGGAACAGAGAGACAGTGAAATGACCGGATGGAGAAAGAGTAAAGAACGCAGTGAAAGGTTGAGTGCGAGAGAGGGGAAGAGGATGATTAAGGGGTGGAGAGGATGGGAGGGAGGGGGGATGATGTTTAATGTTCTGCTGAATACTTTGGCCAGGCTTCATTACTGGACCCCGTTAATCACATTAGGGCAGAGTGGCTCAATCGATACCACCGCAGCTACTGCATTTATTCTCATTATTTATTCACTGTACCCTCGGTACGGAGGGCAGGCAGTTTTAGATAATGCAATAAAGAAATCATGGGCACTCATTCGCCTAAATTCCAAATTGTTGAAATTACCAAATTACTTACAGCAACTAGCATTAAACAGGACAAATGTGTTGTGTAATGCTTAAGTACATTATTCTGAGGTATCCAGCTATGCGTTTCACTGAAGCAGTGCATTCTGGGTCATAAATAAATAAGGAAGTGCTTATATCCTTTCACATAATCCATTGCTATAAGGAGCCCACAATTCTAGTCTGCGGGAGGCAAAATAATACAGAATTCTGAGAGATCTCAGGTAACATAGGCTATTTAAATGTAATGTTAAAAAGTCAGAATGAAATAACATTTGTTCTGTGTTGAATTCATCTGGAACAAATCACAAGTCAATCAATATAGTTAAGGAGTTAAGTCTCCGAAAACCAGTAAGAGATGACTTCAGTAAACCATTGTTACTTCGAAGTTTACATGTATGTCTCACCAAGGGCATTTATGTCAGTTGAAATATTAAATATCACTGTGCAAACAAAAGAAACTGCATGCCTCTGGAGAAATATAATCAACAATTTTTGATGCATTTAAATTTGAAATGATTATGGAAATCCACGGATAGTTTGCATTAAAGGAAAATCACAATTTTAGAATTATTATAAAACGCAAGAGCACACAAGGGGAAGGCTGTGGCGAGAACACACCTAGAGCTATGTCCTTATGCAGCCCACTCAGTTTCTGCATAGCTATTGGATAAGCCGCGCACATTTAAGCCTTTTGAGGCAAGCAATAGAGCAAACAGGTCAAAACTAGTAGTGGTTAGATGTAAACTAAAGATTTTTGGCAGTGTGGCCACCTGAGCCCTGCAGGTACTAGAAGAAAGTCACTTGCATCAAGGCGATTCCGAGGTATTTAAAAAAAAAAAATTCCCCTCCATGACAAGACACTAAACTGCCCCCCCAAAAAAATTATGTTAATGTCTTAAAAGGTTTTATTTATTTATTTATTTTTTTACAATTTATGGATATAATAGTGCACTGCGATGAAATAATGGTGCCCTAGGAGGAAAAAGTGCCATTTTTCCATCCATTTCCTTTTTTGGGGATCATTTTAGTGTCTGTCATGGAGGGGACACTTCGTTGACAATCCCTCGGAATTGCCCATCTGTCGCTACTTCAATAACTGCAAAGTCACTTAATTTCTCGTGTCACTTGCTGTCTATTTTGTTGCTCTCCATGTTCATGGAAAGCAACAAAATGCGCAGGGAGAGTAGCAATGACTACTACTACTAGTGGCAGAGATGAAGAACAGGAGCAGGTGAGTGGGAGTGGAGCAGTGTTGTGGGAGATGAGGAACAGGAGCAGGCGAGTGGGAGTGGAGCAGTGTTGTGGGAGATGAGGAACAGGAGCAGGTGAGTGGGAGTGGAGCAGTGTTGTGGGAGATGAGGAACAGGAGCAGACGAGTGGGAGTGGAGCAGCGTTGTGGGAGATGAGGACCAGGAGCAGACGAGTGGGAGTGGAGCAGTGTTGTGGGAGATGAGGAACAGGAGCAGGTGAGTGGGAGTGGAGCAGTGTTGTGGGAGATGAGGAACAGGAGGAGGCGAGTGGGAGTGGAGCAGTGTTGTGGGAGATGAGGAACAGGAGCAGGTGAGTGGGAGTGGAGCAGTGTTGTGGGAGATGAGGAACAGGAGCAGGTGAGTGGGAGTGGAGCAGCGCTGTGGGAGATGAGGAACAGGAGCAGGCGAGTGGGAGTGGAGCAGTGTTGTGGGAGATGAGGAACAGGAGCAGGTGAGTGGGAGTGGAGCAGTGTTGTGGGAGATGAGGAACAGGAGCAGGCGAGTGGGAGTGGAGCAGTGTTGTGGGAGATGAGGAACAGGAGCAGGTGAGTGGGAGTGGAGCAGTGTTGTGGGAGATGAGGAACAGGAGGAGGTGAGTGGGAGGGGAGCAGCGCTGTGGGAGATGAGGAACAGGAGCAGGCGAGTGGGAGTGGAGCAGTGTTGTGGGAGATGAGGAACAGGAGCAGGTGAGTGGGAGTGGAGCAGTGTTGTGGGAGATGAGGAACAGGAGCAGGTGAGTGGGAGTGGAGCAGTGTTGTGGGAGATGAGGAACAGGAGCAGACGAGTGGGAGTGGAGCAGTGTTGTGGGAGATGAGGAACAGGAGCAGGTGAGTGGGAGTGGAGCAGTGTTGTGGGAGATGAGGAACAGGAGCAGACGAGTGGGAGTAAGGCAGCATTGAGGGAGATGAGGAACAGGAGCAGACGAGTGGGAGTGGAGCAGCACTGTGGGAGATGAGGAACAGGAGCAGACGAATGGGAGTGGAGCAGCGCTGAGGGAGATGAGGAACAGGAGCAGGTGAGTGGGAGTGGAGCAGTGTTGTGGGAGATGAGGAACAGGAGCAGACGAGTGGGAGTGGAGCAGCGCTGTGGGAGATGAGGAACAGGAGCAGACGAGTGGGAGTGGAGCAGTGTTGTGGGAGATGAGGAACAGGAGCAGACGAGTGGGAGTGGAGCAGTGTTGTGGGAGATGAGGAACAGGAGCAGGCGGGTGGGAGTGGAGCAGTGTTGTGGGAGATGAGGAACAGGAGCAGACGAGTGGGAGTGGAGCAGTGTTGTGGGAGATGAGGAACAGGAGCAGGCGAGTGGGAGTGGAGCAGTGTTGTGGGAGATGAGGAACAGGAGCAGGCGAGTGGGAGTGGAGCAGCACTGTGGGAGATGAGGAACAGAAGCAGGCGGGTGGGAGTGGAGCAGTGTTGTGGGAGATGAGGAACAGGAGCAGGCGAGTGGG
This sequence comes from Gymnothorax reevesii, assembly GCA_029721435.1. Classification (NCBI taxonomy): domain Eukaryota; kingdom Metazoa; phylum Chordata; class Actinopteri; order Anguilliformes; family Muraenidae; genus Gymnothorax; species Gymnothorax reevesii. Next base: position 34,866,438 of record CM056580.1, on the reverse strand, counting down.
AGTGGAGCAGTGTTGTGGGAGATGTGGAAGAGGAGCAGGCGAGTGGGAGTGGAGGAGTGTTGGGGGAGATGAGGAACAGGAGGAGGAGAGTGGGAGTGGAGCAGTGTTGTGGGAGATGAGGAACAGGAGCAGGTGAGTGGGAGTGGAGCAGTGTTGTGGGAGATGAGGAACAGGAGCAGGCGAGTGGGAGAGGAGCAGTGTTGTGGGAGATGAGGAACAGGAGCAGGTGAGTGGGAGTGGAGCAGTTTTGTGGGAGATGAGGAAGAGGAGCAGACGAGTGGGAGTGGAGCAGTGTTGTGGGAGATGAGGAACAGGAGCAGGCGAGTGGGAGTGGAGCAGTGTTGTGGGAGATGAGGAACAGGAGCAGGCGAGTGGGAGTGGAGCAGTGTTGTGGGAGATGAGGAACAGGAGCAGGTTAGTGAGAGTGGAGCAGTGTTGTGGGAGATGAGGAACAGGAGCAGGTGAGTGGGAGTGGACCAGCGCTGTGGGAGATGAGGAACAGGAGCAGGCGAGTGGGAGTGGAGCAGTGTTGTGGGAGATGAGGAACAGGAGCAGACGAGTGGGAGTGGAGCAGTGTTGTGGGAGATGAGGAACAGGAGCAGACGAGTGGGAGTGGAGCAGTGTTGTGGGAGATGAGGAACAGGAGCAGGTGAGTGGGAGTGGAGCAGTGTTGTGGGAGATGAGGAACAGGAGCAGGTGAGTGGGAGTGGAGCAGCGCTGTGGGAGATGAGGAACAGGAGCAGGCGAGTGGGAGTGGAGCAGTGTTGTGGGAGATGAGGAACAGGAGCAGGTGAGTGGGAGTGGAGCAGTGTTGTGGGAGATGAGGAACAGGAGCAGGTGAGTGGGAGTGGAGCAGTGTTGTGGGAGATGAGGAACAGGAGCAGGTGAGTGGGAGTGGAGCAGCGCTGTGGGAGATGAGGAACAGGAGCAGAGGAGTGGGAGTGGAGCAGTGTTGTGGGAGAGGAGGAACAGGAGCAGACGAGTGGGAGTGGAGCAGTGTTGTGGGAGATGAGGAACAGGAGCAGGTGAGTGGGAGTGGAGCAGTGTTGTGGGAGATGAGGAACAGGAGCAGGTGAGTGGGAGTGGAGCAGTGTTGTGGGAGATGAGGAACAGGAGCAGACGAGTGGGAGTGGAGCAGCGCTGTGGGAGATGAGGAACAGGAGCAGGCGAGTGGGAGTGGAGCAGTGTTGTGGGAGATGAGGAACAGGAGCAGACGAATGGGAGTGGAGCAGTGTTGTGGGAGATGAGGAACAGGAGCAGGCGAGTGGGAGTGTAGCAGTGTTGTGGGAGATGAGGAACAGGAGCAGACGAATGGGAGTGTAGCAGTGTTGTGGGAGATGAGGAACAGGAGCAGACGAGTGGGAGTGGAGCAGTGTTGTGGGAGATGAGGAACAGGAGCAGGCGAGTGGGAGTGGAGCAGTGTTGTGGGAGATGAGGAACAGGAGCAGGCGAGTGGGAGTGGAGCAGTGTTGTGGGAGATGAGGAACAGGAGCAGACGAATGGGAGTGTAGCAGTGTTGTGGGAGATGAGGAACAGGAGCAGACGAGTGGGAGTGGAGCAGTGTTGTGGGAGATGAGGAACAGGAGCAGGCGAGTGCGAGTGGAGCAGTGTTGTGGGAGATGAGGAACAGGAGCAGACGAGTGGGAGTGGAGCAGTGTTGTGGGAGATGAGGAACAGGAGCAGGCGGGTGGGAGCTGAGCAATGTTGAGGGAGATGAGGAACAGGAGCAGACGAGTGGGAGTGGAGCAGTGTTGTGGGAGATGAGGAACAGGAGCAGGTGAGTGGGAGTGGAGCAGTGTTGTGGGAGATGAGGAACAGGAGCAGACGAGTGGGAGTGGAGCAGTGTTGGGGGAGAGGAGGAACAGTGGCAGGGGAGTGGGAGTGGAGGAGTGTTGTGGGAGATGAGGAACAGGACAAGACGAATGGGAGTGGAGCAGTGTTGTGGGAGATGAGGAACAGGAGCAGACGAATGGGAGTGGAGCAGCGCTGAGGGAGATGAGGAACAGGAGCAGGTGAGTGGGAGTGGAGCAGTGTTGTGGGAGATGAGGAACAGGAGCACGCAGGTGGGAGTGGAGCAGTGTTGTGGGAGATGAGGAACAGGAGCAGACGAGTGGGAGTGGAGCAGTGTTGTGGGAGATGAGGAACAGGAGCAGACGAGTGGGAGTGGAGCAGTGTTGTGGGAGATGAGGAACAGGAGCAGACGAGTGGGAGTGGAGCAGTGTTGTGGGAGATGAGGAACAGGAGCAGGTGAGTGGGAGTGGAGCAGTGTTGTGGGAGATGAGGAACAGGAGCAGGCGAGTGGGAGTGGAGCAGTGTTGTGGGAGATGAGGAACAGGAGCAGGCGGGCGGGACTGGAGCTGCGTTGTGGGAGATGGGGAACAGGAGCAGGCGGGGGGGACTGGAGCTGCGTTGTGGGAGATGAGGAACAGGAGCAGGCGAGCGGGACTGGAGCTGCGTTGTGGGAGATGAGGAACAGGAGCAGGCGAGCGGGACTGGAGCTGCGTTGTAGGGGGTGAGGAACAGGAGCAGGCTATAGTGGGAGCGGAGCAGTAAGCCAGGGAGAGTAGCACTGAGGCGGAGGGGTGTGAGTGGATGGCTTGACTCCGGGCGGAAGAGCGGCAGAGATCCAGATAAGATTAAGTGACATGTGTAAGAACGGCGATAGCCACGCTGAGCCGGGCTGGATCAACACAGTGAAACCTGTGCTAATAGTGCCTCCCGCCTCCATAATCCCCCTCCCCCCGATAAGCCGCTCCGCACCGAATTATCCGCTCGCAATCTCCGCCGTGCCTGTCGGAAAATGAAGTTTCTAAAAAAGCGTGTGGGAGTTCGGGGATTCGCAGATGAGAATTGTGCGGCGGGATCCGGGCATCTTGCGAGTAGCACCGGGAACACGGCCCTCCTGAAAAAGCCAATAATCCGGCGACAGACGCGGCAAAGTCGGGGCCGGTGACTGACAGCTCCGCGCACAAAGCCCCCCTCACTTGACATTTTGGTTTCATAAGGTCTGGAACAAAGGAAGTGTGCGAGGAGGGGAAAATAATAATAAACTCCTGGAAGCAAATAAATGTGTTTATACCTGCCCAGGGGACGTTACAGCAATATTACAACTGCGGATTTGCTGCACAAGATATGCTAATGGAATAGTTCTGCACCAGCCACTTCAGATCCTTTAAACTCTCTCACCCTGGAAATTAGCACGGCTGCCGAATGCCGCACATATGACACCAGGCACACACACGACGAGGCCGTGTATGAACATTAAGGCAGATCACGTGAGCGAACGTCACAGTGTTACAAATGCAGTACACAGTGGCAAGAAAAAGTGTGTAGACCCTGTGGGTTGCGGGTATATAGACTCGCCTGATTTAATTTAGCCGGCCATAAACTGTCCAATCGTCATCTGAGTAATACTTGAAAAACTGTATTTCCCTAAAATAATGACAAAAATATTATTGTATCGTACTATCTAATTTTTGTTTTCAATATTTGCCGAATCGTTTACAAACCAAACTAGAAAAAGTATGTGGAACCTTTGGATTTAGTAAAGGTGTACAACTCATTTCACTGATAGAACCTCAAAAAGGTATCAACTGATCAGACACAGAACACAGCGGGTGAGAGACATTTTAAACCATTCTTGTCAATGAACTGTTTCATTCTATCAACATTCTCAAAATGTCATTCAGTGAAGGATATCCATAGTTTGTGTCACAGCTTCCCTATTTGACTCTATTTTGAAAACATTACCATATATCCAAAACTGACATTGTACAGCTCAGAGGCCAATGAAAAAATGTCTTTCTGTCCCATGTTTCTCCCAGTGGCCTCCCTCTTTGAGTTCGCCTGAAATCAATTCCCAATGTGCTTTGATTTAACTTTGGAGTCACCTCTATTTTGATGTGGCTGTGATTGTGTGTTTGTATGAGAGATATTATTATTATTATTATTATTATTATTATTATATCATCAGTGTCATTCACACACTCATGGCAGTTATTCTTCAGTCTCAATCATACTGATTTTTGATGCCCGGAAAGTTCTTTAGGCTGGTTACCTAAAAGGGTTCCCAGGAAACTCAAGAAGATGGATTTTTACCTCTGCCAAGGAGGTTATGTTTCACTTGTGTTTGTCTGTTTGTTAACAGTATGACTCAAAAAGTTACAAATAGTTTGGTACAAAATTTGATTGGACGGTAGGCGGTAGTCCAAGGATGAGTTGATTAAATTTTGGAAGTGACCTGGGACATATTCTGGATTCTAGATTCAGAAGAAGGTAAAATATACCTGAAAAGAATGATTGTCCCTTATGTAATGAACAGATAGAGTTTATAGAATTTCAGTATTAAACAGAATCAACGCTACTGTAAGATTGATTATAGTAACTTGTTGGTGATCTGGATAATATTATTGTGGATCCAGAACCAATAATACTAACACATGACATGGCGGAGGTATGCGCTCCATCAAGTGCCCTTCCACTTCAATATTATCCCCCACCACAAAATGGTGCGGGGGATATAGGAGTGAGTTTTGTCCGTCTGTCTCTCCTCCCTCATCCCACTTTCAAGGGAGACAAGTTACCTCGAAAACTACGACAGTTACAAGGGTCAAATTTTGTGTGCGTAATAAGCTAGTCTTGATCTACGTTGATTTTGAAAATACATGCAGAAGCATATTTATTTACAGAGTTATGGCCCTTGATCTTGGTGGGGGATAGTGATGACTGTCATCTTGTTTTTCTCTTCTTTTGAAAGCTTGGCCAGTTTCACCTCCCCAAACTGCAATTCCACACGCTCCCAGCAGAGGGCTGTTTAAAGGAGTTTGCCTGGACACGATGACAGAATCAAAAAAGTCCTTTGACTCGCTCACTGCCACTATAGACCATCTAACAGCGCACTGTCGCTGACCTTAAAAGAGCACACTCCGCTACAAAGCTTCTCACAGCAGTTGACTACAGACCTACTCACAAAAGTCCAAAACATTAAAACAACAGGTCTTACCTGCTCACAGCATCATCTACTACAAACCTGCTCACAACATGATCCAGTAATGACCTGAAAAAAAGCACTGTATTCCACAGACCTGTTAACAGCTTACAGTCTATACCTGAGCCCTAACCTCCACTGTCCCTTCAGTAAAACGCATGTTACTGTTTTGAGTAACTTTGATTAACCTGAGCCTGCTGCCCTGATTATGACTTTGTTTCACTGTTATCCTGTTATGAAAATTGACGAAAGAGGTTAAGTCATAACAACCACACAATCAACATCCCCCACAAAAGAAAGCTCAATGTTTTCTGCCCATGAATCACTGAAGTGTAACCCTTGTGTGAGCCCGTAGGCTAGCGCAGTCCATTGTTCCTCACTGATTGGCCACTCATGTAAATGAGAAATGGAGCATGAGCCAAGAAACTAAAGACATAGGAGCACGAGCAGTCTCAAGAGCATGTGCGCACACACACACACATGCAGACATCCTTTTACTTACATTCTTGTGAGGACATAATATTGTCTTCGATTCATTCTTTGCATTTCCCCATAGCCTTTCTCTAATCTTAACCATAACCAGTGCATGCCTAACCCAAACCCTTAACCTATCCCAGATTCTAACCTTACCCATCAAACCACAATGTGCCCTTGTATTCGTGAGGATTGGTGAAAAAGTCCTCGCTTCCCAAAAATGTCCGCAATATGTTGGTTAATAACATGTTTTGGTCCTCTTTATGTAGGAAGTATAAGAACACATAAACACAAAGACACACACTCTCTCTCACACAAACACACACACACACAAACATAGTCAGAAATAGTGGAAATAAGCTTCTGGAATAGACATAACGTTAAGTTAGATAGGTTGTTCCCTAAGTGCACTGAGAATCCTGAAGAGCTTTTCCTCCCAAGGGAAAATTAAATGGCATTATCACTCTGTGCGTGTGTGTGTGTGTGTGTGTGTGTGTGTGTGTGTGTGTGTGTGTGTGAGTATGCGTGATGTGCGTGCGTGCATGTTTGTGTGCACGTGTGTGCATGTGTTTATGCGGTGTGTGTATGTGTGTGTGTGTGTGTGTGTGTATAGTGGGGAGGGCGATTGGGTGTGAGGTTTTCCTGTCTGGCTGCAGTCCAGTGCGCTCAGAGCATGACCCGCTCTAACAGCGTTTTGATTGCAGGAAGACTCAGGCTCTTTGCAGCAGGATAGAGTTTCACAGACGATCTTATCGTTAGCTTGCTGTTGATTGGCGGTTTGATATGACAGGCAGTATTTTTAGGCGCTGTGGGCCTGCAAGCGGATTTATTTACCGACCTGCCCCGTTCGCGGCACTCTGTCCAGTAACCGATACTCTGCTGCTGACCTTCCCAGCTCCAGGGAGCAAGTGCTGATTGTTTAAGACAGATTTAACGGTTTACACCCTCTCAGGCGGGACTCCGGCGAGACCACACAGCCTCGTGTCGACCTGTGGGGGAAGGGCGTACTCTGACAGCCCTAACCTGATCTGCTGGGCAGCCGCGAAGAAAAACACGCTTTACCGCCCAGCTGAAACCGCTGCCCACCCCCACCGCTAGCTTCTCTCCAGCTGCGAATACTAGGCTATCAGCTGGCCACTGCCATCTCCCTTATGTTCCCTGTGCTGAAACACCATCAGAAATCTCCCTTGACGCATTACAATTTTACTTAAAACACATGGACATCGGTAAAAAAACCAAACTCGGCCCATTGCCTACCGCTAACCAGCAGAGGTTTGTCAATCTTTTCATCCTGCTAAAAACTGAAATGTGTGGCGGCAGTCTTATTTATGTTGGCCTACTTCTCATAGGAGCTTGTTTGTGGCCGGTTAGCCCATGAGCATTTAACCCTTTGGAAAGGGGGAAGTTACATATTTATTGATTTTGTGGATAAATGTATGGCTCTCTTAGGAAAAATGCACAACTGACAACAATAACTGGTCTATTAATAATTCATAACAACAGAACAGACATAAATTGACTGGATAGCCTATGCTAAAGCATAACCAGCGCAGTCTACTTATTCTGTCTTATTCTGTTGTCAACACATCAGAATAACTAGTCATGTTGTCAAAAAAAAAAAAATCTACATGAAACTTGCTTACAGAATAAATAAACACACAAATGAGATGAGAAGAAAATTTATTCTTTACTTAAGTGCAATTCCTTAGGTCATATTCTTTAGACAGATGCAACAATATTACGTGTGACTGAAAGTTTACAGTTGAAGCGATTTTCTATGCTTTTAGTGTTATAATTGGCTCTTTGCTGCACTTTTAAACTTGCAATGCAGGTTTACAGGCAAACTGAAAAAAATGTATGTTCCTCTGAAAACACATTTAAAGGAAGACACATTTAATGTGAAGGAAAGGTAGGAATTTATTATCATGACCACAAACCCAGCAGTGTCTAGCAGCCACAACACATCTGCACTGCAAGAGTTCCACCAGAAATTGGAATTAGGTACGGAAATAAATGTCATTTATATTCATTTGGGCAGCATTTTTTTCTTTTCTTAAAAATATCAGGGGAGTTTGTAGCTCTATGGTTGCAGTTGAAAATGCATAGTTTCTATTTTCTTGAACGTCTTCTATTTCTCATAACGGAATGCAAGGTGCAGTTATAGCGCGCAACCCGCGCAACACCTTCCATCCGCGAGGCATCGTTCAAATGAAAACGAGACGACTTGGTGGGAGGAGATCAGCCCACCACATTATTGCAGATTGACCGGATCGCGGAAACGATGAATGGTGGTGGGCGGCCATGGTTCAAGCTTTCATTTCAGTTTATTTTTATTTTCTCCCTCCCCGAAGAAGGCGGACAGACCCTGTCTGCCTCGCGCTAAGTCCGTGTAAATAAATGGCTGGCTGGCTTGGTGACCGGCCAGCATTAAGATGATGCCTGGCATTAGAACATTATGTGTGCAGTTCAGTTTGCGTTAAAGATTCAGTCGACCAGGCTGGAAGAAAAATTAACTGCGTTATGGTTGACTGCATTTTGTATTAATACACGTGATTGAACGAAGTCTTTCGGCCGGTAGCCCCAAGCAATTCAAATACCCTGCGCAATTAGTGGAGGGAGGGGAGACGCAGAGAAGTAGGCTAAGCGTCTTTGTCAGGCAAAATGCCGTACATTCTCCACAATTAAAACACCAGCGCCATTAAGCGTCTACTTTTTTATTTTTAATTTCGGCCTATCTTTCATTTTAAACTTGAGAGATTTTCAGTCATGGAGTAGGGGGCGAGATCGCCCCCAAGCCACCTCACTTAAAATGTTAAAGAGGTTGGAGTTCAATCATCCACGTCCCATCTCTCGTCAATACAGCATGATATTGACTCTCATAGTTGGTTTGCTTATTTGCAAGCTAACTTGATAGTTATTAAAATAGAGCAACTACAAAAGCACTTCTACATGTGCAATCACAAGCGAGACTAGGCTACGAATTCTCTCCGGAGAGATGATGTACAATCGAGGGTTGTTGCCTCTTCAAGAGGACATTCAACACTAATTAACAAGAATTTTGAACGGTGTTGGTAGTCGGCGAAGGACAGACGAAACAAAATGGGAGATTCACTTGCCGTTTTCACTGCCAGCAGGCAAAACGTCCCCACGTTACTTTGATTGACAACTGAACAAATGTTACTCTTGTTCCCCAGCTCGCAATAGGGAACGTCATCAAAGTGGGCGTGCTGATCGGGCGGAGCGTACTGCCAGGCTACCATTGGATATTCTCTTGACAGCGAATCGTGTACCCACGTGGGGAACAAGCTGCAATGTCCAACTCGTTCTCTCCATTGGCTAATACAAGAATGATTGGCATTTAAGAGAGGGCGTGGCTTATGTATATTTTTTCTATGATTGGTTTAGTTTAATTCTCACTCCTCCTTGACATCTTCGTGCCTCGCCCCTGGATCTCGCGCAGACATAGTGAAATTGTAGTTATTACGTGAATGAGGTTTCTTTGGTGCAATCACGATGTAACGTCTTTTAGACTACATTACCCAGGCTCCATTGAGCGTTCTCCCAGTTTGTTATGAGTGTATGACAGATTTTTAATGACTATCTGCTTCTAA